>JAIFGZ020000134.1:0-437499 GCA_019925245.2 Oryza australiensis
GTACGGCGTACGGAAAAGGAAGAAAAAGAAAAAGAAAAAGAAAAAAGGAAAAAGGGACTTAATTAAATTCTGTTTTCTTATTTAATTGATTAAAAATACTTAGAGTGCTCTAAAAATTCCAAGTAAAAATCGTTAGCGTATTTTGACATGAAGAATTCAAGAAAAATCCTATCATGTCATTTCCATTTATTAATTGCATTTTAAAATTATAGGTTGACTCAGGTTAATTTCGAAATTCCGATTATTTTCGGGTAAATTATTTTAAATGAATTAGGGAAAAACCCGGGGATGTGACATTCACCGTAGGACGTCGGCCAACGAGTGGTTTTTTCGTCATCATCCACAATTCTCGGCTCTATCAATGGGAACTTAGTTTGAAGTGGAGCAGGCAATTCGGCTATCTTGTACAAATGTAAGCTGAGCCAGAGCTGTAGCAACCACCACGGGCCCCCAGTGCCAACAGATTGCTTGATGGCCAATCGAGCCGAAGCCGAGCTTAAAACTTGGTATAGGTAACCCAATAGGTACTTGCCTAAGGGGATACACTTTTTATCCACAAGGGCTTCGGCTACGTGCAGCCAGTTACTAGTTGGGCCACAGCTAGATCCACAGAATACGAACTTCTCTAGCCACATAAGGAGGAAGGCGGTGTGCTCTCTGTCCGACAATGCTTTTGGTCTTGAAGTTGTGTTGGCACTTGCGTTGAAGATCAGTTGGGCCGACTGTGGAGGTAATATCCTAGCCGGTTATCATTGCCACGTCCATCAGGGTGGGGGTCATCGGCCCTTGTCTAAATAAAAAGGCGTTGAGCATATCGGACCAAAAGTAGTAAGCAGCCGATAGAAGGGATTCGTTCTTGGGCATGTCGGCTATTGTTAGTTCTAAGCACTGAGCTATTCCAAGTTCGGTCCAGTGCATCCTTTTCCTAGCCGACATCCTTAAAAACCAGGCTGGCCAGGACTTGTCGGTTGATGGCCATGATTTGAAGGCGTTGGTCCAGTATGAAAGATTTGGGGTGGAAAACCTAAAAGGGATCTGATCGGTTTCTGCGTTTATCATTTCACTTGGATCCAAGTTGTCGATCGGCCCTAGGAAGTATTGGTTCTGATGAACTAGGTTGGGGATTGCGATTTGGTGGGTTAAGTGCTATAGAATGAGGAAAGGAACAAGGAATTACAAAGAGGCAGTAGCCAAATTGCAGAAAGAAAAAAAAGGAAATGAAGCCCATAGGTTTACCTCAGGATAAGCTGGCTGCTGCGGCGTGGCGGAAGGAGTGCTAGAGGAAGCCATTGCCGGTAGTTGCCGCTTCTTGGGGTTCGCCCGGGGAGACGAGATCGCTGAGGTCGCCGAGGTCACCAGGTTTGCTGAGTTTGCCGAGGAGGTCGCCGGAGAGCTTGAGGGTTGAGGTGGTTGTTCGTGTGTGGTTATGTGACACGTGCGGTGGCCGCGAAGGCAATATTTGAAGGATATTTTTGGGTAGCCAAAACAGTTTCGGTCGGAGAAAGCGAGAATTTGGAAAGGCAGCAAATCCGCGATATTATCGTATCACGGACTTGGGGGGCATGTGTTAACGACCAAATTTGGCAACCAAATCCCTAAGTTCAAGGTCGAATTTGAAGCGGAATTGGATTGGCGGAATAATATGCAGAGAAGCAGAGGCTGTGTTGGCTATGATCAAATAGGCTGAGTAACGATCGGCTACGAGGCCAATCGGCTGAGGCTGGATCGGACAGAGACAGCCGATAGCCGATGCTGAGTCACAGGAGAAAGCAAAACCATTTCCGGTGAAAGTGGTTGAAGATAAATAGAGGATTCAGTTTCCAGGTTACGCGTTAAAAGATATTGCCATCTATGGATAGAGTTCTGTAACGGCAATTGTATCTGTAAATTAGGAATCTATTTAAATTGTTTATTGTAATACGACATGGGTCCTTCCCGAGATATTGTCGTATTTTAAATAGTAGTTTAGATAGAGTCTAGGGTCTGTACAGATAATGTTATTCTTGGGTATAAATAGGATCCGAGATCTCTGTAAAAAAAGGACAATCAATCAAACAACTTTCGACGCATCGCCAAACCTTTTCTTCAAACGAGCAATTGATTTGGCTCCGGGCTGCATCGTTTTGATCCCCAAATCCAGGTAAATGCTTGTCATTAGTGGTGTGTTCTACTGATTCTAATGCTTACATCATAATGACACATTAGATTCAGGGGTTTATACTGCGCTATTTACCATATATCGCATATAAACTAGAGCAATGTTTAGATCTATCCTGCCATCGGCCAATTCTATCAAGAACCCGCAGCCGATAGGGCTAGATCTAAAGGTTGAACTAGTTTATATGCGGTATCCATCGTCTTGAGGTATTTACATCAGCTACAATAGATTAGGTTGTTCTTTTTATACTTAATGCTACATCAACATTAAACTATTAAGTCGTTTTTAGAACTTCCAGTGATCTGTTCGGTTAGATGTATATGCTTAGAGGCAGTGTCGGGGTTTCAACCGGCCTTACCTGCCCTGGTATATTTTTAGTATATTTATTACTAGATTTATTTTAGGACTGCCTCTTATATTAAGATCCCATTCTTGTTGGACATCATAAGCCGAAATCGGCCTGCTAGCAACAGCCGACAGCAGATTTCCTAGGCTAAGTATATCTGGTTCAAGAATGATATCTTTTCATAAGAATCATCGAAGTACTAGCTGATCCATAGTTAGCTTTCCAGTATCGGCCAGGTTATCAATACATATATTTATTATCCTTTACTATATTTGAGTTAAGCGGCTGATGCTGTCTCGGTATAGCCGATCCATTCCAGTCAATTTGCTTAAATATATTTTAGGATAGCATATATATGCTCATGGATTCCCTCAGCCGATCCAGTGGGGATCTAACCTAACACTTAATGCACATATCTTGTTTTTCTTGTTGGTTAACAGATCAAACCAACTGGCATGCCTTGAATAGCATAGGTAGCCAAGAAGGACCTGTATTGGAGTTAAGCAGATCTCCCAGGCCAGCGCGTGAGAGAAATTTCTTGTCAACAGTAGTTCAGTCCATAATCGACTCAAGCGAACACTTCCCCTATCGTTGTGCAACTACCACCATATACACACCACTTGTCACTCAAGTCTAAAACAAGTTTTACCATTTTTAGTTCACAAATAATCTCAGTTTTTGTTTCTGTCCAGAAATGAAATATTCCCCAAAATCTCATTTATAAAGTGATCACAGTGTTATTTATCATATTCTACATGGCTAAGAATTCAAAGGTATAATAAGCATGTATAGTCCCAAATGAGCATAATTAAAGTACTCTAATCATTTCCAAGGCTACAATCAGCAAGGAGTACAATATTTCAAGGGAGTTTATGCAGCAAGCTAAGTATAACTACCATTTACCACATTTTGAATATCGATAGTTTCACATAAACATGCAAATTTTTGCAAACAACACTTATCTCCCAAATCATAGGTTTCAATAATGGTCAAAGGAAGAGGAGAGGGACTTGCCTTTATCTTGTACAACCTGGGCATACCTTACAACACTCCTTTACCATAGACATACTTGTTATCTATAATAACGTACGCAAGAAAATTATAAAATATGTGAAAAATCCAAAATGCTCTAAAATGTATGATTTCTTTACAGTGGGTTTGTATTGTCCTAAGATGAATTTAGGTGAAAGGATTTCTATTTTATCACTTTCCATTTGAGAGTTATGAATTTTCAAAAATTGTATAGATGTATGGTATTATTTATGTAGGTAATGTTGTAAAATATTTTTAATGTGTGATTATGTTAAAGTTAACCTTACAGGGGTGAAGAGGTTTGTTTTCTAAGACTAACCCAATTGGTTTCATAACTTTTAGAGTGGAGCACACCGAATTTATACCGTTCAGTGCTATTTGTGACCATCACATAATTTCGGATGAGTGGGATCCATACATGCATAAATAGCCAGTCAAACCTCAATGTGTCCATAATCACAAATTAACACCATTTAGTATAAAGTCCCGCAATACCAAATAATGAGCAAGAGAGATATTGCTGAGACTCAGCATGCCAGTCAACTTTAGCATGAAACGTGCTTGTTAAACCAGACGAAGACGAGACCAGATGTGTTACACATTCCAACAGACTTGACTCAAATTGCTAAGCTTTACAACATCTCAATTGCTCAGAATTCTTACTCATGCTCAACTAGCCTCAGGAAATTGCTAACTTTACACTTTTATCTATGCCAAGTTATCAATTCAAATACATAAAGGGGTGACTTAGATACAAATAACTAAGTTACGTACATATGTTGACCAGCCAAATAGTTAGTGTCGCCAAGCATGTCTACCCAAAATTATCCCAGAGGCAACCGACTAGGAATAGGCCCCTAGATAGGACCATCCTGAACAAGCAACGGTCCCGAACACTCATTCTAAACTAAATCTATCACCTGCAAAACATATATATATACACACACACACCATGAGTACTGACAATAGCACAATCAATCCTAAATACATGCGGGCTTTAATTCAAAGAAAGGTTATTTGTAGTCTTAGTTTTCAACAAAGCAAATTTTAGTTCACAAAGATTCAGAAAACATTTGGAAAATGTGAAGCTTAATTTAACATGGCATAGTGTCAACATAAATAAATAAGCATCATTCCTTACTACCCAACTAGTAGCAAGGCAATAATACCACATACATAATTCTCATCATCATTTCAAAAGTTCAAGTTCCAAAATCATTTATAAAACTAAAATTCAACCCACAACACATCACTATGCATCGATTAGTTTTAAGACTCTGCAGAGGGTGTACAACTTTATTCACATGATATGAATTCTCTAGTTTGTCTTGTGCCGGCTAAAGCACTACCACACTCTACATGTTGAGTGCAGTCTAGAGGTCATTATGAGGCTTTTACATTAACTAGTGTCTAACCTTACATCAGCACGATGAGTGGAAAATCCCCACTACGTCTAGAACCTTAGTGTCGTCAGGACAGTTGGCCCACCGATCCTAACACCGTGGCGAAGCAAATCTTCCCACGAGGCACTCAGCGTTGTATTGGACAACCTTAGATGCCCACGCTGTGTGGCAGAATAGTACACTCATCCTCTCACAGAAAACACAACTACCGAATGCAAGGTTAGACAAGTATTGAACTTAATAGACCAAGGTCACCCCATAAATAACACATGTGGATGTACAATAAATATAAGTGGATGACATGTAGTTCGGTCCTTTAATCACTCAGGTGAACACTCCCCCTATCGGTATGTAACTATCACCATATGCATATCATTTATCGCCCAAGTCTAAAATTCACATTTTATTTCATCTTAGTTCACAAATATACAGAGGTGAACCTCTGTCCATAAGGTTTAAAATGGTTTAAATTACATAAGTAAGTAATCCATAACCATGGTAGATGGTAGATGGTAGATAGTACTAAGCAAACTAAGCAATTTGCATTTTTGTAAAAGCATGAATATATTCGTTTGAGCACAAACAATGTTCTCAATTTATTCCTAAGGTTACAAAACAGCAAGGTGGTGAAGTTTTCAAGGTATTTATGCAGCCATTAAGATATAACTACCATTTTGCCAATTTTGAAAGTAATTGATAGTTACAATTACGCATGCAACTTTAGAAAACAATACATTTGCCCGAAATCATGGGAGTCAATATGTTCAAAGGGAGAGGACAACTTGATTGTTATCCTCACTGTGGTTAGCAATAAAACCAATCTCCTCACCGATAATGATTTCGTCCTCTAAATCATGGGAGTCAATATGTTCAAGGGAGAGGACAACTTGATTGTTATCCTCACAGTGGTTAGCAATAAAATCAATCTCCTCACCGATAATGATTTCGTCCTCTAAAAGAAAAAAGGGTAACCGGATAAATGCCAAAACATGTAAAAATTCAAAATGCTCTAAAATACATTATTTCACTACTGTGGATAGCTACCGTGTAAACATGATTTATGGTGAATGAATTTTCATTTTATCACCTTGCAATTGTGAGTTATTGATTTTTAAAGTGTAATAATAGCAATAGGTTAATTTAAGCTCTATTAGGCTTTAGATGCATTTTAAGTCCAAATTCATGCCTTGGGTTACTGCAGTAAATACTTGGTTCTCATGAGTTCAACAAATTGGTTTCACCATTTTTAGAGTTAGCATGATTTTATTATGAATTTACAAGTTATGTGACATATTATAGTCTTTATTAGTTATACCAAATTTTAGAAATGTTTCTAGTACTGTATGTGCCACATTTTAATTCATAGTAATTAAGTTCATGATATTAACAATCTAGAAAAATCTAGAATCACTTAATTTGGAGTTAGAACGAATTTTATATGGATTTTTGAAGTTTCTACACCATTCTTGCAGATACTCATTATAGAAAATTTGAGATATTTAGTGTACTGTTTCTTCCTGATCTCAGATTACAGAGTTCAAGTTCATACTTTTGTGAAGCTAAGAAATTTTAGTTTGACTCATTTGGATCTAACATGAATTACCTATGGATTTTATAAGCTAGTGTAGGTTTTATGTCAATTACTCCATTTACAAATTTTTAGAGACATTTCTTCTACGGTAAGTGCCAAGTTTTATGTTAAAGTATTAAATATCATAATTTTGTGAATCAATATAAATTTGGTTCATTTAAATTGGAGCTAAAATGAATTTTATATGTATTTTACAAGTTTGGGTCAATTTTCAGTTGTACAATAGATGTTTTAGTTATTTTCTTTATATCCTCCAAATTTTATTTATAGGGGTCCACTGTCAGTCTAAGGGGTTTTGCAGAAAAGCCCTTGGGTTTCTAAAGAATTAACCCACAGTCCTTAGGCACGTGCTAATACATTCTTCATAAGAGTACTCAAAGTTTTACATATTTACATATAAGTCCTGGGCCCTTACATCATATGTAGTATTCTTACATTTTAGACCTTACAAGTTTTGAACATTTGCTAAACAACTCCCTAGTGCCTAAACGAGTGGGGTCCACTTGTCAGTAAGACAGTGGCCATGAAAGCAGGGACAACAATGCCGACGAGCTTCGCGGCGGTGAATTAGATGGAGCAACCAAAAGGAAAAAGATAGAGCAAGAGCTAGCGAAGCTATCGGTGGTCTACTCGTCCACGGTGGTGGCCAGAATCATGTCGGCGGTGAGCTCGAGTGGAGGTGTCTCTCCGCATACAAGTGCATGCCGAGTCCCGACCCGATTTAGTGCAAACTAATGCATGCATGGGCTCCTACTTGGTTCCTAGGTGCTTACTCAAGGTCGTGCGCCGGCTGGCTAAGCTTGAACGGTGACGACGACATGAAGAAAGCCCCGGGGGCGGCGGAATCAGCAAAACAACGGCGATGGTTTCACCCGGCCATCTATCTCGTCGCCGGAGATGGCCGAAATCGATGGCCTTCGGTACACCTGTGCATGTTGAGTCTCAGCTCGATTTAGCGCAAAAGGATGCATGCATGTGAGTCTAATAGGTCCCTAGGTGCTCACCAAATAGATTACTGAGTAAGAGCTCCGGCGAGGCGACAGTGATGGAGGTACTCGGTAGAGGCGGTAGAAAGATCCAAGGCAACGGTGATAGCTCAATCCGGCCAAGAGGCTATAAAATCAAAGCATGCACGAAGTCAAGAACTACAAGAAGACAGTGTGGGTCCGTGGAATCGACTTGAAGCTCACCGAGGAGGACGAAGTCATCAGCGGTGGCAGTTGGCCAGAGTTGAAGAAGATGAGGGCGATCTTCCTCCTTATTGGATGATCCTCTAGGATTCTTGAGGAGTTTTGGCTGTGGTGGTGAGACGATGATGGTGGCCCGTTGGCTCGGCTTGGGGTGGTCCACGGCAGTCGAAATGGTGAGAGCGATGCCCGGAGTGCACTCCAAACCAGCGAGGGCACGTCGACGTTCCCACCGCTGCAGTGGATGAATTGAGATGGTATCAAAAGGGAACTTGCTCGGCATGATGAGAAAAGTATGGAACCGGGAAGAGTTGGGGATGGTGACAGCTTGACAACAATGGCGGGCTCCTTCTTCTCGACGGCCAGTGATAAAGAAGAGATGGAAGAGGAGAGCTAGGGCTCTCTCCCTTGGTTTGGACAGCACCAAGGTTTGACTTACCATTTTACGGGGGGCTACCGCCCCCTGCGATAAGGCGGTTATCACGGTCCGCGGTAACCGTCCAAAATCGTACGGTTTGGCCATGGTTACCGCATGGTTTTGTGCGGTAACCGTGGTTTGGCCGAATTTTGAAACCGAACTGCACGGTTTGACCATGATTACTACACGGTTTTACGCGGTAACCATGGTTTCAGCGCGGGTACCACAGTTTCAGCGACGATTTCAAAGTTGGGTCGAGTTGGGCCTCATGAACAGTGTCTATTTGGGCCCAGCCAACTATAAGCTTTTTTTAATTTTCTAACCTAATCTCTATTTATATCTAAAAAGCAATTTTATCTCGTTCATTTTCAAAAAATTTCTTCACCATCTGACACTATAATTCAAGAGCTACCTTCATGATTTTTTTTATTTTTATTTTTTTCAAAAAAAAATTGAATCCGACGAAACTTAGGCAAACCTTACCGGGTTACCCTTACCGTATCCCGATAATAAAGACGGTTACTACGATAACCACACGGTAACCGATGGTAAGTAAAACCACCGAGGCGAGCATGGGGTGCAGGTGAGCAGTGGGGAGGTAGAGGGCGAGATGGAGTGCTTGGTCGTCGACACCTTATGGCCACGCATCGACGATATCCTGTAGCTTGTCTGGGCGTGTTCCTCAGTGAACTGGCGGGGGACTGGAGCGGAGGCGAGCCAGAGAGTCTGTTCAGTGGGTCCAGGGCATGGTAAGCTAAGTTGGGGTGAAAGGGATGGGTAGAAAAATGAGTAAACTTGGTGTTTGGGCATTTTCAGGATTTTCTCTTTTATTCTTCCTCCTCTTCTTTGTAATTCATTTGTTTGATGTAGATAGCTAATAAATTATAGTGGATTTTTATGATGGTAGATAAATGATCTAATTTCCATTTTTAAGCTTCACTCAAAATTTTAATATATTTTATTCTCAGCAAAATAAATAAAAGAGGCTAGGTAGAATTTAATTTGAATTTTAGAAGGTCAAAACTAATGAAATAAATTCTGAAAAAATTATATTATTTCATGATAATTAAACTAGTATTTGAACAAATTATTTTGCATATATACTTTTACATAATTTAATGCATATTTTAATGAGGTATGATTTTTGCTGATTAGAGTTTTAGAAATAATTTGATTTCGACTGTTTTGACCAAATTAATTTAGGGTACAAATGTAGAGATAAAATTATGCCAAAATTTCAGTGAGTTTAATATATTGAGCAGCATCTACATGAATTTTTCTATGATTCTATCTTGCACCAATTATTTTTAGAAATTCTCTAAGCTTAACTATACATATGTTACTACTATAAAAATGCATTTAAGTTTTCATAAAAAACTATATTTGAATTATTCTTGACATGAGATGATGTTCTTTTTTTAAACACAAAGACAGTGGGGGAAATCCCCACAGTAACTTTATTAAAAAACTCAAGAGGGAGAGTTAAAACAATTCATATCAACACTAAAATATCAGATCCCATCAGACATGAGATGATGTTAATGGATTGGATTTTCATTTCACCACACACATCCCCAAAAGATATTTGTGTGTGTGTTAGGTTAAGTATAACCTCAAATGACAATTAGGGTAAAATTATAATATATGTTAGTTAATGTCGTGTTAGTGATATGCCCTAGAGGCAACATGGAGATGTTGGATATCACGTCAATGTTTATGTATTTATGAATAAAGTGTTATTCAGTTCCATGAAATAGACATCTTGTATTGATCAATAAGTACGTGACTTATTTATGAGACTCTATATTTATGAGACTCTATAAGTGCGTACCCCCTTATAGGTCGTCTCGATGCCGTATCTCTGCGATAGGTAGAAAACGTTTCTACGCCTAACTTGTTTTTGCAGAGAATACTTTGAGATGGTATGGCCCTATTGTATGTATGAGATGCATGTGATGCATGTAATATTCTTTCATATGTGCAATCCCTGTAATATTCTTTCATACGTGCAATGCTTGTAATATCCTTTCACGACCTGCGAGTCGATGTAATCTTCAATTAGAGCTTCTATAGTAGTAGCTTAGTTTGAAGATATCAAGCATTCGGCACTTGGAAGATGGTGCCGAAGATGGAGATCCTCGGCCGACATGGAGATGGAGATCACCATGTGAAGGGGGCCATACTATTTTATTATATGCTATTCTTCTTGCTTTCATATGTGATATGTTTGTTTGATAGGATAGCATCCCTCTCAAAATTAAGTAGTAATGATGCCCTTCCAAATGTTGAACCCGTCACCGTTATGCTCGTCAATGGTGGGTGCCAAAGCGAGTGCCATTCTCTATCATAACATAAGGGGGTATATGTCGACAAATACATGCAGGAGCATTTGGTTTACTTAACAAGGCTATCAAAACAGTTTTGGGCCTAGGGGCATAGGTTGGGGCCGGGGCATGGAGATGCCACACCAACAACAAGAGTCACATAGAGATGTGATTAGCAAGGAGTTGCTTACGATGTTACTAATTTTCTAGCGGTGATGCCAAAGCTCACTAGAAAATTAACTAACATGTGGATCTTAACCCAATACGTAACCTAAAGGGAAGGTGGAAAATACGTAATGGGAGTCTTATGTTAAATTGTTTAACAAAAGACATAGCATAAACATTGTGCTAAACTTTGCTTTTACATGTTGTAGAATAAATGGCGGCTAATACTACACCCAGTACCTTTAATTTGCGATCTATTCTCGAAAAGGAAAAATTAAATGGAACAAACTTTATGGATTGGTATCGCAACTTGAGAATTGTTCTCAAGCAAGAGCGTAAGGAGTACGTTCTTGAAGTACCCTATCCCGAGGATTTGCCAAATAATGCCACTGCAAGCGCACGGAGGGCTTATGAGAAGCACACTAATGATGCCCTAGATATAAGTGTCTCATGCTTGCTACAATGTCCCCGAGCTTCGAAGCAATATGAGAGCAGCGATGCTCACACTATTATTCGGGGACTGCGTGGCATGTTTGAGAACCAAGCACGGGCCGAAAGGTTCAACACCTCGAAGTCCTTGTTTGCGTGTAGGCTTGTTGAGGGAATCCCGTCGATCCGCATGTGATAAAAATGATTGGCTACATTGAGAGTCCGGAAAAACTAGGTTTTCCCCTTAGCCAAGAGTTGGCTACGATGTGATTCTCCGTCGCTCCCTCCGAGCTTCGAGCCATTCATATTGAATTATCACATGAACAATATGGATAGAACCTTGGCTGAATTGCATGGGATGCTAAAGACAGTGAGGAGAGTATCCGAAGAATGGTCATCATGTGATGATGATGCGAAGGCTAAGCGCAAACCACTGTCAAGAAACTTTGCACCAAGAGGAAGTTTACTCCCGATGAGATCGCGAGTGCCTCCAATGCAAAGAAGGGCAAGAAGGGGTCGGCGGCATCGGATGCTTGTTTGCTTCAATTGCAAGGAGGCAGAAGCCCTTGGAAGAGGAACGCAAGAAGTACATGGAGGATCTCAAAAAGAAGCAAAGTACGACTTACGCCAGGTATTAATGTTATAGACATTAATCTTGCTACTTCACCTACGACTCTTGGGTATTTGATACCGGATCGTAGCTCATATTTGCAAGTCATTGCGGGGAATGAGAAGAAGTAGAGGCTTGAGAAGGGGCGAGGTGAATCGCGCGTCGGCAATGGAGCAAGCGTTGCTACGATGCTTTGTCGGCACGTACCACTTCATCTACCTTCAGGATTAGTTTTGGAATTAAATAATTGTTATTGTGTTCTAACACTATGTCAAAACGTTATTTCCGCTTCATGTTTGCAAGCGGAAGGATATAATTTTAGATCAATGAACAATGGTTGTTCAATATATCTTAGAGATATGTTCTATTTTCATGCTCCATTGGTGAATGGATTATACGTTTTGAATCTTGAAGCGTCTCCCATCTATAACATTAATACGAAAGGCAACTCTCTAATGATATAAACCCCACGTTTATCCGGCATTGTCGCTTAGGCCATATAAATAAGAAACGCATGGAGAAGCTCCATAAGGATGGATTGCTTCACTCTTTTGATTTTGAATCATTTGAGACATGTGAGTCTTGTTTACTTGGTAAGATGACAAAGGCACCTTTCACGGGATACAGTGAAAGAGCAAGTGACTTGTTGGCACTCATACATACCGATGTATGTGGACCAATGAGCTCAACGGCCGGAGGTGGTTATCGTACTTCATTACTTTTACCGATGACTTTAGTAGATATGGTTATATCTACTTAATGAGGCATAAGTCCGAATCCTTTGAAAAGTTCAAAGAATTCCGAATGAAGTACGAATCATTTAGGAAAAACAATCAAGTTTCTACGATCGATCGTGGAGGGAATACTTGAGCCAAGAGTTCGGTAATCATCGAAAGATTGTGGAATTGTTCCACGTTGACTCCGCCAGAACTCCACAATGGAATGGGGTGTCCGAACGGAGAAATCGCACCTTGTTGGACATGGTGCGGTCGATGATGAGCCAAAGTGATCTTCCGTTATCCTTCGGGGATATGCTCTTGAAACATTTGCGCTCACACTAAATAGAGTTCCATCTAAGTCGGTTGAAAAGACACCATATGAGATATGGACAGGGCAACCCCCTAGTTTGTCTTTTCTCAAAATTTGGGGATGTGAGGCTTATGTAAAACGTTTACGGTCGACAAGCTCACACCCAAATCGACAAGTGCTTCTTTGTGGGATATCCTAAGGAAACCAAGGGATATTACTTTTATAATCGGGAACAAGGCAAAGTGTTTGTCGCCCGACACGGTGTCTTCTTGGAGAAAGAGTTTCTTTCAAGAAGGGTTAGTGGGAGCAGGGTGCATCTTGAAGAAGTTCAAGAAACACCGAAAACATTTCGGCGACCACGAACCACAACGGGAGGAGCAAAGTATTGCGCCACCGGTTGTAGATACACCCGCCCCACGGAGGTCGAAAGATCACGTCGTGCGCCCGACAGTACACAGTGCGGAACAACGTGATATATTGTTGTTGGACAACGATGAACCTAAGACCTATGAGGAAGCGATGGTGGGACCCGATTCCAACAAGTGGCTTGGAGCCATGAAATCCAAGTAGAATCCATGTACGACAATCAAGTTTGGAACTTGGTTGATCCACCGATGGTGTCAAAACCATTGAGTGTAAATGGGTTTTTAAGAAAAGACCGATATGGATGGAAATGTTCACATCTATAAGGCGCGATTGGTGGCGAAAGGTTTTAAACAGATTCAAGGAGTTAATTATGATGAAACCTTCTCGCCCGTCGCAATGCTTAAATCTATTCGGATTATCCTAGCGATTGCTGCATATTTCGATTATGAGATATGGCGAGATGGATGTCAAAACGGCTTTCTTGAATGGAAACCTAAGCGAGGATGTATACATGATACAACCTCGGGGTTTTGTCGATCCAGAATCGCTCGGAAAGATATGCAAGCTACGAAATCCATTTATGGATTGAAGCAAGCATCTCGGAGTTGGAATATTCGTTTTGATGAAGTAATCAAAGGGTTTGGTTTCATCAAAAACGAAGAAGAGGCATGTGTTTACAAAAGGTCAGTGGGAGCGCAATTGTATTTCTAATCTTATATGTGGATGACATATTGTTGATTGGAAATGATATCCCTATGCTAGAATCCGTCAAGTCTTCATTGAAAAATAGTTTTTCCATGAAAGACTTAGGGGAGCAGCATATATATTAGCATTCGGATCTATAGAGATAGATCCAAGAGGCTAATTGGATTAAGCTAAAGTACATACATTGACAAGGTGTTGAAAAGGTTCAACATGCATGATTCCAAGAAAGGTTTCTTGCCCGTGTCACATGGCATTAATCTTAGCAAGAATCGGTGTCCTCGGACACATGATGAGCGGAATAAGATGGGTATGGTTCCATATGCTTCGGCAATTGGATCCATCATGTATGCCATGCTTTGTACACGCCCCAGATGTCTCGTACGCTTTGAGTGCTATGAGCGAGATACAGTCGAGATCCAGGTGAAGGTCACTGGACTGCCATCCTTAAGTACTTGAGAAGAACTAAGGATATGTTCCTAGTCTATGGAGGTGAAGAAGAGCTCGTTGTAAGTGGTTACACCGATGCTAGCTTCCAAGCAGGACAAGGATGATTATAGATCGCAATCGGGTTCGTGTTTTGCACGAACGGAGGCGCGATCGTGGAAGAGTTCCAAGCGGGATACCGTTGCTGATTCTACAACGGAGGCCGAGTACATTGCTGCTTCAGCGCAAAGGAGGCTGTTTGGATCAAGAAATTCGTTTCGAGCTTGGTGTGATGACTAGTGCGCGGTCCAATGTCTCTCTATTGTGATAATAGTGGAGCCATTGCGCAAGCCAAGGAGCCAAGGTCACATCGAAGTCCAAACACATACTTCGGCGATATCATCTCATCCGCGAGATAGTGGACAGAGGTGATGTCAAGATATGCAAAGTGCACACGGATCTCAACATAGCCGATCCGCTGACAAAACCTCTCCCTCAGCCGAAACATGAGGCGCACACAAGAGCAACGGGTATTAGATACTTACATGATTGACTCTAGTGCAAGTGGGAGATTGTTAGTGATATGCCCTAGAGGCAACATGGAGATGTTGGATATCACGTCAATGTTTATGTATTTATGAATAAAGTGTTATTCGGTTCCATGAAATAGACATCTTGTATTGATCAATAAGTACGTGACTTATTTATGAGACTCTTTATGTATGAATCTATTTCTAAACGATCCCGATCATATGTCATATTGTTGGAACAAATATGATTCTAAGATCGGCATGTTTATTGATTGATGATCATGTCTCATAGATCATGGGTATGGAGATACCAAATCAATAAACATGGACATATATGTTAGAGAACACATTGTTGGATAGACCCACCATGAGACACTACAGAATCAATGTGCCATTAGTTGGTCTCGGGTAGTGTTGGTACAAAGTCCTTAGACCGAGATCACCATGGATTCCAACATGTGTAGTAGCCTACTTTGGGACTACCAAACGCTATTAATGCGGGTAGTTATAAAGGTAGTTTTCGGGTTTGCTATTAGACATGGAGTGGGATGTGAGTGATCAAGATGGAATTTGCCCCTCCTTTGGAGAGATATCTCGGGCCCCTCGAAGTAATGGATTATGGAAATGCATGGCCATGCTAAGTTGATTGAGGAGTCAATCAACGGACGGATAATTCAATACGGTTCGAGTGAATGGTTAAGCTATTGAAGGGATGGCACACATCTTGCCTATAGCTTAAGCGGTATCGTGAGGCAAAGGGATTTGTGTACACATTACGAGTTCGGAGCCGATATTATATTCTTGTATACTATGGTGTCAATATGTTGCTAGGCGTCGCGTTGACAGTCGCTGCGTTGGACTCGAGCCGACGATCGGCTAAGTTAGACTATAGCCGAAACCGAGTATACCTGAACCTACGTGGTCGCACGCTTAAGGGGATAAGAACAGGCATTCGAGTTGGACTCGGATACGGCTCGATCGGATAGGGATCCGATCGGATAGAGTCCTACGGGCTTATGACGTATGGACGGCCAACTCTGTGAGATTCGGATAGGATCCGATTCAAAATAGAGTCCCGATCGGCCACTAGTCCTAGTCGGCCAACTCTATATAAAGGAGGGAGGGGTGGAGAGCTGCGACAGGTCAATTGCATCGCATGCAACAGAAGTTGCTGAGATCAATCTCCACGGAAACCCTCCCCACTTTCGAGCCAAACCCTAGCCTTGCATCGCGTGCTAGCACACGGGTGTTCGGCGTTCTGTCCCCGGACGTGTGGATACCGGTAGAGGCGCTGCTACGTTGCGCGCTGTTGATCGGCTTCGGATCGGCTGTAATCCAAGCGACTGGGCGATTGGCGAATCGAGGCATCCCCTGCATCTGTCGGGCTTGCGGGAATCGTAGCACAGCTCCGATCGATAGCCCCGATTGGCCGTTTCCGCTGCACACTCCAATCGGTAACGATCTATCGGCCCTTACTTGCAAGTGTTCCTGGTTTGCGCGGTAAAAAAATTTTGTTTTCGGCTAGCGTAGCCTCCGCGTAACCCTTCAGTTATTATATTTATGGATTTTGACATAGGTCATGTTGCAATATTTAAGTTGTAGGAATTTTAGGGAATGATTGTCGATATTTGATATTAGGTCTTTTGCTTTAGTTACTTGCTTTTATTTACTATGATGCATAAAAAGCCTAATATGAAATATATTTAATCCAAAAACACACAAAGGACTTAATTCACACTCAATAGATTTATGTAAACACATGCACACACACAATGTTTTATTTTCTTTTTAGGTTATTAAGGAAATTTTTTAATTTGATCTCAAAATTTTCATAAGTGCACTAGTTCAACCTTATCATCTAGGTCTTAGGTGCAAAGTTTTAGGATTTCTATTTAGGAAAATTACTAGAAACACAGCACGGCTTTGCCGCACGAAAGTGTACATGCGTCAGCCCAATTGGGCCAAAAGAGGTATTCCCTGTTACATTTATATGAACAGGAGAGAATGGCAAAATTAAAAAATCATTATCAGCTCCAGCTACAATGTTGCCAGTGCAGCGAGGCAAACCCAGAAACAAAACACATGCGACTATACATGATCATTACTCATGAGCGATTATATCACCAAGCCATGTCCACAATGACCAGGGAGAAGTGTGATATCCTTATTATCCGTACATAGTCATCGAATATATCGCTTTTAGTTTTACTCTTATCTGTCCATGACAAACTATTCGAGCTCACCCCAGCTCACTCCTGTAGGATGAGGACACAGATGATGGGGACCGATGCCAAGTAATGGCATGAATTATTTCGGCGAATTTTCTGCACCAAGTAAGGAATGTCAAAGTTAATATTACACATCAGTGAGTGATAATACCATAAGCTAATAACGCATTGCAAACAAAAATGGTATCAATGAATATCTCTAACAGAACTGAAAGAACGAATTCATGATACAAATCATCAAGCATACGCCTTAGCCTTTGCAGCCCGAAAAGAATCCCTTTGGCTACCAACTATTATCAAGCACACCATATAGTAGCATCAAAAGGGATAAAAAATTGGACCAACGAAATGGCTGCAAAGTGGAAAAGGGGATACCTTTTTAATCTCCAGAGGCACAAGCGGCCCTAAACAAAGATCAGTACCATCAAAATTCCATGATACCCTGAGTATAAAAAGGCATCTAAGTTATAACCCTGAAATTTTTACAAACAGCAAAAGTCATTTGGCTTTCCATTCCTGGAAGTACAATGTGTGCAACATTGATCGAGTAATTGGCAGTAAGAAAGAGAGAGAAATCAAGGCAAGAAAATCTTTGCTACTGCCTTACTGGTAGTAAGGAATATTTTCTGCAGCGCAGTTGCGCAGAGTTGTGCTGATTTTCTGTACTGATGAGATTCTCTCTTTTTTTTTCTGAGTTCCAGCTAAATACACATGTTTTCATATGTTTTCATACAGACCAGCATGGTTCATGCTAGCATATTATAAGGCATATGTTTGTCAAGTTGCAGTTGTTATGTGCCATGCAAAATTAATTTCACTCAATCAAACAACCCTAAGGGTGCCGATCTGATTAAGGTAATGAACAGCCAAAATTGTGCGTAGATCAGAGAAGAGGACGATCAATTTTAATTACCTTGAGGCTGGAAGAATCCGAGTGCGAACTTGACGCGCTCCAAGATCAGCTTCTGGTCACTGATGAGCGGCCAGCCCACCATGAGTGTGTCAGTGGCATGCAAACACGGTCATGCAGAGATAGAAGTACATATACTTCTTGTTTAAAACCAAATTCGCATTCTTGAATGCAGGAAAAAGGCGCTGCTGGAAGAACAGGAATCGGTCATCGTACATGTTGTCATGACAAACCATCAGAACATATATCAAGGAAGTATACCAATCGAAAATTATATTCAGAAGCCTTGCAGGAAGACATACATTATATTCACGGACATTATTCATCGTGATAACAAAATCTGATCAGCTAAAATATTCAAAATTGAAAAAAAGAATCTATTTTCTTTTTTCCCTAACCTGATCGTTGCAAATGAAATTGACAACACAAATATTCCTACTCAAAGGAGCCTTTATATTTCTCTGTATGTGTGTGTGTAATTGTTGTGGAGTGTGGATGAATATAAAGAGCTGTTAGGTGTCTCAGAACTGGTATTTGGAAAAAAAATATCCTAGCTATATGTTTAGCAAGACACCAAGAAAATGGAAAATGCCGTAGTTTACTTCATAATTTTTTTCATCGTTTTGGCTTGTAGGGCGCTTAATAATTTTTCATCGTTTTGGCCTGAAGGTTGACGACAGATCAGAGAAGATCGACCCAACGAATACGCTAGGCTAGTACGTTAGCATGGTATTATCGATCCGACAAATGCATAAGCACATATTGGCTGCACACCTGCAGACTGCATGCAGGCAATGCCGTCTGGAACGGGGGTCAACTGAAAATCTGAAATACATGCAGGATTAATTGTGTGCTAACTCCACCCAACTACTTTGCCTGCTCTCGCAATTTTTATTGGAACTTATTATATGCACCTGCCATCATGTTTGGATGCCTCTCATGCTTCCTCTCCACTGCATCTTCCCAAGCTCCAAAGCTGCACTATTCCACAATGCATTAGACTGATCTTTAGGCGCTGCTTTGCCTCAAGCTAAGTAGCAATATTCCTTTGTCACTTGGAGGCAACTTATTTCTCAGATTTGTCATCCTTACAAACAACAGCCTCACCGGAGGCATTCCAGTTCCACCTCTGCTAGCAAATTAATAGTTCATCAGTCCATTGCTTACTTAACTAACAATCATCTCAATGGAGATCCCTTTTCCTCTCTTCAATAGCTCCTCGCTTGTACTCTTAGACCTCGCATCATGTGAAACCTCATGTTCCACTGGAAACATAAAAACCCAGTTATGTGCCGTTCGATCTTGAACGTGCGGATTAGATATGTACCCTTTTCTCCTCCATTCTCCATAGCTCACTTTGCAATCCACACCTCATCCATAATGTTTTTTTGCACATGACCCCTTTTGAAAATGTGCTGGCCTCCTCTTTCATATTCAGTTCCATCTCTTCTCGATCTCAATCATGTCGTAGTTGCAGGAGCAGCTAACAAGATTGCCATGGTGGACGCTGCAACTGGATGCACCGTCGGTCCGTCATCGGACCCGCTCAACCCTGCTGCCGCAAACTCTAGGCCGACGACGAGCCACCCAACCGCAGCCATAGCCCGGAGAGGTGACGGGCCGGCAGTGGCGGCTTAGGTATGGGTCAGATTTGCTCCTTGAGCAGTACATTTCAGAAAAGGTGGGCATTAGGCTAATGGACCATCAAATCCATCATCTTCCACAACAGAACAGCTGAGACCATTAGTGTTTTCAACACAATTTTGCTAGTGTTATCATGTTGGTTTTTTAAGGGTTAGATTGGGAGGAATGGGGAATGGGGATAGGTGTGAGGACTGAGGCCTCGTGAGCAGTGAGGAGCAAGAATGCAAATTTCTGTTAGGAAACGGGCTAATGTGCAAAATGCTTTGTTGAGGCAGGGAGTAAAATGCAAACTATACAGGCTAGCGAAGGCCAGTGAGAATGGGTCATCTGGGTCGTCCATTTCGAAATCAATGGTCCACAACGAGGGTTTCATGTTTTCACTGAATTGGTGGGTTACACCTGAAACTTTCCCCAGATAGCGTGGGAAAAATTCTGACACCTTTTATCTGTCTTCGGATGCACTCAAGTTAGAGCCATACACATTATGTCTGTCTCCGGTAGTTCTTAACATTCAACAAACACGAGAATGTCTCATGTAAAATTAACTCTCGACTTAATGAATAAATAGCATGTACCAAAGCATGAAAGCAGACTACAATGATGATGAAAAAACAACCTTTTAAACCATAAAATTGTAAATGATCGAAAACTAGAGGAGTGTGGATCTTCGCCTGATGAGAGGCGGATCCAGTGGGCTGCATGGGTATGGTATGATATACCTTAGGCTCAGTCAAAAAAAATACCCCAGCCCAACAAGAAAGAAAAATAAAAAAACAAAAATCCTCCTCTCAGTTCGCCCGAGTCCCGACTCCACCTCCCCTGTGCGGCGCGCGGCTCGCCCCTCCCCTCCCCTGTGCGGCGCGGCGTGCTCCCGGCGGCGGCGTGACAGTCCCCAGCGGCGGCTCCCCTACGGCAACGGAGGCTTCCCTGCGGCGGCACGGCGACTCCCGGCGCGTCGCTTTCTCTCCTATGCGGCGGCGCGGCAGGTAGCTCCCTATGCCGGCGCGGCGGGCCGGTGGCTCCTGCTCTCCGGCCTCTCCCCGGGCCCCTGCTCTTTGTTAGTGATATGCCCTAGAGGCAACATGGAGATGTTGGATATCATGGTCAATGTTTATGTTTTTATGAATAAAGTGTTATTCAGTTCCATGAAATAGACATCTTGTATTGATCAATAAGTATGTGACTTATTTATGAGACTCTATATGTATGAATCTATTTCTAAACGATCCCTGATCATATGTCATATTGTTGAAACAAATATGATTCTAAGATCAGCATGTTTATTGATTGATGATCATGTCTCATAGATCATGATATGGAGATACCAAATCAATATACGTGGACATGAGTTAGAGAACACATTATTGGATAAACCCACCATGAGACACTACAGGAATTCATGTGTCAATAGTTGGTCTCAGGTAGTGTTGGTGCAAAGTCCTTAGACCTAAGATCATCATGGATTCCAACATATGTAGTAGCCTACTTTGGACTACCAAACGCTATTCCGTAATTAGATACTTATAAAAGTAATCTTTGGGTTTGTTATGAAACATGTAGTGGGATGTGAATGATCAAAATAGAATTTGCCCCTCCTTTGGAGAGATATCTCTAGGCCCCTCGAGGTAATGGATTATGGAAGTGCATGGTCATGCCGAGTTGATTGAGGAGTCAATCAACAGACAGATAATCCAATACGGCTCGAGTGAATAGTTAAGCTATTGAAGGAATGGAACACACATCTTGTCTATAGCTTAATTGGTGTTGTGAGGCAAAGGGATTTGTGTACACATTACAGGTTCAGAGCCGATATTATTTTCTTGTATACTATGGTGTCAATATGTGTTGCTAGACGCCGCTATTGACAGTCGGCTGAGTTAGACTCGAGCCGAAACCGAGTATACCTGAACCTACAGGGTCGCACGCTTAAGGGGGTAGAACAGACATTTGAGTTGGACTCGAATATGGCTCAATTCGGATAAGATTCAATTTAATATAGAGTCATATGGGCTTACGAAGTCTGGCCGGTCAACTCTATGAGATTCGGATAGGATCCGATTCAAAATAGAGTCCCAATCGGCCATTAGACCCAGTCGACCAACTCTATATATAGGGGCGAGGGGTGGAGAGTTGCGGATTTGCATTGAATCGAATCAATCTGATCTTCATGGAAACCCTTCCCACTTCCGAGCCAAAACCGTAGCCTTGCATCTTGTGCTAGCACACGGGTGTTAGGCGTTCTGTCCCTGTACGTGTGGATACCGGTAGAGGCACTGCTACATTGCGATGCTGTTCGTCGGCTACGAATCAGCTGCGATCGGACGAATCGGTTGCGGCGCATCGGAGCGAGGCGGCTGCGGCGGATTGGCAGTGCGAGCGTGTTTCGGCGAATCGGCAGATCGGCTGTGGCAGATCGGCTGTGGAATCGGCAAATCGGCTTCGACGGATCGGCTGTCGACTCGGGGAATCAGCTGTCAACAAATCGGCTGTGATCGGCCAATACTATTCTGGATCGGATAGCTCCTGATTGGCTATATTCGCTGCACTCCACTCCAATCGGTAACGATCTATCGACCCTTACTTGTAAGTGTTTCTGGTTTGCGCAGTAAAAAATTTTTGTTATTAGCTATCATAGCTTTCGCGTAACCCTTCACTCTCCTCCCCGGCCAGCCGGCGACCGGCCCCTGCTCCAGCCACAGCAGCCACCTCTAAATCCTAGCTTTTTAGTTGGCAAAAAAATATCATCTGTCTTTTCTTGTTTATCTAGAGCTTTACGATTGCACCATTGCACATAAATGCACTGTTGTGAAATTGCTCTAGTACTTGTGCAAAACAAATCCAGAAGCTAGTGCTAATTTTAGCGCTTGATGGTTTACCAGTGAACAATATGCTTGGCCTTCTTATGTTATCAGAAACCTGCCTATATGGATTATTATTTTGGAGATATTGGGTCGATCATTTGGAAGTTGCGCTGACCTTAAAAAAATTCAAGGGCAGGAGTCAAATTGTATTATTCAAGCAATTCATTATTAAATTGCAAAGATTTGCATGTCAGTTTATTGTTTAATGATTCATGAAGTGAGCTTTTCTTATGTGATTTTGTAATTAATATAACCTTTTCATTTCAACAATGTTAAATGTAGAGATGAATTGAGGATGATGAATTCTGGCAAGGGGTTTCACCTCTAGAGTTTAGATCTTTGCCTGCACTTCAAGATGTTGTGACTGTTGTTGGTTACTCAATTGGAGGAGACATAATCTCAGTCACAAGTTGTGTTGTATCTGAATAGAGATACTTTCATATGTTCATGGTTCAACAGAGCTTCTAGGATTGCAGGTTTTTTCTCTTAAGATCTTTGCATGCTTTTGATTGTCTATATTTTGCATATTGTAGACATTTTTTTACTTTTCTTTGGAATTACAAAATATGTTTACACTATATTTCTACTAATCTCATAACCTGGGAGCATAATTATGTTTTCACTGTTTCATGAGAACAGATAGATGCAGCTATAAATTCAGGAGACTCTGAAGGCCTGCTTTCAATGATAAGGGCAAGCGTGTGGGCATAACTTTTCAATCTCTTAAACACGAAGATGTAAGAAAACATATGCTACTTCATACCCACCTCAGTGATTAATCACTTCATTCAAGACTACGGAAAATCTGGAGAATACACATGTAAATCTTTCCTATTTGTTATTTAAGCTATCAATGTATTATTTTAAACTATTTGTATTTGTATTGTAATTTAAGACTTTAGTATGCCATTTAGTAGTTATGTATCAAATTTTTATGAAACTTTATCGAATTGCTAAATTTTATCGAATTGCTAAATAATTTTTATCAGTTTGCATATGATATGAAATTTTTGATTCGACATACCCCATAAAAAAATCCTGGCTCCGCCCCGGCCTGATGTTGTTTAAAGAATTGAAACCAAGCTATTACCTACCACATTGCAAGTTTAGATTCGGATAGCTGACAGTTTGCACCACTTGACTTCGCAAATCATAACCGGATGGCTCCAGGAATTTGAATTTATCTCTGTTTTCTTCATTATTGGAGCATACAGTTACTTGTGAACATCTAACGTGCACATGGAATCATACTAGTTGAAAGCACATCTTTAGAACTACATGGAGACTGATCGGGTATGCTCTAAGTCTGTAATTTAGTGAACTTGGCAACAAAAAGGCCACTCGTTTGCGAAGTTGCAGGATCAAATCGCAAGGTTTTGAAGATGCTGCCACTTCTGCAAGGCCAACTGTCAGCTGAATCAATCTTTCGTAGCTCTGCATGTTGCAAAAAAAAATCCCAGAAGGTCATCAGATCAGTTCATTTGAACTTTGACAACTTGAATGAACTAAGACAAACTATAATCTTGTTATCCGTAAGGTTCACTTAACCACACTAAGAAGTAAGAACAAGTACAATACTAATTCCTGACTAGAAGTACCACAATCAATTTAGTCAGTCCAATAGAGAAAAATATCAATCTTCATCTTCAAAGTAAAAATATAAGGGATATACATAATACTGAAATGAGGAACACAGCTATTTTGTACCTGCTGAAGAGTGTTTGCAAAGAAACTGTTGAACCACATTTTCATTTTGTGCGACCGTCAAGCTATTTCAATGCAAGCCATCAGTACTTAAATAAGACGCACGAAATGCAATAGGAAAGGATGACTACACTGCTGGGAAGCGATTGAGGAGGCATCAAATATTGGAAAGTGAATTGCATGTGAAGAGATTACTCACCTGCAAGTACTATATACTAGTGATCCACCAGTTTTCAATAATTTAAAACCATTAGTGAGAAGGCATAACTGCACAGAGGAGGAAACTCATGAAATTGTGCACTCACATGCTAACAAAATAAGAAATTATATCTAAAATGTACATATCTTGATTGTGTGCCAACTGCCAACCCTTCAAGCAAGCATTAAGACTGAAAGTAGTACCTGAAGATGAAGCAGGTCATCAGTTCTTTCTGCATCAAGTACACGACGATCTAAGGTTTTCCATCCCCAGAACTCAAATTTCTGAATGTGCTTTATGGATCCATCATGAGTACATTCAGAATCAACTAGGACCTGTGTGCATTTGAAACATAATGAACTAAAAAGATTACCCAAGCTGTGAAATAAACTGCAAAAGGATATTCCTACTGGAAAAGTATGTTGCATAAGAAGAAATTCTATACAGAGTGCTTCATTTCTCTCTCACAAAGCGACAACACAATATTAAGAGAAGTTCAGGGGCCTGATTTGCAACTACATGTAACTCCAGTACTAATTGTACTTCTTTAAATATTTGTGCAAGTTGATTTTCTGGTGAGCATGCAAATTAATTTTCTGGTGGGCACAGAAGCACTGCTCAATTATAGAAAGGAAACTATCAAGAATCAAAATGTTACACAAAGTTATAACCATGAATACTTTATTGGATAAGGGAATATGGTAGTTCTGAATAAGATGTATTTGAGTGTTTGATGACTAAACGAGGCCCTAGATTTAAATCATGATTGAAGCATGCAACATTTGGAATGGCCAAGTCTTCAAAATTTTCAAGATAGCACTAAGCCACAAGACATTTCCTGCCTAAAATGATCAAAGTGAGCAGATAAAAACTAAAAATAACATTATGTAGTCTGTTGTCAGTAACAGTAAAAAACAGCATTGTACTGAAGAAAGAAAGGATGGTATCTTTTAAGGTTTCTGTGGAATACTTTGTCATAGCCAGATGTCTGGGCTTCATCATCAGCTGATGGACGAAGAACATCACATTTGCGTAATCCAACCAATCCTGAATGTTTGCCATAGTATATCAGTTCAGGTTCTGAAGTTGATGTTAGATGAGGTGAACCCGCCATTCTTGCCCTTTTAGACTTTTGTCGGTCTTTCCACGATCTCTTTGAAGTCCATTCCGAAAATGTACTTCCATTGTCGTTAAGACAAGTTGATCCTGTGATAGATAAGCAACCAGATGCATCTACTCAACAGTCAACAGAAACTACACCCTTTCGTGTGCTCCACAAGCAATAAGACAGAAAGGGAGGATTTTACTTTGTTTAAAGAGGAAAACTATTACCTTCTCCACAACCCAAGCTAGAGTTCACAGGTAATATAGAAAATGAAGTCCCATCAGCAACAAAGAGACGACAACAAACTCCGAGAGAATACTTCTGCAACATCGTACGACAAGCCGCAAGACGGTGCTTTGCAACATCAACGCCAGTCAGAGAACCTCTGCCGCCAAGCATATCAGCAAGCATGCAAAGCTTTGCACCTTGCACATGATATGAGCACATCATTCAGAATAATCCCACAACTAACAAATAATATAAGTCAAACTACAGACTCATGACAAAACAATCACGCAAAAATGGTGTTCAAGTTTGACCATCACCAATTTTACAATGTATATGTAACATAACAATGCTATATCAAACCTACTGGAGAATACAGTTCAACATATATTTCAAACTTGAGACTGTGCCAATCCATAAAACTACAGGTCTGGGGCTGAACAGATTTGGTTCAATCCAGAGCAGAGAAAGCAGTTACTTCCCCAAAGATCAACCAATCAGGAAAGACAATTACTCTTGTGGTTTATGGAGAAAACTAGGTCTTTCCATACATGTGGCGCAAAATACAAGTCTGTCAAAGGGCCATTGTTTATATGGTAGACATCTGCCACAAATAAAATACTGGTGTGATGTAATACATAAAACTATTGAATTGATTACCTGGGGCAGCACAGAGGTCGAGAACATGTTCTCCTGGTTGAACATCAAGTGCTAAGACAGCAGCTCCAGAAGCTGCATCAATTCCATAGATCTAGCAAAATGTTTTCAAAACATCTTAGCATGAAGCAACGGAGCAAATAAAAGAACACATGATAGGACATGATTGTATAGTAGCTTTATCCTGTAACAGTACAAGTGTTACAGGGAGTACTTGAGACATTTTCTCTCTTGCACATAAAACTAAGATGTTTTAAGAGTTCTACTTAGGATAAATTATCTGGAAAACACTTAATAATAGAATAAAAATAAAATGGCATAAACAGCAGATAACATTCGGTTAATCTAGGCTACCATTAACTGAGTATGCAATCCAATGCGTTTGTGCTGGACTGTAAAAAAAAGAACAGATTCAAAAGTAAATATTAGTTTCTTCTCACCTTTCCTTGCTGATAGGCCTTGGAGCTAGCAATTTGAACTTGAGGCGGAATTGCGTAGAAATCTGGCAGCCACGAAACCTTGTTGAGATGGCACTTCAGCTCGCTCTGAATCTCTGGAATCTGGGGCTCCATGCCTGGTTTTAGCCTTGGAATCACAAAGCAAACTCAACGCAGTGCAAGGCAAGTAAACTGACAATAACAATTATGAAAGCCTTCTGGTGATTCAGAGCATAAGTAGTTCCGAATCTCAGGCTACCTCCTCACCTTATGTATCGTGGAATGGTGTCGGCTATGGAATACATCATTGGGTCCAAGCCATTCTCTTGGAGGAACTCGAGAAACGCGGGCGGCAGCGATTCAGGGGTGGACCTAGCGTCGGCCATGGGGGCTCAGCCGAACACCAAAAAAATTTCGAGATTTAAACTGCTGCCTTCTAGAAGTTTCGCGGCGAGATTACGGAAAGAGCCACAGCCCGCAGGAACTTGACCAAGGGCAACCAAGGTGCCAGCCGCTCCCGCGCCCGCTCCGTGCGTTCCCGGACTCGAGCGGCTAGGTATATGCGATTCAGCACAGGAAGCTGCGGCGCGGAGGGACGCCGGCGTTGCTTGGATTCGCCGCGACGGGCGGAGGAAGCGGTCGATCCAGACCTCCCATGAGACGAGAGGCCGGGGAGGGGAGACACAAGACACGCGGAGGGAGTCAATGTGTCGGCTATAGATGGCCAAATGGGCCGGCCCGGCCCATTAGGCACGACTACGGTAACAGGTCATGTCATGTCGGTTCGTGTGTTGTGCTCTTGGCCCAAACACGGCCCACGGGTGGCCGGGTCATGCCCGTGCCGGCACGGCACACCAAAGACCCATAGATCGAGGACGGCCTGTTCGGCCGAACACACACCCAAGCCTTAGCCTAGCCGTCGTCCACCTCCCCCACTCCACTCCCTCCCCAGCCACAGTCAACGCCGCCGCGTCATGCCGACGCCGACATCGCGCTGTCCCGACGTCGCGCCGCACTGACGCCGTCCGTGCCACCGTCGTCCGACGAGGCGACGTCGTTCGCCCTCCGCGCCGACGCTGTCAGTCCCCTCCCCTCCCCGCCGACGCCGTCGTTCGACGTCGCGTTGATGCCCTCCGCCCTCCGCGCCGACATCGTCCGTCCTCTCCTCCCCGGCGTCCCGCTATCATCCGACGCCGCGCCGACGCCCTCCGTCCTTCGCGTCGACACCGTCCCTCCTCCTCACCGGCTGCCCCGCCGCCGCCATCCGACGCCGCGCCGAGCGACACCGTCCATCCGTCCCTCCTTCCGATCGTCCCGTGTCGGCCTGTGGGTCGTGCCATGCCCGGGCCGGCATGGTACAAGAACCGTGTCGTGCCGTGCGGGCCCACGGGCTCGGTCGGCAGCCCAAGCACGCCACGACCAATCATATCGTGTCGACCCGGCCTATCTCCTTTTCATGTCGTGTCGTGCCGTGTCATGTTATGAACAGTACTATATGTGCTCATGCTGGTCCACTTTGATCCAATCCATTTGACCATCTATAGTATCGGCGAGTCGCTCCTGGTCGGACGGCAGCGTCGATGCGTGAGAACTCACAAGGGCCGACCGAGAACTCACAAGGGCCGACCGAGTGGTTAAGGTTTACGTCGACCATCAGGCGGACGCTATTTTGAACCGCGTCCTTCTGATTTTCTTAATTCCTCTATGCTATTTACTACATATATTTAATTTGAGGGTTAATAATTATTGTAGGTAAATAAATCGGCACTATTCATATTTGACATCATAAATATTTAAATATTTGTAGACGACAAACATAAACAATATAAATTTATTTATATTTTTACTATTATAAAAAATAAAAATGTTTCCCCCTAACTTGATGTACGTTGTCTTCTTAATTAAGATATCATAACTCACTCACAAGAGGGATTATAATGACTGTTTACTGGAGGAGAATTTTTTATCCCAAACACCAATGACCCATCTTAATGTATTTTTTCTATCACACTCTTATTATTTTATTTTCAACACTGCGTTAAGTATGCACTACATTTATTTTAAACTCTTATACTTCTATTTTCTCTTTACGTATTTTCTTTATCCAATACTTTTTCGAGTATCTGTTTTTGGCTGGTATATTTTTGTTCTGATAGCTCCAGTTCCAATATTTTCTGATAGTTCTGATATTGTTATCGTTTTCGTCTATCGTTTTTTATGCCTCCATGTAAAAGAATGAAAATGAAAATGGTTGAGATTGTTTTCCAACCATTTTCATCTCTACTTGTAAGGCTCTCGCCACTCACCCTCCCTGCTCTCCTTTCCATTCCCCTCTTGCCTCCTCACAAATCCAAATCATCAACATCATTGTTGGTGTTGTCACTAGCCGCACCTGATCAACATTAAGTCGGCGCTGCCACTACTATTATTTGAACCATCACCATAAGTTTAGTTTTTCTATCACAACACACGAACACTTTGCTAATAATTTAAAAATCATAACTGTAACAAAAAAACTAGACTACGGCATCTCTCATCTCTCGTTCAAGGTACATGATGATTAATACAACAATGTATCTCTTTCTCCTTTCCCATCTCCATGCGTTGCTCCTTTCTCGTCTTGTGCTCTCTTCCCTATCTCATCTTCATCCGCTCCACCAACCAGCACTGCTCCCTTTGTCGTTGGCCTCCTCTCCCCTTCCTCCTTCACCCCTCCGCCAATCCACCCCACTGCTCGCCTACATACCATCTTTTTCTTTTGTCTTTGTCGCAAACTTTCCATCTCTCGTGGGGAATCGACACTATTTATATTCTTAACATCATTAATACCTGAAAATGTATTATATTATTAAAGTTTTCTACATGATAAACATAAATAATATAAAATTGTTTATATAATTTAAAAATCATTAGTGTAACATAAAAAACTAAACTAGACTATGGCATCTCTCGTTTGAGGAACGGGTCGGTTAATACGATCGTGTCGCTCTTTTTTCTTTCTTCCATCTCCATTCTTTGCTCCTCTCACGTCTTCTCCTCTTTTCCCACTCCTCTTCATCAACCAGCACCTCACCTGCATTGTACCCTCCATGATTGGCCTCCTCTCCCCTTTCCCCTTCACCTTATCATCCAATCCACCCGGCCGCTCGCCTACATAACATCCTTATGCCTCTATCGTGAACTTCCCATCTCTCATGAGGAAATGACACTGTTTATATTCAAACCTTGACATCATAAAATATTTGAAAATGTATTATATTGTTAAATTTTTCTACACAGCATAAAGTAAATTTGTTTATATAATTTTTAAATCATTAGTGTAATAAAAAACTAGACTATGACATCCCTCGTTCAAGGAACAACTGTGTCTTTCTTTCTCCTTTCCCATCTCCGTTCTCTGCTCCTCTCTTGTCTCCTCTCCTCCCACTCCTCTTCATCCCCTCCACCAATAAGCACCTCACCTGCACTGCCCCCTACATGGGTGGCCTCCTGTCTCCTTCCCCCTTCACCTCTTCCTCCAATTCCCCGCCGCTCGCCTACATACCATCCTTATGTCTCTGTCGTGAACTTGTCATCCCTTGTGAGGAATCAACACTATCTATATTCAAGCTTTGACATCATAAATATTTGAAAATGTAATATATTATTAAAATTCTCTATGACAAACATAAACAATATAAATTTGTTGATGTAATTTAAAAATCATTAGTGTAACAGAAAGACTAGACTATGCCATCCCTCGTTCGAGGAAGGGGGTGGTTAATACAGCCGTGTCTCTCGTCTCCTTTCCCATCTCCTTTCTAAGCTCCTATCTCGTCTCCTTCTCTCCTCTCCACTCCTCTTCATCTCCTTCACCAAACAGCACCTCACGTGCATTGCTCCCTTCATGTTTGGCATACCCTTCCGTTCCCCCTTCACCTCCTACTCCAATCTGAAAGTGCATCTAGCCCCTCAGTGGGTTTTGGTGGTTAATAACAATTTGGTTAAGGGACTAATGTGTTTAATTAAGATGTGTGCAGGAGAATTAGTCCCTAGATGCTTAGTTGTGCAGGACTTGAGAAAGGAGAACCCTCAAACAGCCATTGCAAAAAGGAGAAAAGATTCGTCGATGGTTTATATTTTTATTTTTTTCATGAATCTTGAGTTTTAGGAAAAACCGTACTATTAAGAGGGGTGAAACTCATGCCATGAGATGATCTAGGTGCTCTTAGTCAGAATATCCTTGAGTGAGATTTTTTGGAGTATTTTCTGGGTTTTTGCCCTTTCCAAGACAGAGAAACCCGAATGGGAAGTTCCGGAGTTCCAAGCCGGAACTTCCGGGCTCATCGCCTCGCAGCAGCCAAGTGTTCCAAGTGTTGGCTGGAAGTTTCGATGGTCCTTGACCAGAACTTCCGTACACTTTTTCAGCTAAGTATGTGAGTAACGGCTAGGTGACGCAATCACTAACCTATAAATATCTCACTCGGTCCCCAGTTCATTTTTGGCCATCCAACTTTCGATTTTCTGTCCCCTAGCCTCTACCATGGTTTTCTAGACCATTCCAACTCAACTCTTGAGCCACATACCCAAATTTGTGAGAGATTTGAGTATTGGAAGGTTTGTGAGAGTGAGAGAGCTAGGATGACTTGAGCACTTGGTGATTCTTGCAGGGCTGTGGTGTGGTGTCTATTACTCTTGAAGAGCAATCTCCTAGACAGTTAGGTGTCTCCCACGAGCATCCGGAGAATTGTGGATTGGCTCGGAAAAGTTTGTTAAGGATTTCCTCTCCTCTGCAAGGAAACGAGGATTGGATAGTGTAAAACCAAGCTGATCTAGGTAGAGCAACTCACGTTTGTGGTTCGTGCTGGAGGATCAAGTTGGGATCTTTGTGGTCACTTGATCTCTAGGCAAGAACCTAGGAACGTTGGGGTTGGAGACCATAGACTTCTTGGATTTGCTTGGCGAGGCAAGGGGTTAATTGAGACCCAACTTCATATAATTCCTCAACGGAGAGTAGGATTCTTTGAATCCGAACTTCGAGAAAAAAATCCTTGTGTCTCATGTGTTATCTTTGTTAGTGATATGCCCTAGAGGCAACATGGAGATGTTGGATATCATGGTCAATGTTTATGTATTTATGAATAAAGTGTTATTCAGTTCCATGAAATAGACAACTTATATTGATCAATAAGTATGTGACTTATTTATGAGACTCTTTATGTATGAATCTATTTCTAAACGATCCCTGATCATATGTCATATTGTTGGAACAAATATGATTCTAAGATCGGCATGTTTATTGATTGATGATCATGTCTCATAGATCATGGTATGGAGATATCAAATCAATATACGTGGACATGTGTTAGAGAACACATTGTTGGATAGACCCACCATGAGACACTACAGGAATTAATGTGTCATTAGTTGGTCTCAAGTAGTGTTGGTGCAAAGTCCTTAGACCTGAGATCATCATGGATTCCAACATGTGTAGTAGCCTACTTTGGGACTACCAAACGCTATTCCGTAACTGGGTAGTTATAAAAGTAGTCTTCGGGTTTGCTATGAAACATGTAGTGGGATGTGAATGATCAAGATGGAATTTGTCCCTCCTTTGGAGAGATATCTCTGGGCCCCTCGAGGTAATGGATTATGGAAGTGCATGGCCATGCCGAGTTGTCAATCAACAGACAGATAATCCAATACGGTTCGAGTGAATGGTTAAAGTATTGAAGAGATGGCACACATCTTGCCTATGGCTTAATTGGTATCGTGAGGCAAAGGGATTTGTGTACATATTACAGGTTCAGAGCTGATATTATATTCTTGTATACTATGGTGTCAATATGTGCTGCTAGGCGCCGCTGTTGACAATCCGCTGAGTTGGACTCGAGCCGACGGTCGGCTGAGTTGGACTCGAGCCGACGATCGACTGAGTTGGACTCTAGCCGAAACTGAGTGTACCTGAACCTACGGGGTCGCACGCTTAAGGGGATAAGAACAGACATTCGAGTTGGACTCGGATACGACTTGATCGGATAGGGATCCGATCGGATAGAGTCCTATGGGCTTATGAAGTCCAGCCGGCCAACTCTATGAGATTCGGATAGGATCCGATTCAAAATAGAGTCCCGATGGGCCTCTAGGCCCAACCGGCAACTCTATATAAATGGGTGAGGGGTGGAGAGCTGCGGCATGTCAATTGAATTGCATAAAACCGAATCAATGTGATTTGGCGCAACAGAAGTCGGCGAGATCAATCTCCACGGAAACCCTCCCCACTCCCGAGACAAACCCTAGCCTTGCATCTTGTGCTAGCACACGGGTGTTAGGCGTTCTGTCCCCAGACGTGTGGATACCGGTAGAGGCGCTGCTATGTTGCGGTGCTATTCGTCGGCTACGAATCGGCTGTGGTGGAATCGGCTGCGGTCGGGCGCATCGGAGCGAGGCGCGTGAGCACGGTCGGACTACTCGGCGAATTGGCTACTCGGTGAATCGGCTATTCCTAGGAATCGGCTGTCGGCTTGCGAGAATCGGCTTGCGAGAATCGGCTGTCGGCAAATCGGCTGTCATCGGCCAACACTGTTCCGGATTGGATAGCTCCTGATTGGCTAATCTGCTGCACTCTACTCCAATTAGTAACGATCTATCGACCCTTACTTGCAAGTGTTCCTGGTTTGCACGGTAGAAATTTTTGTTATTAGCTATCGTAGCTTCCGCGTAACCCTTCAGTGGTATCAGAGCTAATCTTGCTTAGTTCGGGTTTTAGATTGGATCTGGAACAAGTTTTGCACACGGGTTGATTAGATCAATCGGTTTTAGGGATCTGTAGAGGAGAGTAGATGGTAATTGTGTTCCTTGATAGTGTATCGGAATGGCGTAATGTGATTACGTCGAAGCAATATCCATAGAACTCGGTTTGAGTTGGGTTCGAGATAGCGTTCCTTGATAGTGTATCGGAACGGTATAATTTGATTATGGTGAAGCTATCTCGTAGTTCGACCTTGATTGTCGCCTCGCGCCTACGCAAACCATCTCCCTTGATAGTGTATTGGGACGGCATAATATGATTATGCCGATATGGTTTCCGTAAGCGATTTCATAGATTGGATCTATGGATTTCGTGTGGTGTTTCGGGTGCTGCCCGGAAGCCCGCGAGAGGGCGGCTTCCCTCTTAGCAAGACCACCGTGTGCATACCCCCTTATAGGTCGTCTCGATGTCGTATCTCTGTGATAGGTAGAAACGTTCTACGTCTAACTTGTTTTTGCAGAGAATGCTTTGAGATGGTATGGCCTATTGTATGTATGAGATGCATGTGATGCGTGTAATATTCTTTCATACGTGCAATGCTTGTAATATTCTTTCACGACCTACGAGTCGATGTAATCTTCAATTAGAGCTTCTATAGTAGTAGCTTAGTTGGAAGAAATCAAGCATTCGGCACTTGGAAGGACGGTGATGAAGATGGAGATCCTCTACACTGGCATGGAGATGGAGATCACCATGTGAAGGGGGCCATACTATTTCATTATGTGCTATTCTACCTGCTTTCATATATATTGATATATTTGTTTAATAGGATAGCATCCCTCACAAAATTAAGTAGTAATGATGCCCTTCCAAATGTTGCACCTGTCACCGTTATGCTCATCACTGGTGGGTCTGCCAAAGCAGAGTGCCATTCTATATCATAACACGAGGGGGTATATGTCGGACATATACAACAGGAGCATTTGGTTTACTTAACAAGGCTATCAAAACAGTTTTGGGCCTTGGGGTATAGGTTGGCGTTGGGGCATGGAGATGTCACACCAACAACAAGAGTCACATAGAGATGTGATTAGTAAGGAGTTGCTTACCAATGTTATTAATCTTCTAGCGGTGATGCCAAAGCTCACTAGAAATTAATTAACATGTGGATCTTGACCCAATACGTAACCTAGAGGGAAGATATAAAATACGTAATGGGAGTCTTTATGTTAAATTATTTAACAATAGACATAGCATAAATATTATGCTAAACTTTGCTTTTTCTATTGTAGAATAATGGCAGCTAATACTACCCCCAGTACCTTTAATTTGTGATCTATTCTTGAAAAGGAAAAATTAAATGGAACAAACTTTATGGATTGGTATCGCAACTTGAGAATTGTTCTCAAGCAAGAGCGCAAGGAGTACGTTCTTGAAGTACCATATCCAGATGAGTTGCCTAATAATGCCACTGCTACTGCACGGAGGGCTTATGAGAAGCACACTAATGATGCCCTAGACATATGCTGTCTCATGCTAGCTACAATGTCCTCTGAGCTTCAGAAGCAATAGAGAGCAGCAATACACATACTATTATTCAGAGACTGTGTGACATGTTTGAGAACCAAGCAAGGGCCGAGAGGTTCAACACCTCAAAGTCCCTGTTTGCGTGCAGGCTTGTTGAGGGGAGTCCCGTCAGTCCGCATGTGATAAAAATGATTGGCTACATTGAGAGTCTGGAAAAACTAGGTTTTCCCCTTAGCCAAGAGTTGGCTACTGATGTGATTCTCCAGTCGCTCCCTCCGAGCTTCGAGCCATTCATATTGAATTATCACATGAACAGTATGGATAAGACCTTGGCTGAATTGCATGGAATGCTAAAGACGGCTGAGGAGAGTATCCAAAAAAACAGTCATCATGTGATGATGATGCAGAAGGCTAAGCGCAAACCACATGTCAAGAAACTTTGCACCAAGAAGAAACTAACTCCTGATGAGATCGCGAGTGCCTCCAATGCAAAAAAGGGAAAGAAGGGGTCGGCGACATCAGATGCCGTTTGCTTCTATTGCAAGGAGACAGGTCACTGGAAAAGGAACTGCAAGCAGTACATGGAGGATCTCAAAAAGAAGCAAAGTGCGACAGGTCTCCCATCTATAACATTAATACAGAAAGGCAACTCTCTAATGATATAAACCCCACGTTTATCTGGCATTGTCGCTTAGGCCATATAAATAAGAAACGCATGGAGAAGCTTCATAAGGATGGATTGCTTCACTCTTTTGATTTTGAATCATTTGAGACATGTGAGTCTTGTTTACTTGGTAAGATGACAAAGACACCTTTCACGGGACACAGTGAAAGAGCAAGTGACTTGTTGGCACTCATACATACTGATGTATGTGGACCAATGAGCTCAACGGCCAGAGGTGGTTATCAGTACTTCATTACCTTTACCGATGACTTTAGTAGATATGGTTATATCTACTTAATGAGGCATAAGTCCGAATCCTTGGAAAAGTTCAAAGAATTTTAGAATGAAGTACAGAATCATTTAGAAAAATAATCAAGTTTCTATGATCAGATCATGGAGGGGAATACTTGAACCAAGAGTTTGGTAATCATATGAAAGATTATGAAATTGTTCCACAGTTGACTCCGTCAGGAACTCCACAATGGAATGGGGTGTCCGAACAGAGAAATCGCACCTTGTTGGACATGGTGCGGTCCATGATGAGCCAAAGTGATCTTCTGTTATCCTTCTAGGGATATGCTCTTGAAACAGCTGCGTTCACACTAAATAGAGTTTCATCTAAATTAGTTGAAAAGACACCATATGAGATATGGACGGGGCGACCCCCTAGTTTGTCTTTTCTCAAAATTTGGGGATGTGAGGCTTATGTAAAACGTTTACAGTCCGACAAGCTCACACCCAAATCTGACAAGTGCTTCTTTGTGGGATATCCTAAGGAAACTAAGGAATATTACTTTTATAATCGGGAACAAGGCAAAATGTTTGTCGCCCGACACGGTGTCTTCTTGGAGAAGGAGTTTCTTTCAAGAAGGGTTAGTGGGAGCAGGGTGCATCTTGAAGAAGTTCAAGAAACACCAGAAAATATTTCAGCTACCATAGAACCACAACAGGAGGAACAAGATGTTGCGCCATCTGTTGTAGATACACCAGCCCCACGGAGGTCTGAAAATCACGTCGTGCGCCTGACAGGTACACATGTGCGAAACAACGTGATATATTGTTGTTAGACAACGATGAGCCTAAGACATATGAGAAAGCGATGGTGGGACCTGATTCCAACAAGTGGCTTAGAGCCATGAAATCCGAAATAGAATCCTGTATGATAATCAAGTTTGGAACTTGGTTGATCCACCTGATGGTGTCAAAACCATTGAGTGTAAATGGGTTTTTAAGAAAAAGGCCGACATGGATGGAAATGTTCACATCTATAAGACACGATTGGTGGCGAAAGGTTTTAAACAGATTCAAGGTGTTGATTATGATGAAACCGTCTCGCCCGTCGCAATGCTTAAGTCTATTCGGATTATTCTAGCGATTGCTGCATATTTCGATATGAGATATGGCAGATGGATATCAAAACGGCTTTCCTAAATGGAAACCTAAGCGAGGATATATACATGATACAACCCGAGAGTTTTGTCGATTCACAATAGCCTGGAAAGATATGCAAGTTACAGACATCCATTTATGGATTGAAGCAAGCATCTTGGATTTGGAATATTCGTTTTGATGAAGTAATCAAAGGGTTTGGTTTCATCAAAAATGAAGAGGAGGCCTGTGTTTACAAAAAGGTCAGTGGGAGCGCAATTGTATTTTTAATCTTATAAGTGGATGACATATTACTGATTGTAAATGATATCCCTATGCTAGAATTCGTCAAGTATTCATTGAAAAATAGTTTTTCCATGAAAGACTTAGGGGAGGCAACATACATATTGGGCATTCAGATGTATAGAGATAGATCCAAGAGGCTAATTAGATTTAGCCAAAGTACATACATTGATAAGGTGTTGAAAAGATTCAACATGCATGATTCCAAGAAATGTTTCTTGCCCATGTCATATGGCATTAATCTTAGCAAGAATCAGTGTCCTCAGACACATGATGAGCGGAATAAGATGGGTATGGTTCCATATTCTTCGGCAATTGGATCCATCATGTATGCCATGCTTTGTACACGCCCGGATGTCTCGTACGCTTTGAGTGCTACGAGCGAGATATCGTCGAGATCCAGTGAAGGTCGGTGGTGCGTAAAGAATATCCTTAAGTACTTGAGAAGAACTAAGGATATGTTCCTAGTCTATGGAGGTGAAGAAGAGCTCGTTGTAAGTGGTTACACCGATGCTAGCTTCCAAACGGACAAGGATGATTATAGATCGCAATCTGGGTTCATGTTCTGCCTGAACGGAGGCGCAGTCAGCTGGAAGAGTTCCAAGCAGGATACTGTTGCTGATTCTACAACGGAGGCCGAGTACATTGCTGCTTGAAGCTGCAAAGGAGGCTGTTTGGATCAAGAAATTTGTTTCGAGTGGGTGTGATGACCAGCAGCGGTCCAATGTCTCTCTATTATGATAATAGTGGAGCCATTGCGTAAACCAAGGAGCCGAGGTCACATCAGAAGTCCAAACACATACTTTGGCGATATCATCTCATCCGCGAGATTGTGTACAGAGGTGGTGTCAAGATATGCAAAGTGCACACGGATCTCAACATAGCCAATCCGTTGACAAAATCTCTCCCTCAGCCGAAACATGAGGCGCACACAAGAGCAATATTAGATACTTACATGATTGACTCTAGTGCAAGTGGGAGAATCTTTTTACCTCCTGTTGCATCTCTGTATTGCCTATCTGTACCTTCCTATTGCCTGCTATAACTTTGTTGTAGAAGTAGCTTGAATTTGAATTCAGATCCTCTTAAGTTGCAGAACACCGGAAGTTCCGGACAGCCTGAGCTGACCGGATGTTCCGAAGTTCAGTACTGGAAGTTCTAGTGCTTGTGTGTTCTAACCGCTGCTTTTTAGAGAAAATTTCAAGATCGTCGTCTATTCACCCCTCTCTAGGCGACATCTTCAGGCTTTCACAATCCACCCCGTTGCTCGCCTACATACCATCTTTCTGTCTTTGTCGTGAATTTCCCATCCCTCCGTGTTGTGAAAGATCCGTTCGAGATGGTCATCTCAAGAGCTCCGCCGTCGTTACGGCATTATAGATGTGCAAACAGCCCGTCCCAGGCCCGACCAAGGCACGACCCGAGATTAGTCGGGCCGGCACGGCTCGACGGACACACCGTGCCGAGCCGTGCCTGCCCACATGCTACACCTATGGCCTAGGCACGACCCAGTAAGACTCTGGCTGCATCGTGCCGGCTCGAAGGCACGACTAGCCCACGTGCTCCTCCTTGAAATAAATCTATTTTGCCTCTCTCATCTCTTTGGGCCATATCTTATATGGCTACAATAAGTCTATTTTTTATCCCTCATCTCTTTGAGCCATGCCTTATATGGCTGGAATAAGTCTATTCTGCCTCCCTCATCTATTTTGCCACCTTGATCATCTGGTCGGGCCGACACGTCGTGCTAAGGACAAGGCCCAAGCACGGTCCAATGTTCAGGCCGTGCCATGCCTGGACGGGGCCAAATCTTCGTGCCATGGGCCGAGCCGTCAGGCTACGGGCCGTTTGCATATCTATAGCGACCATAACAATTGTGGTGCCCGAGGGGGACGTCGACAAGTGAGAGTTGCAGGATCTTGATGACCTACTCTCTAAGCTCAACCCCGTGGTGGAGGAGATTCAGAATCTAGAGGTCCTGCCACCGTGCTAGCTCCCTTTGTGTATGGGTACTACGCCCAATGACAGGGGTTCGTGCTGGTCACCTTGCCCTCGGGCACTACGACGTCGTCAGAATCCTCATGTGTCGATGGCCTTGAGTCAGATGACACGACTTGGTGGTACTCCTTGCTAGCCCATCGTGCTGCTTGCCGACGTTGTTTGCAGGTATGTTGTGGGCACGTCATCCTAGGCTGGCACCTGTCTCCCACATCTATCAGACCTGAATACCTAGAGGTATCATGGCTGATACCTATTGGTATCAAGCTTGGTACCAGGTATCAAGGTAGGAAAGGAGGTGTATGCCGCCGCCGCATGGCTAGATGCAAGCCACCTGCTGCTAGCGCTTCCTCTTCTCTTCTTTCTTCCTCTCCCCGCTGCCTCTCTTCTTTTTCTGCTGTTGCTATAGCTGACGAAGTGACGAGCCGGAGGAGTACTGTTGCTTCGCACCTGAGAGATCGGCCAAATGGAGACGTGGGAGCTCGATCATTCAAGTATTCCGATTCTGATCCTATCCTCTAGTCACCCTAGTCACCCTCTTAGGCTATTTGAGAGAGAAGGAAAATAAAAGAGAGAAAAATACACAAAACAAGATGAATCATAAGCACGTTTCTTAATTAATTATAGGTTAATTAAGTACTAATTTTTTTAAAAAATACATTAAATACTATTTATTAGTTAAGAAACGTGCTTATGAAAACCGAAATTTTTGTCGGTATCCTTTCGCAGCCCGTACACGTTAAAAGTAGCACCCGTCAACCGTGATAAGAAAATAAGAACGGAGAAAGCAGCTCGTCCACCAAGTAAAACACTTCTGTGGGGTCCTCTTGTCGGATAAGGTTACTTCACGAGTAACGAGCACCTCTCCACTCTCTCTCCCCTCTCCACTCGCTCTCCGGTCGCCACTCCAACGTGCAGCGCCGCCCGCCACACGATGAGCGTGGTGCTCGTCGTGTCCTCCGCGCTTGCCGGACCAGCGATCGCCAGGCCCGCTTCCGGGTCCGTCATTCGCCTCCGTCCGCCCCACGGCGTGCCGGCCGGCTCCGTGCCCCTCGCGTCCGGACTTGCCAACCGCTACCTCCGCGCCGCAGCCGCCCTGAGGCTTCCGATCCCGTCCGCAGCAGGGGGCGGCACAGGTGAGGGACTCTAGGGATTTCTTTCTTTTTTTGGAAGCATTCATACGGACATGATTCACATGCATTCTAGTCTTTAGGGCGAATTGGGGTTATACCGATATTGGAGATTAGAATGGGTAGGGCACGGATGCAGTTAAATATTCTCGTAAGGAGATTTTTACATTGTACAATGATTCAAGCTCTGGATGGGCTGTCCATCATGGACAACGAGCCTGATTGATCCGTTTTCAGTTTCGCTGATGGTCAGGAGGTTACTTAAGTTATGGCCCTAATCATTTCGCATGACATAGCCAGAGGACTATCAGCTAATTTGAATGGAAATTGGTTACCAATTTCTGAGAACCCCATCACAACTTTCTAGTTATGATCCACAAGCTTCTAAACCCATAGATACGTGCATACCTTCAATTACTTGCTTGCAATGCAACAATTTTGCAATGATTTCATACGAAGTGTATACTTACCATATGAATCTGGGAATTATAGCCTTCAAGTAGGGACCTGAACATACCTTTTGTGTTCTCTTTGCTTACATCAACTTGAGCTGACGTAATGTTGAGTTGTCAAAATAGAGGACACAGCGTTGAGTGCGTTTGCTCGAGGATAATTGTTACATTTTGCCTTATTATATATTTAAATTGTCATCAACCACAACTTCAGGCACTGTGTTTGTTTGTTAAAAAATATAGGCCTACTGATTGTGATAGTGCTAAATCGCAAAAGTTGAGAACCGCAAAAATAGAAAAGCTGATGATTTGCAGCCAACTGATTCTGGGAAAAAGTTGATGTAATTGTGTAGAAGATAGAGCATATGTACACTGCTTGATTAGTCAAATAAAGAAAGGTGCAAACTGTGGGACCTAGAAATGATATATTGCACCGAGTGTATTCGGTATTCCAAACTACCACACTTCAGTTTTGTTGTCATGTGGGGACACACGTATACGCGGAAGCAACGGCTCGTATCCGACTCGGTAGCGACAAGGAAGGAAGCGGTGGCGCAGAAAGGGCAGGCGACAACGCTAGAAACGGCAGAAATAGGTGAAGAAGGAAAGATAAGATCAGATAGTACTGGATCAACTAATAGATGTAAAGATTAGATTGTTATATAAAAAGGAAATCAGAGTAGTTTCTATATGGCAACAGCCGACCAAAAGCCTATATATAATTCCATCTCATTGTACGACAAAGGCTATCAATAAAGCTTTGTTTCTTCTTCATCCTCTGTTCTGCTATCAACTCTGGAGAGAGGGGCAAAAACCTCATCCCGGCCACCACGGATCGCAGCTACAAACTTCGTAGTCGCGGCCCTGCTATCCGAGATCACCACGCGCTTGACAACTTGGTATCATGTTCCAGGCGATCCTCGGCGGCTTCCGTTACTGATCCGTCCATGGGCAACACCAACAACTCCATGCTCCAGGCCACGCTTGACGCACTCGCTGCCACCCTCCAGTCCTTGCAAGCTTCGGTTGAAGCTAATGTCCACGCTATTCAACGCTTGGAGGTGTCCCGATCATCGACTTCACCATCCGGCGGGTCCTTCAGTGACCACCGCAACCACTTTTGTGACCGACCTCCGCGCTTCCAGAAGTTCAATTTTTCACGCTATAACAGGAAAGTGGATCCGCTCGTTTTCATCAATCGACGTGAGTCATACTTTCATCAGCAGCGCGTCATGGAGAAGGTTTGGATGGCCTCCTACAACCTTGAGGACGGTGCGCAACTCTGGTACATCTAGGTGCAACAGGAGGATGGCACTCCATCATAGTGTTGTTTCACTTACTCCACATTCGGTTTGGTCCGCCTCTCCGTTCCAACTTGCTCGGTGAACTCGTGGCTTGCAAACGAACCAACACAGTGGTTGACTACTAGGAACGTTTCGAAGCACTTTTCCCGTGCGCTAGTCGTCTCACTGAAGCCCAGAAGGTCCAATTGTTCACTGATGGCCTATAGCCGCCCCTGAGCCTCGACGTGGAGATTCACAATCCTCACTCCCTTGTAGCCACGATGAGTTTGGCCCGCAAATTGAAACTATGCGATCAATGTGCCGCGCCTTCGACTCCACAGCAAACTAAGGCGTCCTCTCGGGGCGTCCTGCCCACGCCAACGCCCCGTTCTTCTCTTCCTACCCAGCCCACTTCAGCGACTTCGTCGGCGTCCCAATCATCAAACACTTCTCCGACCACGGTCACGGTGGAGGGCAAACCGGTGAAGCGTCTCTCGCAGAGCGAGATGGAGGAACGTCGCTGCCTCAGCCTCTGTTACAGCCGTAACGAGAAGTTTGGTCGAGGCCACAACAAGGTTTGCCAGCGGCCGTTCTTGATCGACAGTGTTGATGACGACGAACCGGAAGCGTCACCGGTCGACGACAATGCACCCGACGCTTCTCCACACATATCACTCCATGCTATAGCTGGTGTTTGGACCAGCGCCACGATGCAGATCAACGTCAAACTAGGCGACACCACTCTCCTGGCTTTGCTAGACTCCGGCTCTACACAACTATATTTTGGAGGAGGCGGTCGCGCGCATAGAGTTGCCGTTACAGCAACACGGTCGCATGCATGTCATCGTGGCAAACGGCGAAAGCATGCCTTGCATGGGCGTCTTACAACAAGCACCAGTCACGGTAGACGGGGACTCCTTCCGGGTCGATCTCTTTGTGCTTCCCCTGGCAGGTTACGACGTCCTCGGCACCAACTGGCTCGCTTCGCTGGGCCCCATCCTTTGGGATTTCAGCGCACACACCATGGAGTTTTGGCGACATGACCGCAAAGTACCTTGGCAGGGCGTTACGTCCGGTAATCCCGTCGCAGTACACAGTCACCGGAAGCGACAATCTCTTGGAGGCGCTTCTAGGTGAATTCACCGACGTCTTCAACGAACCGCATGACCTACCACCATTGCAAGGGCGCGACCACAACATTCTCCTCACGCTGGGCTCGGCACTGGTGGCCGTTCGGCCCTATCGATACGACGTCCCACAAAGATGAACTCGAAAAGCAGTGTGCCACCATGCTTGCCCAAGGATTGATCCACCGGAGTACCTCGGCTTTCTCCTCACCAGTGTTGCTTGTGAAAAAGCCCGACTGGTCTTGGCGCTTCTCTGTTGATTACCACGCGTTAAACGCCATCACTGTGAAAGATGCTTTCCCAATTCCGGTCGTCGATGAATTACTCGACGAACTTCATGGCGCCAAGTTCTTCTCCAAGCTGGACCTCCGTTCTAGATATCACCAGGTTCGCATGAACCCAGTTGACGTTGCCAAAACCGCGTTTCGCACACATGAAGGTTTATACGAATTCTTGGTGATGCCGTTCGGCCTGTGTAACGCCCTGACCACATTCCAAGCACTCATGAACGATGTATTGCGGCCTTTCCTCCGTTGGTTCATGCTCATATTTTTTGACGACATCCTCATCTACAGCAACTTGTGGGCCGATCATCTCCGCCATCTTCGTGCGGTGCTGTCCATGCTGCACCAACACCGGCTTATCGTCAAAAGATCAAAGTTTGCTTTTGGCGTCAATTCCATCTCGTATCTCGGCCACATCATCAACCAAGACGGAGTCGCCTTGGATCCAACCAAAGTACAAGCAGTCTGGGACTGGCCGCAGCCGCGCTCTTCCCGTGCTGTCAGGGGATTCCTCGGCTTAGCCGGTTATTACCAAAAATTCATGAAGGACTACAACGCCATCGCCTCACCACTCACGTCGCTACTCCGCAAAGATGGTTTTCTGTGGTCCGCTGACGCCTCAACTGCATTCAATGCATTGAAGGACGCCGTGACGTCGGCGCCCGTCCTGACGCTTCCTAATTTCAACAAACAATTCGTCGTCGAATGTGATGCCTCGTCCCACGGCTTCGGGGCATTACTCGTCCAAGACAGCCACCCAGTGGCCTTTTTCAGCAAGCCGGTGGCGCCGTGCCACCGTTCCCTCGCCACATATGAACGCGAGCTCATTGGGTTGGTTCACGCCATCTGACATTGGAGGCCATACTTATGGTGCAGCCGATTCCTGGTACGTACGGATCACTACAGTCTCAAATTCCTTCTCGATCAATGCCTCGCCACTATTCAGTAGCATCGTTGGGTCAGGGAGCTCCTCGGCTACTACTTCGTGGTTGAATACAAGCCGGGCGCACTAATAAGGTGGCCGATGCACTATCACGACGAGACACCGACAACAGCATGGTACTAGCAATCTTGGCGCCTAGCTTCGACTTCATCGAGCAACTTCGCCAAGCCCAAGACATCGACCCGACCCTCGTCGCACTTTGGGGCGAGCTCGTCTCCGGCTCCCGGACGGCGCCCTGGTCTTTGGTAGACGACATGGTTGCTTTCGACGGCCGGCTTTACATTCCGCCGTCATCCCACCTGGTGACCGAGCTTCTGTCAGCTATACATGAAGATGGGCATGAGGGCGTCCAACGCACAGTCCACCCGTATTCGCCGTGACTTTTACATCCCAAACAACCATCGGTTGGTCCAAGACTTTGTCCGCACTTGCGACACATGCCAACGCTACAAGTCCGAGCATCTCCATCCCGCGGGTCTCCTCCTGCCCTTGCCGATTCCGTCCGCGGTGTGGGCTGACATCGGGCTCGACTTCGTGGAGGCGCTGCCATGAGTGGGCGGAAAAACGGTTATATTAACGGTCGTCGATCGTTTCAGCAAATACTGTCACTTCATTCCGCTGGCTCATCCGTACACTGCTGAGTCCGTGGCCCACGCTTTCTTCACCGACATCGTTCGCCTATATGGCATTCTGCAATCCGTTTTGTCTAACCGAGATCCGATCTTCACGACCATTTTTGGAAGGAACTCATGCGTCTCACAGGAACAAATTGCACATGACGATGACATTTCATCCTCAATCGGACGGACAGACGGAGGCTGCCAACCGCGTCATCGTCATGTATCTCCGCTGTTTTTCTGGCGATTGACCCCGTCAATGGCTTCATTGGCTACCTTGGGCCAAATGTGTTTACAACACAACATTTCAGACTTCACTAAAGGACACTCCGTTGTGCGTCGTATACGACCGGGATCCACCATCCATCAGTTCGTATGAGCCAGGCGAAACCCTAGTGGCCGCAGTCGCACAACACATGGCGGACCATGATGTGTTTTTGGCTGATATCCGCTATAGATTGGAGTAGGCGCAAGCAATCCAGAAGCTTCACTACGACAAGCATCATCGTGATGTCTCCTATGCCGTGGGTGAATGGGTCTAGCTCCGTCTTCGCCACCGCGCCCCACCGCGCCCCGGCCTCGCTGCCCCAGGCTGTCAAGGGCAAGCTCAAGCCTCGTTTCTATGGGCCTTACCGCATCACTGAGCTCATCAACAAGGTCGCTGCCCGACTGGACCTTCCATCTTGCTCTCGTCTTCACAACGTTTTTCATATCGGTCTCTTCAAGAAGTTTGTGGGCACTCCCTCGGCTTTGCTGCCTTCACTGCTGACAATGCACAATGGCGCAGTGGTCCCAGACCGCTCCATGCTGAACGCGCCCGGCTAGCTCGACGTATTCGCCAAATACTTGTTCAGTGGCGCGGCGAACCAGCCAGCTCCGCCATGTGGGAAAACTTGGATGATTTTGTCACTAAGTATCCGGAATTCCAGCTAGAGGACAAGCTGCTCCTCGAGGGGGGGGGGAGAGATGTCATGTGGGGACGCACGTATACGCGGAAGCAGCGGCTCGTATGCGACTCGGTAGCGACAAGGAAGGAAGCGGCGGCACAGAAAGGGCAGGCGGCGATGCTAGAAACGGCAGAAACAGAGTGAAGAAGGAAAGATAAGATCAGATAGTAATGGATCAACTAATAGATAGAAAGATTAGATCGTTATGTAAAAAGGAAATCAGAGTAGTTTCTATACGGCAACAGCCGGCCAAAGGCCTATATATAATTCCTGTTCATTGTACGGCAAAGGCAATCAATAAAGCTTTGTTTCTTCTTCTTCCTCTGTTCTGCTATCAACTCGGGAGAGAGAGGCAAAAACCTCATCCCGGCCACCACGGATCGCGGCTACGAACTCCGTAGTCGCAGCCCTGCTACCCGAGATCACCACGCGCTTGACATTTGTTTCCATCCGTTAGAGTTTAATTACCCTACTTTCAGCTTTCTGATGCCAGATAATTTGATACCATTCAGTCTTCCCCTTGGCAGCTGCCAAGGCCACCTAGCAGATCTTTCCTGCTATGGTGGCCGCCTTGGCATTAAAGTGGTTGGTGCTGGCCTGCCTCCATGGCCCATTCTGCGCCAAGTGCCAAGAGTAAGATTTATATTGTGGTTGAAGAAGAACTGCATAGTTTTTAATTTGGGGTGTGTGTGTGTGTGTGCATGCACACAGCCTACTTAACTAACATTACATGTAGTTCATAGAATTTTCCGTGACATCAAGCTTACCTCATGTTACCAAACCAAACATACCAGTTATATTTTCATGAGTTCATCCATGCAATCAAGCATGATAAGGACCATCATATTCTTGGCAATACTCGAGTATCCAGCAGTCCTGGTTTCTCTTACTGTTGATAAGAGCCATTCTGCAGGATATTCATTTACTATGATGTGAATATACAGTGATACCTGAAATAGTTATTCCAGAGTGTATGCACATTAGACATATGATTCAGCTGTGCTTTCGGTTGAGGAAAACAATAGGTTAGAAATTGTGATTTTGTTGGTCAAGATTATCATGAAGTAATATAGCAGGCTTATACGAAATATTACTACCGTTCTATTAGCAGAGCATATTATCTTGTGTTTGAGACTTCAGAGAAGTGGCTTGTGAAATTAATAATGTGCTACCTGCCTACTCTCTCCATTCCTCAATATCTGACATTCAAGAATTTTGCACTTGAAGAAAGACATCTTTACAGAAGACCAAACTGCCGTTCCATTCCCTACTCTCTAGAGTAACCAGTTCCCTATTTAGCTATTTTGAGCAGATGCACATCGAACACTTGGATTGGTGAGCTGGTTATGCCTGAACACTTGTTATTTGTTGTGCATTATACTAGTGAGTAGGCATTTATCTAGTAATAATTATGGTTGTGAGCAGTGGTGGATCCAGAAAAAAATTAAAGCCTGGTCAAATATTAACTATATCTAATATTTACTAAAGAAAATCTATCTTCAATCATTAGAAAACATAAAATTCATTGGAGTTTTTGACGACGAGCTTGGTTGTCTGCCTGGGGTCGCCGGGCAGTAAATCTGCCACTGGTTGCGAGGGAAAATTTTTAAATGGCTGTGGCATTATGAAGGGAGCGGTGTATAAGTAAACATGAGTGCATTTAGGAACATAATTTGAAAGCTATTGCCTTTATTCTAGAACAGAGGGTGTACCATATAAGTTTTCCATCAGTTTTCTGCCATTGAAATTTTATTCAAGCTTGTGTCCAATACATGATAGCTATTATCTTAATCATAAGAACCAATCATCACATCTTTTTATACTTTGGCTGTAGCTGGGGATGCTTTTGTTATAGAAGGCACAACAAATGTGAAATTTCCTCGAGAGATAGCTGTTCCAGGCTACACAGAGCCTTTGCTTATTCTTGGAACAGGTACATTTTCTTGTCCATTTCCCTATGACATTAAACCGGCATTACTATGTTCTACTTCACATCCTTGCTAATAGTTTTGTTCTGTAACAAATAAATAGCATGGTATTGTCAATCCATTTCTTCGACCGATTGACACAATGAGAAGACCCATTTGAATTTTTTAATCAGTCATTACATATTGCTTCTGTAGTTAGTACCATAATGGACATTTTTTGGGTGACTGTCCAAAACATCTGCTACAGTTTGTTGAATATGAGTTATCTACTTATCTCGCATAACCATTTGTCTTGTAACAACTCAATTGAGCTAGTTGACTCTTGTTCTAAGAATATTTTTCCCTGTTGAAGCATCTAATCTAACTACATTAGTCCTATCCACCAGCTTAAATTACATAGTGTCATGCAAAACATCATGGTCTTTCCAAAATACGCGAGGGTTCATAGTAATCAATGAAAGATTTCGTGAATGAACAGTTGACTACAGGCTTCGAGCAGCATCACGCTACATGTACATGGCTGGATGGTCTAAACACAGAGTGTATATAACTCGAAATTGACCAGATGGCTAGAGGATTTCCCGCACACTGTCCATTAATGCTCTGAGCTGACCAAAGAAGGGAGTTTAGGGATTTTGTTTATTTATTGCTTGAAAATAGCTTTAGGCCTATCACATAGAGGTGCTCTCCTAGCAATTATGTATAGCATCAAACTAAATATTAACTGGGAAAACTAGATGGATATTAAACAATTCACCAATATTTTAGGAACTAACAATAGATATTATTGTTTGAAAAGATGAAAGCGTTCCTACCCGTCATTACTGCAGTCTGACAAAATACTGCAGGTCACATGGATACTGGATAGTATTGTTGTAGTACCTCAGTGAACTGTCATGCCTGGTTCAAAAATGGTGAAGCTATTGCTTGTATAAGTTTGAACTATGGTGTTTACCCTGTCATGAACTCTGCTCATTATCCCTTGTTGAAGATGCAAGTGTAAATCTATGAAACACAAGCAATATGTATTTAGTGACTAGTGATCAATTGACTGCATGAATGGGTCTAAAAAATCAAATGCATAAATGAAGAAATGTGCCAGACGGAATGTGATGTGTGTCACTGCGTCCAAATCTTCACTGTTATTGATTTATTGTTAAATATCATCCAATAGGAATTTTTTTTGATAGTCTTTGTGTCTGTATTCTGACTTTAATTGGTGGATTCCCACATGATTAGCTACAGTTATGCCAGAGTTAATAAACTGTTTTGGGGAAATAATCCATACATGCCCAGCTAACCTATTTGGATATTCAAGGTGGACTACCTAGATGTTGGTATGCATGGACATATCTGCATTGCTAACTACACCCTCTTCCATGTGAAAAAGAAGAAAGCTTAGATGACATAGAAAGTGTTAATCTGCATTGCATGAGTTTTTTATGTGTACATAAATGGGTAAAAGAACTGTTTAAATTTAACCTTTAACCTTTAAGTGGGCCACATTATATTTGTTTACGGTTTGCAATTTGAATTTTAGCTCACTTCTAGGTTACAGAGAGAAGTTCTTTCTAAAAATATATGCTGCTGCATTCTATGTTGATTACTCAATCGGCATTGATACTATGCGATGGAGAGAAAAGGTTGGTATTGAGACCTTTGATGTCTCCTCAGTTTTTGACTCCATTTTTGAAGGTAAGTATCAATTGCCAATGAAAACTCCTACATTATCGTAATATTAGCTGATGGAAGCTGTGCGTTGTGCAGCACCGGTTGTGAAATCATTGAGTATAATTCTCGTCAGAGATGTTGATGGCAAGACGTTTATGAAGGCTCTAGATGACATTATTGCTCGTCAAATAAAAGAACCAAGTTCTGAGGAAGAACATGGCCTATCAACTTTCCACAAAACCTTTCTAGGGCGTAGTCTCAAACAAGGAACAACTGTCTATCTAACTTGGCTTGAACCCTCGAGACTTCTGGTGAGTCACATTCAGTTTTGGTTTAATATGACATTTAAAGATTGAAAATACATCATTTTCCATTTAAAATAAATCTGAATTTTCTTGAAAATTAACTATGGTGTCCAGTACAAATGTTTTTTTAAAAAGAGTACTTACTTTCCATGCTTGTATTCCAGAGAGTAGATGCCATTTTCATGCAGTGTCATATCTGCCAAGTGCCAACTCAATAGTAAGTCAGGTGTTATTACTCATTTGTGATAATAAGGTTAATGCCTGTTAACAGAAACCAAGGCATAGATAAAGCTTGAATATTATTATTGGCAAGAAAATGTGGTGTAAGTCAATAGGACGAAATGCAAAAGAATATAGTGTTTCAATTTGGTAGGCCAGCGTACAATATTAATGCAAGAGGATATATCTCTTCAAATCTAAAAATATATACTGATATTTATGGAAATTGTGAAACAATTCGGCAGGCCAGTCTACAATATTATTAGGCATCCTACAAAAAATTTCAGTCGGTAATATGATTTTCTTTTTGTTTTTCCTTTATACGTTGTGCTATTTTGATGCAATTGTTTTCTATTGAGTAAATTGCATCTTGCCCTGGTAGATTGTTTTGAGTTTCACTTTACGCTGTTTTATCCAAAACTTTCACTTTGCACTAGACCAATCAGTTGGGTACAAACTGTTGCTCTTCATGCCTACACTGTTTCAACAATGATTTGTACACTGAACAGTGACAAACCGAAATCATGGTTGGCTAAGGCCCTTCATGCCTACACTGTTTCAACAATGGTTTGTCACTTGGTAAGAATAGCTTCTAGCAGTAGTAATACGAAATCTTATTTCAGGTGTGCAACAAAGGTCAAGTTCTATTCAGGGTTAAAAAGAGCTTTAGTTCTGCTAGCTACTAAGTGATACTCAAAATAATCAAATGTTTTGCATACTTTGAGGTGTTTTGCCCACAGTTTTTTGAGGTTGCCTAATAGGACACCTGAATCCAAGTCAGATTCTAACACCTGGTGTCAGTGCCTAGATAACACTGAATGATAGGCAGCTCATTGGGTGATAGCATCGCAGTTATCTGTGAACATAAAATACTTTAATATTACAGGTACCCTTTTTTACATGAAGTATCTAGCATTATTCTAGGTACCTTCCAAGGATGCAAATCAATACCCATTTATCTTTCCTTACAATAGAACTTAAACGAAACATGTTTGCAAACGAAAAGACAAATAAATTTGCAGGGCTCAAACTGATACTTCTGTTGCTGTAGATCTCGATTGCAGGAAACCAAGGTCCATGTCAAGTTGATGCTGAAATCACATCGGCCACTGTTAATTATGCTCTATATGATGGCTTCTTCAGTAGTTCTCCAGTATCCCCTACTCTGAGATCTTCTACTGCACAACTGCTAGAAGCTATTCTTACCAAGTGACAAACCGAAATCATGGTTGGCTAAGGCCCTGAATCCTGTTGTGTGAACAATTCTAGTTTGGCCATCGGCTCATCGCAGAATACAAAATTTCATCTTAGAGTTTATTTTTAATAGTTTTTAATGTTTAGCTATATATATGAATATACAATTAAACTCAAAATACATTTCAAACATGAACGTTGGCGTTATGTATCTGCTTAGCAGAAATATTTCACCAACTTTATTAAGCGTTTGGAATATTGTAAAATGATATACTACTATGCCTTTCTATATTAGATTTTCACATGGGGATGTGTTATGCGATTTGAAGATTGTTATAACAATTTTGCTATTTTCTGGTCACCTTATATGTTCTCTTTTCTTATTTATCAGACACCTGAAGTTGTACTTCATAACTTAGGGCAACCACAATGTGTGAGAAAAAACATGTAGTAAGAGCATCCTTATCAGATCTCCCTATTGATACTCTATCCTAATTCTTGGGTGTTTTTATCAAAAATCAGTCTCCAATAAATCACCCTTTTGATACCCTAAAATAGTCTCACCCCAAATCAGTCTCCCCCATCACCCAAACTTAGGGTACCGTATCTCATGGACTATCCGTTGGCGCATGGACTATCCGTTGGCGGGAAGGATTCACGAGCATTCTTTCGTCGTGCGTGCAAGTGAAAAATGCTGATGCGATGTCTTCTTCCTCGCTCCTACTGCTACGTTGCTGTCGATGCAAAAAACATACACTGGCCTGAGAGATCTGCTTAACTCTAGTGCAGGACTTAAATCTTGCTTTTGGGTTTCAAAGGCATATCAGTTGGTTTGATCCTACAACCAACAAGAAACAAAGAAAAAAACAAAGTTAAATCCATAAACGATAGCCGATCAGCTAATGGCCGATGACGTATCGTTCAATATTGAGCCGATGCAATATGCATAGGATCGGCAATAGAGAACAAAGCAAGGAGAATTAAATCTACTCGATCGGCTGTAGATATCAATAATATATAATCTATGTTTCAACATATGTTTAAACAAGTGATTGAGATAGATCGGACAGTGTGTCGAGACAATATAAATCACTTATGTCTAAAAGTACTTTAAGACAGAGACTATATGTATTTTATAGCATAGCCGATGTAATAAATCTAACATGTATCGGCTAATACTCCGATACCACTTTATACTAGGATATCGATATAGGTTAAATATATTAAACAAGAATTAATCAAGTGTTAAGATGACCTAACAGATTAATAATAACATGCTTAATATATTTTACCACAATGAGATCTTAATATAAAGGGTAGATTTAGCATATCAAGTGAACATGTAGGAAACAAGATAACTTAACCAGGTAAGATCGGCTGAAACTTCGAAATTATCTCTAAAAACAATCATAGAAAAAGATAGATATTATGATTGTAGATAATACTTAATAGTATTAAGTATAAAGAGAACCATAAGGTTTAAACAAATCGATGAAAGCCTTTCGAGATGGTGGATACACTATATAATCTAGGTCAACGTTGATACCTAACCCTATCGGCTGTTGTCTAGTAAAAATGCTAGCCGATTGGGGTTAGATAACAATATTGATTTAGATTATATAGCATATATGATAACTCGACGATTTACGTAAACAAGATTAGAGTGTCATAAAGATGTAAGCACTAATCCCGAGAACGCAAGCCGCCATAACAAGTTTTACCTCTTATCGGAGATCGAACCCGATGCAGCCCAACTCAAATGCAAGAACTCGTCGAAAAAACGAAAGTAGAAAAGGTGGCGATGCATTGAAAGTGTTATTGAACTCATTGTTATTTGATTACACAGTCTTGGGCTATATTTATATCAAATACATAATATGTCCTTATCGGACATGACTCTTATCTCCATTACAACTCAAAATACGAACAAGTCCCTTAGGTGGACTCTTACCGGCACAATCTATAAAGAAATTACTTAAAATAACCTAATTAATAGATACAATTGTCTTTTTCGGACTCTATCCATATATGACAATCCTCATGAAGCAACATGAATCTGATCCGACAATGATTCCGATGTCATCTTACCGAAATCGGCTACATCGGCTTACCTTGTCCGATTTGGTATCAGCAGATGAACACCTTAGCCGACTCGGTTTGCAACTGGTGCATACTCTATTTCCAAGAATCACGATTTCCTTCAAATCTACTTCGACCTTAACTCCAAATCGATGCATGATTTACCAAATTTTATTGTTAACACATGCCCCCAAGTCCGCTATATTTATAGTATTGCGAATTTGCCTAATCTTATCTCCAAGAAAATCTAGGGCTTTCCATTCCGATCGTTACTGCATCTCTTTAAATAATAACCACTGCTTTGAAGTTTTTCACGCCGTTAATTCCGTTTTCACCACTTTAACCACAACCGTCGCCAATCTCACCGGCGATCTCCTCAAAGCCCTCGGCAAACCTGCAGGCGATCCCCTTGTGGCGGCGACTCCATCTCCGGCGATGTCGACTTCTGCCAATCCCTCTGGTGCCCCATCGGCTGAGTTCTCTGAGATAAGCCGTATCGGCTATAACTTCTTTTCTTGCTACAAACTGGTTTTCCTCTTCGTGATTCGCTTTTCTCTATTGTAGCATCTTTCCAAACAAGTTGCAATTCCTAGTCTGGCCATCCAAACTAATTTTTCTTGGGACCAATAGGCAACAGAGACCCTACTGAGTTTATCAATGCCGAGACCAATAGGGTTCTCTTCAGGTTGACAAACCCTAGCTTAGTTCACTAGGCTGGAATCTTCAAATCTTGGCCATCTACTAACAAAACTTGGCCAGATTGGTATAATAGAATATCGGCTAGTAAGAAGACCCATTGGGAAGAGCTTGGAATAGCACAATGCTTAGCTTTGACTATAGTTGATATGACAAAGGATGAACCTATGCTATCGGGCGTAACTTACTTTTGGTCCAACACCCTGAATGCCTTTTTGTTTAATCAAGGACCAATGGCACCAACCCTTTTGGACATAGTCATGATCACAGGCTTGGATATCACCTTGTCGGCTAACACAGTTAGCTTGAATATCAAGAACCAATTTCATTTCAAAACCCGAGCCATCGGTGGTTAGAACGGATTTATCACTCAGAAAATGAGAACTGGTCCAGTAACCCCCAAAGAACATGCAACTTTTCTATTGATGTGGTTGGAGAAATTATTGTTTTGCGGTCCGAGTTGTGGCCCTACTACCAATTGGCAACACTTGGCCGAAGCCCTAGCAGATAAGAAGCAATTTCCTTTGGGCAAGTATCTGTTAGGATATCTCTACCAAACCTTGAACTCTGCATCAGCTCGGATTGCCACAAACTCTACCATCGGCACTGGTGGCCCTTAGTGGCTCTTGCAGACCTGGCTCAACCTGCACACCCTCAAAGCTACCAAGAGATCAACATTAACAGAAGCCGATTTCCCATCAACACAGCCGACCACAAACGATGATGGCAATGAGGTTAAAACTCGCCGATGCATGTCCTTTGGAGAGGCAACATCTACATATACTGGATCAAAGCTATCAGCTGATCTCTTCAGAAATTGGTTCGGTAACTTCTATGATGGATTTCCAAAGGATTCAAGAATTTGGTTTCCTTATGAACATTCTGAAGATTTTGAGCTCCCAACCGATTTCAGATTTGACGAAATCAACTCTGAAAAATTTGAAAAATCCAGAGAAGTTTTTACAACTTCCATATCCCCTTGCATACTCCCCGTCGGCATCCATCAGGGCAGAAACGTTCAAGCCTCATATGAGTTTTATCATCCGATTAGTGCTGTTAGACAACTGGGAATGGGTCAGTGTTGATGAGAAATCTTTCCCACGCGCTGGCCTGGGAGATCTGCTTAACTCTAGTGCAGGTCCGTCCTTGGCTACCTTTGATGAATTAGGCGTGTCACCTGGTTTGATCTGTTAACCAACAAAAAATAATAAACATATACATGCATTAAGGTTAAAGTTAGATCCTACCGGATCGGCTTAGGGAATCAATTTGCATATATTTGCCATCCCAAAGCACATTTAAACTAAGTGATTGGGATAGATCGGCTGTGCCGAGACAGTATAAATCACTTAATCTAAATATACATTAGGGTGACGAATATATGCATTCATAACCTAGCCGATGCTGCAGATCTAACGTGAATCGGCTATTACTCCGATATATCTTATGAAAAGACATTAATCTAAGCTAAATGCGTTAAACCTAGATCAATCGGCTGTCGACTGGTGCCAACAAATTGATACTGGTTTAAGGCATTTAACCAGATTAAGATCTTAATATAAGAGGCAGCTTTAATATATCTGATAGTAAATAATGCTAAAAGATAACTAAAACAGATAAAGTCGGCTGAAACCCCGACACTGTCTCTAATGATAAACATCTAGCCAAATAGATCTTTAATAATTCTAAGAGCGACTTAATAGATCATGGTGATGCAACATTAAGTACAAAAAGAAGTATTAGATCTATATGAACCGATGTGAACCCCTTGAGACGGTTGATACATCATATAAACTAGTTCAACATCTAGATCTAGCTCTATCGACTGCTGTCTCCCGAGAGAAACGAGCCGATGACAAGATAGATCTAGATATTACTCTAGATTATATGCTATATATGATAAATTACGTAGTTTATGACATTAAATATAGAGTTTATGACGATGTAAGCACTAGATTCGATGATGCAAACTACTAATGACAAGCATTTACCTTATTCGAGGGTCGAGATCGATGCAACCCGAAGCGGGATCAAGAACTCGTCTAAAAGAAAAAAGTTTGGCTATGCGCCGAGATTGTATTGATGTGTGTTGTTATTTACAAAGAACCCTCAGGTCTTATTTATACCCAGGCATAACAATATCCGTGTAAGACACGGTTTCTATCTTATCTACTATTTAAAATACGACAATATCTCGGGATACAACCCCAATGTCGTATCAAAAGGAATATCTAAACAAAACCCTATTTTATAGATACAATTGCCATTACAGGACTCTATCCATAGATGACAATATCTTTATGAACATTTAGGAACCGAATCTTCTTTTTATCTTCAAGCTTCTTTATCGGAAACGGTTTCATCTTCTTTTCTGAATTGGAATCGGCTATCGGCTGTCCCTATCCAATTCGGCCTCAGCCGACTGGCCTCCCAGCCGATTTGATCGTGGCCGATGCGGTCTCTGTTTCTCCGCAGATCACTTTTCCAATCCGATTCCACTTCAAATCCAACCTTGAACTTAGGGATTTGGTTACCAAATTTGGTTGTTAACAGTTAGCTACCAATCAGCTTGTACTTCGTGGACAAGATCCAAACCAGAGGAGAAATCACCTTGGCCCTCATGATGGACAGGCTGCTGAATATTCTAGGACCTTCACTAGGCAGCATGGATAACATCGAGTTAGCCCTAATGAGGAGTGCAACTTTTAACCGATGGTGGACATAATGGAAGAAGCATCTTTTTTTATCAATCAGCTTCAAGGTATTTGACTACTATTTACCCAGAGTTGGTTCCACAAGTAAGCATTCTTCCTTTTGTCAGATTCTTCATTGCTAGTTAACACCTTTCCATGTTTGACCACTTCTTTTTCCTTGTTTGCAGACCACAGACTCCTCGCCTCCTCATGCCAGTCAAAGTGGAAGAGTTATCTGTTATGCTGCAGGAATTCTTCCAAATGGTGGTGGATTAGCTCCTTCGATAATCGGCTATAATGCCCCCAAGACGACTTCCTTACTTCATGGCCAAACTTGCAAACCAATCCCTTCTGAAGTTGGTAGAAGAAAAAGAGTCACACCATCGGCTGCTGAACCATCGGCTGCAAAGAAAAATACTTCAAAGAGACAAAAAACTACTGCAGCCGATGATCTGCCAACTCTAGACCTAGATGTAGAAGAATTTTTAGATCAAGAAGAAATGGAAGAAGTCATCGATGATGCTGCTGCCGATGTGAGCGAAACAAGAAAACCATGCAAACACCGCCAGCTGACGTACCAGACCCTCAAAAGACTCCAATTACCCCAACACGCCGAACTCGTCTTCCTCCAGTATGCATTTTTCCGAAGTTTTATTCCTTTAAATATTCATATTCCAATTTTGACTAAACTCTTTTACTTGCAGAAAAAGAAACTAGCTACCAAGAAGAAACCAGCACCACCTCCATCTGTAACTCTGAACTCAAAGTTCTTCTTAACTCTCAATCAACCGGTGCTGAACCAAACCTGTCTTTCTCTTCTTTTTTATTAGGCCTCCTCGCTCTCCAACACCTCCCCATCATGAATCCAGTGAACACACTGCATCGGCTGTGGGCAACCACCATGTCGAAGAAGAAGAACCAGCTCCTGTCATCCCTGTAAGTACTTATAAAATTCCATATCGGTTGTTCTGAGTTTTCCAACACTTAACAATCTCAACATTCTCTTTTTTAGGTTCTAGCCGATATGTTCTCTTTTGACATAAGGCAGTTTATGAATGATGAAGAAGAAACTACAAGCAAAGCCCTAGCTCCCCTTGCAGATGATCTGAAAGCTAAACTGTTAGATATTGCACATCGGCTAGAGAGCTCTTTGGATACCCTGGTCGTTGATTGTGGGCCGAGCAGAGCAAGGTTTGGTGAAATCCAAGACCAAATCCCAGAAGACCTGGCCGAGATCATCTCTCAAGCGGTATTTCTTGAACGATACCGATTCAAACTGGAGAAGGCAAAGCAAAGAATTACCGATCATCAAGAAAGAAGAGATCTTGAAGCCACCATTCAAGCTAATCGGCTGTCAATCAACGCATAGAAGGCCAAACTTAATGAGATGATCGCTGGGCCAAGCTCCACTCAGGCCAACATTGATCGGCTAAAATATCGCAAGGCAAAGCTACTAGCCGAACTAGAGAAGTGCAATGCCGAATTAGCATCGGAAGAGCAAAAGCTTGCCGATCTCCCCAGGGCCATCGAAGAGCAAAGATCCAAGTTAAAGACATCTGTTAAACATTTTTTGGATCTAACCAAGTCTCTGAAGATGATCCCAGAAACCAATGCAATCGATGCCCAAACCATTGATGAAGTAAAACAAATTAGGCAAAGGGCCATATCGGCTATAAACAGGCTTGTATCTGGATGAACCATTTTTTTAAATAGGAGCTTGAAACTTTTGTGAACTTCTGTGATACAACTTATGTGAATATTGGTTTAAAGTCCACATATTTTTGTATGCATGTATGCCCCCCTCATTATACAATGCCAAACAACCATTGATAAAATTATAGCTTGACTAAGGGCGATATAACTTAGATCGGCCATCACACATCGGCATAACACAACCGATTATGATAAGTTAAAAAGACTAAGGGAGATATAACTTAGATCAGTCATCTAAAGGCGATGTTAACACAATGGCAACCATGTATCGGCATAACACAACCGAATCATGAATTGATCCAAGCACTTGGATAATATTTTTTCAAATATTTTCCATTGAGAGCTCTTCCAAAAACTTCTCCATCAAGCCCTTGCAACATATAAGCCTCCTTAGAAACAGACTTGTAGATCTGAAAAGGCCCTTTCCAATTCGGTGACCACTTGCCGAATTTATTATCACGAGTTTCAATCGGCAGAATCAATTTTCAAACCAACTCGCCCTCTGAAAAAGATTTCGGCACAACTTTCTTATTATAATGACAAGCAATTCTCTCCTTATCTCTTGTTACTTTCTTCAAAGCACGCATCCTAATTGAACCAACTCTTCTGATTCATCCACCATGATATTATTATAATCATCGGCTGTCAACTCATCTTGTAAATCAGTCCTCCTTGAGCCGATGACACTTTTTCATGGTAACACAGCTTCATGCCCATAAACTAGCTTGTAAGGAGTAACTTGGATCGATCCATGACAAGCCATTCGATAAGACCACAATGCTTCAGCCTGTTATGCCATTGCTTTGGAAATTCAGAAATCTTTCTCTTAATCAACTTAATAAAACTTTTGTTAGATGCTTCTGCCTGCCCATTAGCTTCTGCATAATATGGTGAAGAATTCAACAACTTAATCCCCATGCTCTCTGTAAATTGGACAAACTTATCTGATACAAAGATAGATCCCTGATCGGTTGTGATAGTCTGAGGAACACCAAACGGTATATAATATGCTCTTTAACAAACTGAATTGCATCCCCAGAATCAACCTTCTTCAATGGTATTGCCTCCACCCACTTTGGGAAATAATCGGTTGCCACCAATATAAACTTATGTCTTTTGCTTGAAGGTGGATTGATCTGGCCGATCATATCAAGTCCCCAACCTCTGAACGACCATGGCTTGATTATAGGATTCATAGCCGATGCTGGTGCTTGTTGAATTGCTCCATACTTCTAGCAATCTTGACAACCTTTCTAATATCTGAAACAATATTGTAACATTGTCGGCCAAAAATACCCAGCTCGCCGAAGCAACCACTTCATCTTGTGGGCCGATTGATGAGTACCACATATACCTTCATGTACTTCTCCCCTCACAACCTTTGCTTGATCGACACTCAAACACTTTAGCAACACCCCATCAATCGTCCGATAATATAGCTCATCATCCAACAAGACATATCTCAAAGCTTTATATCACAATTTTCTTGAAGCCGACAAAGTGGGATTCTTCAAATAATTAAATACATCATACCTCCAATCATCAGCTGTGATTGTAGCGATTTCTACCTCAACATCTTTCACCATTAGTTTGTATCCCGATGCCCCCCGAGCCAGATCATTAGCTTCAACGTTCTGCTCTCGAGGAATATGCCTCAAAGTCACCAACCAAAAACTATCCATCAATTATCGGCATTTCTCATTGTAGATCATCAATGTATCATTCTTGCACTCATATTCCCCAGCTAACTGGTTGATGACCAACAAAGAATCACCCATGATTTCAAGTGCATCGGCCTCAACCTCCTTTAAGAGTTGTAATCCCTTGAGAACTGCCTCATACTCAGCTTGATTATTGGTGGCATAAGGCTTAATAGTATAAGCAAATTCAAAACTTGCCCCCTTAGGTGATATTATGACCAAGACGACACCACAACCATGAGTACAAACCGATATATCAAAAGTCAATGTCCAAGGTACTATGTCAACTGAGCCAATCGAGTCATCACGATGTTCGACAATAGAATCGGCTATGGCTTGCCCCTTAATTGCTTTAGGCGATTTATATCTGAGATCAAATTCTGTTAAGGCATAGATCCACTTTCCAACTCTCCCTTTCAACACTAGAGCCGATAGCATGTACTTAACGACATCGGCATTGCAAATTATGGTTCATTCATTGGATAACAAATAATGCCTCAATTTTGTGTAAGAAAAATATAAACACAAGCATAATCTCTCCACCGGAGAATACCTTATCTCTGCATCCAGAAGCCTTCTGCTTAAATAAAAGATTGCTCTCTCCTTGCCCTCAAATTCCTAGATCAAGACCGAGCCGATTGACTTTTCATCGGCTGACAAGTACAACTTGAAAGGTACTCCTTTTTGTGGAGGAATCAAAACTGGAGGGGAACTCAAATATTCCTTAATATTATCCAAGGTCTTTTGTTGCTCTGCCCCCAAGTAAACTCCTGATCGACTCAATCTGAGTAAAGGTGTGAAGGGCTCCATCTTCCCAGATAAGTTAGAAATAAATCTCCTGACAAAATTCACCTTGCTGACCAAAAATTGCAACTGCTTCTTGTCTTCTAGAGGTTGAATATTCTTGATTGCATTAATACTCCTCTGTGTTACCTCAATCCCCTTCTCATGAACAAGAAAACCCAAAAATTATCCAGCTGATACACCAAAAGCACACTTTGTAGGATTCATCTTTAAGCCATATTTCCTTTCTTTCAAAAACTTTCCTCAAATTGGCTATATGATCATCAATCTCCTTTGACTTCACTACCACATCATCAATATATATCTCAACCAACAAGCCGATCAGATCATGAAATATATAATTCATGGCCGTTTGATATGTAGCTCTAGCGTTCTTCAAGCCAAAAGTCATCACAACACACTCATACAAGCCGATTGCACCAGGACATCTAAAAGCAGTCTTATGAATGTCTTCTTCTGCCATAAAAATCTGATTGTATCCAGTATTGCCATCCATAAAACTTATAATCTTATGCCCTGAAGTAGCATCAACCAATTGATCGGCAATCGACATTGGGTACTCATCCTTAGGGGTAGCCTTGTTTAGATTTCGAAAATCAATGCAAACCCTAAGTTTATCGTTCTTCTTGATAACTTGAACTATATTAGAAACCCACCCAGCATATCGGCATGCGAATAAAACAACGTCATATAATCAAGTAATTTCAGCTTTAATAGCATCATACATATCAGCTTTACATCTTCTAGGTGGTTGTTTATATGGCCGATATCCTGGTTTGATAGGAAGCCGATGTTCCACAATCGATCGGCTAAGTCCTGGCATCTCAAAATATTCCCAAGCAAAGCAATCTTTGTATTCTTTAAAAGTTCAATGAACTTGGTTCTAAAATCAGAAGATAAATTTTTACTGATAAAAGTCAGCCTAGGCCTATCCCCTGGACCTATATTAACTTCTTCCAAATCATCGGCCGACATAAAACCTTGTCCCAATTTGCCATCGAGATCATCTAGAGTATCATTGGTGTAGAAATTTGAACCCTCCACGATGCCCTCAAAGTAATAATTGGGGCTCTTCATCTCTAACTGGTTGTATATCACAATCGGACACTTTTAGATAATCTCCTTCCCAAACTTTTCCAGACAAGCAATCAATTCCATCCATCTCTCAAATAGTTAAATCGGCATTAGCAACATTGACTGACCTGTCGGCTGGCATGATTTCTATCTTGTCACCTTGCCATTGGATCAAACTCTTATGCATGGTCGAAGGAATACAATAATTTGCATGAATCCAATACCTTCCAAGCAACAGACTATATGAACCCTTCCCATCGATGACAAAAAATGAGGTAGGAACATTTTTGCTGCCAATTGTCAACTCCACATTTAACACTCCTTTGGTCTCTGAATGATTGCCACCAAAATCTTTAAGAACCATGTTGGTCTTGATGAGATCATCTGAATTCTTGCCCAACTTTCTGAATGTAGCATACGACATCAAGTTCACTGCAACTCTACCATCAACCAACATTTTAGACATCAGCTTGCCATTGACAAATCTTTTGACATATAATGGCTTCAGGTGCCGATACCCTGTTCCTTCTGGCTTCTCAAAAATAGCTTGTTCTGGTGATAAAACCAACTTGGCTAAAGATTCTTCCATGACATCTGCATTGGTTTGGTTAGCCTCATACTCTACTGGTAGTACAAAAACCATATTAAATGATGCAGAAGCAACATACTTCCCCTTAGCTAGCCTTCTTGCCTTATCGGCTTCAACCTCATCGGTTGAAAGCACCTTACTCTTGATATGCCACTCTTGCTTTTTCCTCTTTAGCCGATGATTGATCTCCTCTTGAACCTCTTGGAAACACTCCCTGTTCCTCATCCTTTGAACCCTCCTCTTCTGGTTCTTAGTGAAAATACCAGAAGGACACCATTGTGGGTTCCTGGTTTCATCATCATCAAAATCCTCCTGTGACAAATCCTGACAAATTGGACCCAATCTCTGATGAACATGCAATTTCCTTTGTCTTCGTCGATTTTCTCTAGGACAAGATCGGCTCGAACCTCCAGCATAGCCCTTATCATAGTTGCTGCATCCTTGACAATCTTCTATTGACGACAATCTCATCCCTTCATTCCAGCAGAACCTGAAGAATTCACAACTCCAATGGGGATCAAAACTGTCATCTTCCTCATAGTATCTCTCTTCCTGCCTATCATACTTCCTCTGGTATTTATTGTTGATTCTGACAGAGTTACGCTGCGTGGACCGATAATCTTTTCTATCGGCTACCTTCCCACTCGTACGAACCATATTAACAGGAAAAGGGTTACCATCAATCTTCATCGGCCTCTTTGAATCATCAAATTTTATCTTCCCTTGCTCAATAGCCGATTGGATCTATTGCCTAAAAACCTTGCAGTCATTAGTGCTATGAGATCTAGTATTATGCCACTTATAATACTTCCTCTTTCCCAACTCATCAGCCGATAGAATTACATGACCAACTGGTTGTTGAATTTGTTTATCCCGAAGTAGTAAATCAAAGATCTTGTCAGCCTTGGTAATATCAAAGTCATATTTTTCTTCCTTTGCAGAATTTCTGACCCACTGACATGTAACAATTTTCTTGTTCCTTGCCCACTCAGCCGCTGCTACTTCGGAGTCATCTTCTTCTTCAGATTCAGAAGCATATGTATTAACGTGGTTAACCTTTTTAAATGCTTTCTTAGCTTCTTGAAACCTTTGCTCATGTGCTGTCACCTTCTGAGCCAAATAAGCCAAGCTCTCAAAGTCTTGAGCCGAAAATCTTTCCTTAATTGGTGTCAACAAGCCTTGGAAATCAAGATCTGCTAACTGAGAATCTGTCAAAGCCAAGCTGTAACATCTGTTTCTCATATCTCTAAACCTCTGAATATAATCTTGAACAGATTTATCATGTTTCTGTTTGATTGCTATCTGATTAGACAATTTCATCTTATGGATCCCACTGTAGAAGTACTTATGAAACTGCTTTTCCAGATCAGCCTAACTTTGAACAAAATTATATGGCAAAGATGAAAACCATGTAAAAACCAATCCAGAGAAAGATAAAGGAAATAATCTAACCCTTGGAGCATCAGTAGCCGATGCCTCACCACACTGAGCCAAAAATCGGCTGACATGCTCATAGGTTGACACATTATCTTGCCCTGAGAATTCTGAAAAATCTGGGACCTTGTATCGGTTTGGTAATGACACCCTCTCAAAGTATTTCAGGTATGGATGACGATACAAATTACCAGTATCCTTAGGTTTAAGACCAAACTATTCCCTCATCACATCGGCTATCATATCAGCCCAAGACTTTTGTTGAGGTGCTCTTTGAAACTGCTGTTGTATCGGATCAAACTGATTAAATTGAGGCAAATACTGGGGTTCAGGTGATGCCCCTGGCCGATGCTGCACTTGAGGTGAATGAGGCTGATACTGGAAATTAATATTGCCTCCCATGTGATGTTGAGGAGACTGATGCACCATATGGGCTTACTGATTAGGAACAAACTGAGTACCAATAGGCTGATGCTGCTGTGGAATCGATGTCTGCTGCCTTATCAGTATCTGCGAAATCGGCTCAACAACTGGCTGGTTCGTTCTGAACATGGCTGCAACTTGTTCTTGAGTAACCTGAGGGATGTTTTGTCCTATGTGTTGAGGTTGCTGTTTGACCAAAAGGAGAGGATTGAACCCTGGTTGCTTCTATGCTGATGATGATGCAATCTACTTTCCAGGAGCCGATGCTGATGCCATCGGCTGTTCTGGGGCCACACTTGAAACATGTTGTTGTTTATCGGTAACCAGAGTCCTATATCATGAAAAATTGCCCTCAGGAAGAAACATTGGCCCCTTGGCTTGATGCTCAACAATTCTATCATCAACCACAGAACTGATCATATTGTTTAAGGTGTTAACAAGAACTCCTGACTGGTTAATTAAAGCATTATGCACAACATAATCAATCCCATCTTGTAGATTGTTGAATTCTGTAGGGCCTTCCTCTTGCTTGACATCCTGAGGTTTACCATCCTTTCCAAAACTAGTTTTACGCTCATCATTGCTCGACAAAGCTATTTTGTACCTCTGAATCACCATGCCTGAGCGAGTCTGAACGAATGAATGAAAAAATTGGCTCTGTAAGCTATTTATCATCTCTTCAAACTCTACCTTCTGTTCTGGCGTCAATTTGTCCATTGTTATAAGAATGATGTTCTCTGGGTCAACATCGGTCGACTTGAGGTCCACCATGATGTCTGACTTGTTATCGAGTCCCACTTGGCATGCCAAAAGCGTGTCGATGCGAAAAACACACATTGGCCTGAGAGATCTGCTTAACTCTAGTGCATGACCTAAATATAGGTTAAATATATTAAACAAGAATCAATCAAGTGCTAAGAAGACCTAACAGATTAATAACAAGCTTAATGTATTTTACCACAATGAGATCTTAATATAAAGGGCAAATTTAGCATATCAAGTGAACATGTAGGAAACAAGATAACTAAACCAGGTAAGATCGGCTGAAACCGCGAAACTATCTCTAAATGTAATCATAGAACAAGATAGATATTATGATTCTAGATAATACTTAATAGGTCAGACTTAACCAATCTAGCATTAAGTATACAGAGAAGCATAAGGTCTAAACAAATCGATGAAAGCCTTTCTAGATGGTGGATACACTATATAACCTAGGTCAACATTAATACCTAACCCTCTCGGTTGTTGTCTAGTAACAGATGCTAGTCAATTGGGGTTAGAAAGTGTTGATGACAAAAATCTCTCACGCGCTGGCCTGGGAGATCTGCTTAACTCCAGTGTAGGTCCCTTTCTCGGCTGTCTGATGTGAACAGGCGTGCCAGTTAGTTTGATCTGTCAACCAATAAGAAACAAACAGATATGCTTTAAGGTTAGGGTTAGATCCTACCGGATCGGTTAAGGAAACAAATTTACATATATTTGCTATCCCAAAGCATATTTAAAATAAGTGATAGGGATAGATCAGCTACACCGAGACAATATAAATCACTTAATCTAAATATACACTAGGATTATAAATATATGCATTCATGGCCTAGACGATACTGTAGACCTAACTGTGGATCGGCTAGTACTTCGATACTTCTTATGAAAAGATATTAATCTAGCCTAATTGAGTTAAACCTAGATCAATCGGCTGTCGGCTAGTGCTGATAGATTGATACCAATTTAAAGTATTTGACCAGATTATGTTAACGCCAAAATTTGGTAAGCCCGAAGTCCTTATCGGCTAAGGGTTAGTATCGGCTCGGAGCAAAATCGGCTGAGAGGACCCGTCAGCCGATGGAGGATCCATATCTCCAGCAGTCGGATTCTTGTTAGGTTCGGTTTGAGAAGATCTTATCCAGAAGAAACCGAGTCCAGGGAGGATACGGCTTATATCTATTAATTAGGAAGAGATTGTTAGTTTCCTAGTTTATCTTTAGGAAAGTTTGTTTTGTAATCTGTTAGGATCTTTGTCACCCTACGGGTATAAATATGTAAGCCTAGGGTTCATGTAAACATATCTCTCGATCGATACAACTCGGGGCATCGCCACCTTTCTTTTATCTGTTCTACTTTGTCATCCGGCGGAACTTGGCACCTGACGCGGGGCTGCATCGGCTTCGATCTCCGGCGTAGGGGTAAGTCCAAGGTCTCACCGGCTCAGGCAATCGTATTGGCTACATCATGTTACATTGCAATATCATCATGTTATCGTCGGCCGATCGCTTTTACATCAATGTTTGTTTAGCGCACAGCCAATGGATTCAAACCCTAACACCATCGGCTGGCATCGGCATCGGCTGGAATTGCACCATCGGCTTATTAGCCGATCAGTTAGTTTTTGGGTATCGGTCTATCGACCGATATGATTTATGTTCTGTTGTTTTGCATAACTTGTCAGTGGCAGGATCAAACTGACTCGCACGCCCGCGCTTCATCTATTCTAGGACCTGCACTGGAGCTAAGCAGATCTCCCAGGCCGGCATGTTGATTTTTCTCGTCAACAGATCTTAATATAAGAGACAAATCTAATAAATTTAATAGTAAATAATGCTAAAAGAAATATTAAAATAGGTAAGGCCGGCTGAAACCCCGGCACTGTCTCTACAAATTTACATCTAGCCAAATAGATCATAATACTTCTAAAGCGACTTAACAGATCATAGATGATGCAACATTAAGTACAAAATGATAGCATTGGATCAATATAGACCGATGTAAACCCCTAAAGACGGTGGATACAACATATAATCCAGGCCAACATCTAGATCTAGCTCTATCGCCTGCTGCTTCCTGAGAAGAACAAGCCGGTGGCAAGATAGATCTAGGCATTGTTCTAGATTATATGCCGTATAAGATAACTTGCGCAGTCTAAAGCATCAAACCTAGAGTATCATGATGATGGAAGCACTAGATTCGACGAAATAAACCACTAATGACAAGAATTTACCTTAATCGGGGGTCAAAACGATGCAGCCCGAAGCCGGATCAAGAACTCGTCTAAAAGAAAATGGGAGGTGATGCCCGAGGTTGTATTGATTGTGATTATATCATTTACAGGGGTCTCGGGTCCTATTGGTACCCAAGAATTACATTATCCGTGTGAACGACGGTTTCTATCTAATCTACTATTCAAAATACGACAATATCTCGGGATACAGTCCCACATCGCATCATAATAGGAATATCTAAACAAACCCCTAATTTACAGACATAATTGCCGTTACAGGACTCTATCCATAGATGGCAATATCTTTAACGCGTAATTTGAGAACCGAATCCAACTCCTTATCTCCACGCTTTCCATCGGGATTGGTCCCACTTCAACCCTCACTCAGAATCGGCTATCGGCTACCCTAGTCCGATTCACTCTCAGCCGACTGGCTCCGTAGCTGATTCGGACTCAGCCGATTCTGTTTCCGTCTCTTCTCGGATCACACACCTTCTCTGATTCTGCTTCAATCTCTGCTTCAAACCTGAGGATTAGGTTACCAAATTTGGTCGTTAACACATGCCCTCCAAGTCCGCGATATGAAATGTTGCGGATTTTAGGCAATTCAAATCCCAGGCGCAATCCTAGCGCAACTCTGCTTCGACCGTTACAAAAATTCTTTAAATACCGCCCCCACAGCCGCCAAACAAGTCACGCCATCAAACAGATAGCCACTCAGCAGACACCTTCAAGCTCTCCGGCGACCCGTCCAACCTTTAAGACCCACGGCGGCGATTTTCTCTTCCAGCGACCCCCGCTTACGATATGGCTTCCTCCGCCGCCACCGCTATCGCATCGGCCGCCACACCTGCTAAGTTCCCCGAGGTATGCCCTAATCGGCTAAAAACCCTTTCTTTACCGCGTTGATGTATAGATCTGCATTCTAGGGTTTTTGATTTATGAACTTGTTCTGCTTTCCGATTGTAGCATTTGTCCCATCAGATAGTCATCCCCAGTCTTGCTCAGAACAATAGATACTTTCTAGGGTCTATCGGCAACAAGGACCCCACTGAGATAATAGTAGCCGAAATCGATAGGATGCCCTATAACATGAGGAAACCCTCTCTGAATCACTGGGCTAGAACCTTCAAATCTTGGCCGTCCATGGACAAGTCCTGGCCTGAATGGTACAAAAGGATGCAATCGGCCAAGCAAACCCACTGGGAAGAAGTAGGGATAGCTCAATGTTTAGCCTTGTCAATAGCCGATATGGAGAAAGATGAACCATTGATGTCGGCTGCGACCTACTTCTGGAATGATACTTTGAATGCTTTCATGTTTCAACAAGGTCCAATGAAAATTACCCTAGCCAACGTAGTAATGACTACTGGATTAAACATCTTGTCGTCGGCTAACCCTGAAGAACTGACTAGGAAAGGCCAACACCAATTTAAGACCAAGGCCATAGGGGGATGGAGCGGTTACGTGGCCATGAACGTGAGGAATGGACCAGTCAGCCCTAGGGAACACGCCACATTTCTCATGATGTGGCTGGAAAAATTTATGTTTTGTGGCTCAAGCTGTGGGCCGACTGCCAATTGGCAAGTTGTAGCCGAGGCCTTGGTAGACAAGAAAAAGATCCCTCTGGGCAAGTACCTCCTCGGCTACTTATATCAAACCCTCCATCAAGCAGTTGCCAAGATAGCGCCAACGCCTCTGTCAACACCGGGGCCCGTGGTGGTTTCTTCAAATCTGGTTAGTATTGATGACCCAGAAAATAGACGGTCGGCCACCTCTGACTGAAGCGCGCTTCCCGCGACTGGAGCCGGTTGAAGATGATGATGGTAACGAGATAACCACCACGAGGTGTCTGTGCTATGGAGAAGCAGCAACCATGCATGCCGGATCAAAACAATTGGCCGAACTGCTAGCCGAGTGGTTCATGTCCTTGTATGATGGATTCGCAAAGGACAACCGCTGCTAGTACTTCTACAGGGATCGACCACTCTTCGAGCTGCCCGTCGAATTCAACTTGGAGGAGATCAACTCGGATGACTACCCCAAATGCAGAGAATTGTTCACAACTGCCCTTACACCTTGTATTCTGCCGACTGGGATCCATCAGGGCCGATCAGTGGCCAAAAGTTATGAATTCTACTACCCTGTATCGGCTGCCAGGCAATTCGGACTTGGGCAACTGCCCATCGGCTGCTATTACGCCGATAAGATTTAAACAAGGGGAATCGTAGACCAGACCCCAATTATGAGCAAACTGATGGATATAGCCGGTCCCCCCCTTGGCAGCATCGGCACCATGGTGCTTGCCTACAAGAAGAGCGCAACCTACGACCGTTGGTGGGTCAAAATCAAGCACCACATCTTTCACCAGCGGTCTTTTCACTACATCACCCTGCTGCTGCCAGATGAAATCCCTTCGGTGAGTCCTGAACTCCAAACTATTCCCCCTTCTTGGATCATCGGCTGATTTAATCGCTAGCACTTGAACTTCTTCCCTCTTGCGGGAAATGAAAATGTAACGGCCGACGGTGAGTAACTCGGCACTCCAATCGAGTACCGCCTAGGCGTTCTACCGAATGGATGTGGGCTAGCTCCGTTGGCCATCGGCTGGGACGCGCCCATGTTGAAGACATTGCTGCACGAATAGACACGCCAGCCGCTAGCTCGGCAAAAGAGAACTGCCCCAAGCATGAAACTATCGGCCGCACCTGCAAAGAAGCAAAAGAAAAAGTAGCCGATCGCGCCAGCTGACAGCCTCCTGTCGGTGGATCCCAGCATCGACCAACTCCTCAACGAGGAGGTTGCAGATGAAGAAATGTCAGCGGCTGTTGGAGCAGCGGCCGAATCAAGTGATTCGAGCCGTAACTCAATTAGTCCTCCAGCCGACAGCCCGCCAGTTCCAAGTCCTCCCGCGAAGAAATGGCCGGTAAGTCCTCGTCTTGCTAGATTCGGCTTCAGCATAATACCACTTTGTACTTAACCGAATATATTTTATTTAGGTCAAGAAGTTGGCTCGCCGTCCTCCGCGTCGCGCTCCACCAGTAACCATTTCTTTCGGCCTGTATTTTAGCTTACCAATCCCAGCCGATTTAACAACTGACACTTGTCTTTTCTTTTGCAGCCTCCTCCATCTCCGTCGGCTGCCCCCCAGGAGTCAAGCGAGCACACGTCATCGGCTGTGGGCGGCCAAGAAGCTGAGGACATCACAAAGCCGACCGATGAGCAGGTTGGTGCAGCAACTCCGGCTGGCGATCCCATTGTAGAAGACACCACTCCCGTCGACCCGGCCAAAGTTGAAGAAGAGGCCGATCCAATGCCTGCAGCAAGAGTAAGTTCACCCCCATCTTTCTCCTCGCCATACCTTGAACAATCGGCCGTTCCAATCACAGCTTAACACTGTTGTTTGCTTTGCAGCCTCTGGCCAACTTGCTCTCCTTTGACATCCAAGAGTTTCTCGGTGACAAAGAAGGGGAAGCAACTAGCCCTGACAAAGCCCCAGCCGACGAGCTAAAGGAAAAAACTACAAGACATACGCCATCGGCTGGACATCGACACAGATAGGCTGGTGGAAGAATGTGGGTCGGCCAAGTGCCGGTTCTTCAAAATCGAAAGCCAGCTCCCTGAGGATCTTGTTGCCAAGATATCGGCCGCTGTTTGCATTGATCAGCATCGGCCAAGGCTTGGGCGTGCAATGCAATGTATGATCGAAAGACTTGCCTAAGCCGATGTGACCGCCAAGATCAAAGATACGGTGAAGAGCGTGGAGGCTGAGAAGGCGAAGCTGAATGAGCTTAAGGCTGGCCCAACCACTTCTCAAGCCCAGATTGCCAGCCTAAGGGCCAAGGAAGTTGACTTGATGAAGCAACTGAAAGAATGCCGTGCCGAAATTGCTGCCGAAGAAAAGGCGATCCAAGCTCCAACGCCGAAGATCAAGTGGTGGTCGATGAAGTGAAGGCGATCCAAGCTGTAGCCATCTCGGCCATAGATGCATTCTTGGCCCTGTAACTTAGTCTTGAACTCTGTACGCTTGATGTAATCGGCCTGAATTGGCTTTATTATGTAATCGGCTTGTACCTTGGCTTTACTTAATGTCCTTGATTGCCGACAATTCTGAAGGCTTTGAAATGCGTTGAAAACCTGAAAAATTTCCTCTTGATATCTACCTTCTTGATTGATGTATGTATATGCCCCTAATTTTGTTGATGTCTGCGATGTCGACAAAATTAATAACTTGACACAATCCTGCTGCTTGTATGGTCGTCATCGGCTGAACCTAGCCGATTGTAGAAAACTAGGGGAAAAACTTAGTTTAAAAATGGCCTAAAGGCGATGCTTGCACAAGTCAAGACATCGGCTAACACGAATCAGCAGCAATCGGAGCCGAATCATGAACTGATCCAAACACTTGGGTAGTATTTTTTCAAATATTTGTCATTTAGAGCCCTTCCAAATACCTATCCAATCCTTCTAACATATAAGCCCCTTTGGAGACGCATCTGTGGATCTTGAAAGGCCCTTCCCAATTTGAAGACCACTTGCCGAATTTATTATCTCTTGATCCAATCGGCAGTATCAACTTCCAAATGAGTTCACCCTCTTCGAAAGATTTAGGCACAACCTTCTTGTTATAGTGGCAGGCTACTCGTTCCTTGTCTCTTGTTACTTTTTCCAAGGCCCTCATCCTTGACAAAACTAGGTCTTCTGATTCATCTACCATCAAGTTGTAATAGTCATCGGCTGTGAGCTGGTCTTGTAATTGAATCCGTCTTGAGCCGATGATGTTTTCCCATGGAAGGACTGCTTCATGCCCATAGACCAGTTTGTATGGAGGGACTTGGATAGATCCATGGCATGCCATCCGATAGGCCCACAGTGATTCGGCTAATCGGTTGTGTCATTGCTTGGGGTACTCAGAAATCTTCGTCTTTATCAGCTTGATCAAACTCTTATTTGAAGCTTCTGCTTGCCCGTTGGCCTGTGCATAGTACGGCTAAGAATTAAGTAACTTGATCCCCATGCCGTCGGCAAACTAAACAAACTCGTCCGATATGAAGATAGATGCCTGGTATGTTGTTATTGTTTGTGGGACGCCAAATCAGTAAATGATATGCTCTTTAACAAACTCGATTGCGTCCCTAGAATCAACCTTTTTCAAAGGAATTGCCTCCACCCATTTTGTAAAATAATATGTTGCCACCAGAATGAATTATGTCCTTTGCTTGAGGGTGGATTAATCTGGCCGATCATGTCGATGCCCCATCCCTCTGAACGACCAAGGATTTATGGTTGGGTTCATAGCCGATGCTGGTGCTCTTTGTATAGCTCCGAATTTCTGACAATCCTGGCAACCTTTGTAATATTTGAAACAGTCCTCCAACATCTTCGGCCAAAAGTACCCTGCTCTCCGAAGCAACCACTTCATCTTGTGAGCCAATTGATGCGTGCCGCATATCCCTTCATGCACTTCTCCTATAGCCACCTTGGCTTGATCGGCACTAAGACACTTGAGCAGTACACCATCAATCGTCTGATAGTCGAGATCTTCATCGAGCAAAACATATCTTAAAGCCTTATATCACAATTTCCTTGAAGTCGATTGAGAAGGGTTGTGTAAATAGCTGTAGACCTCAAACCTCCAATCGTCGGTTGTCATGGCGGCAACTTCTATCTCAACTTCTTTTATCATTGGCCTGTAGCCTGATGCCCCTTGAGCTAAACCATTGGCTTCTGTATTCTGCTCTCTAGGGATATGTTTCAGTGTAACTAGCCGAAAGTTGTCCATCAATTCTCAGCATTGTTGATAATAGATCATCAACGCATCATTTTTGCACTCATACTCTCCTGACAATTGGCTGATGACTAACAGTGAATCCCCCATGATCTTGATGGCCTCGGCTTCAACCTCTTTGAGAAGACGCAATCCCTTGAGTACTGCTTCGTATTCGGCTTGGTTGTTTGTGGCGTGGGGGTTGATTGAGAATGCAAATTCAAAACTTGCCCCCCTTGGGGATATAATTACCAAGCCGATAGCGCAGCCATTTGTGCAAACTGAGCCATCAAATGTTAACCTCCAAGGCATGATTTCCACTGAGTCGATTGAGTTATCCCTGTGTTCCACTATGAAATCGGCTATAGCTTGTCCTTTAACTTCACTGGGTGCCTGGTATCTCAAATCAAATTCTGTTAAAGAAAAAATCTATTTTCCAATTCGTCCCTTTAACACTGGACCGATAGCATATATTTGACTACGTCGGCTTTACAAACTATCGTGCACTCATTGGACAACAAATAATGCCTTAACTTGGTACATGAAAAACAAAGGCAAAGACATAACTTTCCATGGGTGAATACCTCGTTTCTGCATCCAACAGCCGTCGGCTTAGATAAAAGATTGCCTTTTCCTTCCCTTCGACCTCTTGGATCAAAATCGAGCCAATTGACTTGTCGTCGACTGATTAGGTATAACTTGAATGGTATCCCTTTTTGTGGAGAAATCAAAACTGGAGGCGAGCTCAAATAATCCTTGATATTATCCAATGCCTTTTGCTGCTCTGTCCCCCAAGTGAATGCTTGATTGGCCTTTAGCCGAAGCAGTGGTGTGAACGGCTCCATCTTTTCTGAAAGATTGGCTATAAATCGCCTGATAAAGTTGATTTTGCCGATCAAAGATTGTAATTGCTTCTTGTCCTTCGAAGGCTGTATTGTATTGATAGCATTGATGCTCCTTGGTGTAACCTTAATTCCTCTTTCGTGAACAAGAAACCCTAAAAACTGTCCGGCCGATACGCCGAATGCGCACTTCAATGGATTCATCTTAAGGCCATATTTCCTTGTCCGCTCCAAAACCTGCTTAAGATCGGCTATGTGATTTTTTGCTTCCTTGGACTTGACAATGACATCATCAATATAAATCTCTACCAGGCAGCCGATCATATCGTAGAAAATGTAATTCATGGCCCTTTGATAAGTTGCTCCAGCATTTTTCAACCCAAATGTCATAATGACCCACTCGTACAAGCCGATTGCTCCTGGGCATCTAAAGCAGTCTTATGGATGTCTTCTTCGGCCATAAATATCTCATTGTAACCTGCATTACCATCCATGAAACTAATAATCTTGTGGCCTGAAGCAGCATCCACGAGTAAATCGGCTATTGGCATCGGGCATTCGTCCTTAGGAGTAGCTTTGTTTAAGTCCCTGAAATCAATGCACACCCTAAGTTTACTGTTCTTTTTCATTACTGGAACAATATTTGAGATTCACTCGGCATATCGGCAAGGCCGAATGAATCCAGTGTTACATAGCCGAGTGATTTCGGCTTTGATTGCATCGTACATATCAGCTTTGAACCTCCTGGGAGGTTGTCTGAACGGCCGATAATTCTGCTTGATAGGTAGCCGATGTACGACAATTGATGGGCTGAGACCGGACATCTCGAAATATTTCCAAGCAAAACAATCTTTATATTCTTTTAACAAATCAATATGATGGGATCTACAATGGGAAGACAAATTCTTGCTAATATATGTCGGCCTAGGCCTGTCTCCAGAGCCAATATCTATTTCCTCTAGCTCATCGGCCGACATAAAACCTTGCCCAAGCTTGCCATCATCATCGTCTGTGGTGTCCGTGCCATAGACGCTCAAGCCCTCCACGACGCCTTCAAAGCAGCAGCTGCGGCTCCTCATCTCCGATTGGCTTTATGGCAGAATCGGACACTTTAAGAAAATCAGCTTGCCAAATTTTCTCAGACAAACAATCGATGCCATCGATTTCCCAAATGGCAAATCGGCATTAGCGATGCTTACTGACCTGTCGGCTGGTATGATTTCGATCTTGTCACCGTCCCATTGTATACGACTTTGGTGCATGGTGGAAGGGACGCAGCAATTTGCGTGGATCCAGTCCCTCCCAAGCAGCAGGCTGTAAGCCACGGTTTTGCTGCCGATGGTCAGCTCCTGTAACATCCTGAAAATCGGAGAACCGAAATCGGAACGTAAAAATCGAAACTTTCAAAAACCGTGGCTTATTGCTTCTTCTCGGGTTTGTTGCTTCTTATTTGCCAGCTCAGTTGCATAAATTTAGTCGTGGTCAATTCCTTTTCGGTGTATTTGGAGGTTTCGGAGTTGTCAAAACGGTGGTGCGAAAGCCGCATCAGGGTTTTAAAAAAAAAGAATTTGAGGGAAAGTGCGGATTTGCGAAAGCGCGTTTGGGAAGTATAAAATAAAATTTTGGTTGGGAGAAGATAAATTAAGACACAAAATAAATAATAAATTTCTCGGGAGGCGTACTCGAAATTTGGGAAATTTATCTTTTTATTAAAAATGGGTAAATTATGAAAATTAGGAAAAAGAATTTAAATAAGTATGAAAAATAATTATGGAAAAATGAAAGTCAAGAAAAAGTTTAAAATATAAAGTTAAAAATTATTTTTGGAATATTAGGATTTATTTTGGAATTTTTAGAAGGAAAGAAAATAGAAAATGGGAAAAGAAAATAGAAAATCGGGGAAATAAACTAGGTGCACTGTTCATTGGTCACAAACTGTTCGACGCCGTCCCGGCCCGGCCTCGCGCCGCCGCGCGCGCGCGCCGTACCGCGCTGCACCCGCGTGCGCCACGCGTCGCGTGAGCGCGCACGCGCCACGCCCGGCCCGGACAAGCCCCGCCGCGCGCCCGCCCCGCCCCGCGCGAGCGCCGTGCCGCCACGCGCCCGCCCGTCGACCGGCCCGCGCCCGCGCCGCCATCCATCGCCGCCACACCCGGCCCCGCGCCGTGCTCGCCATCCGTCGCCGCCACACCCGGCCCCGTCCTCGCTTCGCCACGTGCCGCCGCGCCGCGCTCGGCCCGCGCGCGCCGCACTCCGCGCGCCGGCCCCGGACACTCGCGCGCCGCGTGCGTTTCGCGCGCGCCGCCGCCGTCCCCCACCCCGTTCCCTCTTTGCTTCGCTCGGTTGCGCCTATAAAGAGGGGGGCAAACCCCATCTATCCCCACATCGCCGCCCCTAGCGCCCCTCTCCCTCTCCGGTCCCCTTCTCTCTTCCGAGCGCCGCCGCCGTCGCCCTAACCACCGGCCGTTGTCGCCGTTGTTGCCGCGCGCCGCCGACGCCCGAGCCCCGCCGCCCTAACCGTCGTGAGCCGCCGTCGCCGGTAAGCCCACGCCGCCACCCCTTTTCCTCTCGCTAGCGCCGGCCGCCGCCTGTTTCTCCTCCGGCACCGGCGAACACCTTGCGGGCATTGAACAGTGCGCGGAAAAGGAAAAAGAAAAAGAAAAAGAAAAAGAAAAAGAAGAAAAAAAAAGAAAAAGAAAAATAGGGAAAAATTAGGAAAAATTTTGGAAAAATTGGAAAATATTTTGGGATGACTTGAGTAAAATTTTGGGCAAAAATAAATTATTTTCTCGCATATTTTCTCAGTGCAAAGTTTGAAAAATCGGAATCGGACGTTTTCCGGAATTTCATTTCGCATCGTTTTTCAATCCGGATTTCGTTTAATTCTTTCCCGCCATCGAAATAGGTTTCGCTTTTGTGCTCAAACCCTCAAATTTCGAGCACGAATTTTCTTCGCTGATATTTTCAAACGTAAATTCCAAATTTAATTGCGATCGCCGACTTTGCGAACCCTAGGTCATCGGCTCGATTCCAAAACCCGGATTTTCCTCGCAACCCTTGTCCTAACTCGAGTAGAATTTTCGGCAAAACTTTTGGAGTTGTTTTCATGGCTTTTGTGGTTCTTTTCGATCTCTCGGTGTTTTGTTGAATTCTAACTGAATTCAATTGATCTTTCGCACGTACGGGTAGCGCTTGAAGAAACCGGCATCGACACCGCGAAGATCCCACCCCTCAAGTGTGCGAGCAAGGCAAGTCATCACACTCTTTGAACATATTGATCCCAATTGCGAAATGATGTTATTTTAAACTCTAAACATGCATGCTATACGAGTTACCTATACTTGTTATGCCATACCTTGTCATTGATTACCTTTAGAATTATTCCTTGTAACCCTCGATGAGATCAAATGACCGAGAATAGCTTCGGCAAACCGCTTAGTCTGCTAAACTTAGATTATGCATACTCATGACTTTATGAAAAAGCTTGTGCTTGGGCAACTACCTTAGGGAAGGTAGTTGAGATTCGGCATGTGGAGACATGAGCGCCACATGGCCATGATGAACTAAGTTGGTGGAAATTGAAAGTACTATACAAATGTTTTAGACGGGCGGCCGGATGATTTGGGTGGATTCCGGAAAAGGCAAGTGCCGACCCGGTCAATTAAGGACCGAGCCATGAGATAGCCGGAAACGAGCCGATAACCGTACTTCTCGAATGGGTATAGACCTAGCTGATTAGATAGCCGAGCGGAGGCGGTATCCTTGCATAGATGGTTCTCTATGAGGTGGTTATGGGATGAGAATGAGGCTGCGGCCTTTGTTATGAATGGTGGGATTAAACGATGTTAATTAAACTTAAAGATTTGGAAAGACTTTCCCTTACCCGGGTGCGCGAACTCCTCTCACCGCTAGAAAAGGACGGCTAGAGTGCATGAGGGCTTAAGTTCATGGAGCGGGTACTGCCAAAGCAAGGTTATCGAAAGGCTTTGCCGTGACCGTCTCATGTGTTGAGGCGTAGGCTCATTTGTTGGGCTGTCGCGGAGTACGGGTAAAGTGTACATCCACCTGCGGTGTGAGTGAATCAATCTATTCGAATAGCCGTGCTCGCGGAGATTGAGCATCGTGACAAGACTTTCGCTTGGCTAGATTTTTAAACTTAAAACTGCTGGGATGGGTATGCATGATGGTTTCATCCTGGTGGATCAACTTCTCGAGAATGCGAGAAGGGGTGGACTCCCGAAAATCATGACGAACCGGAGACGGGAAGCCATCCTTGGAATCACGATGGATGGTAGACGAACCGTCGCCGGGTTAATGAACTATGAAATTAAAACTTGATTTGGCTAGTCGGTAGGCTTGTGAAAAGAATTGTGAAAAGCGGCTTTACGCAAAAATAACTCTAGCCGTGTTCTTTGAATAACCCTATCATATGCATTAATTCGTGTTGGCTTGCCGAGTACGGTTGGTACTCACCCTTGCTATACGCACAAACCTCCGTGATGGAAATGAAGAGCCGAAGACCCCTACGCGTACTACCCGGAGGGCGAAGGAACCGACGGCGCATACTAGACCTTAGCCCGGCCGTTGCTCGTGGCAATTGACGAGCCGCCTCTCTCCTGCCTTATCTAAATTCTGTTTTTATGTTGTATTCGGACCATAAGGTCCTGTGGGATGAACAATGCCTTCGGGCCTATTAATATAATAATGGTATTGTAAGACTATTCGTGCATGTGCACTTGATTATCCGATCTTGTATTCGTGGGTACCAACTACTCGATCCAGGAAATGGTACTATGAACACGAAAGATTCCCGTCTCAAAAACGGGGTCCACGAGCTGGTATCGAGCCATGCGACCGTAGGCTAAGACCAAATGGCGCCCTACCCCTAACTAGATGGTTAAAGGGAAATATCCCTACAGTAGGATCAGTTTTAAACTATTATTTCCGAAAATGCAAATATATCTTTTCTACATCTGTATTTCTTTTTACCAAATGATTATGATGGCTCCCTCCCGCTAACCCTAAGTTGCCTGTAAAGCAGATGTCAAACCACGACGGAACCGGAAGTCACTATTCCGCGAGACGAGGGGTTCGTGGTCCAACTCCAGTCCCTACTATGGTGTTTGAGGTACCGGAACCACCCACCTATCACACCAAAAGGCATGGCTCCGAAGTGTATCCAGCCCGGGAGGCACTGTATCCATAGAAGCCCGCATGGGGAGTGAGACATCCTACGCTTCCACACTCGCTACCACCGGGATCTAGCAAGGCGGCTATTCGGGATGCGGCTCGCGAGGCCTTCCTTCGCCTTAATGCGGAACACCGTGCCGAACTCACAATGACAGAGTTCGTGCATCATCCTTACCGCGAAGAGGGCAACCCGGCTGCACCGTGGAGGCTACCCCCTGCTACAACCCGATGGTCACGCGTTTATCGCGTTGGGGAGAGCAGCGAGACGACGCTTACGAGGAGGCCCGCTCGAGATCAACGATCGCGAGTCACGCCTCAATGATCGGTCACAGCCACCAAGGCCGTGGAGACCGAGATAAGCATGCCTGCAGACTCACCGCAGCCAATGGTGCCCAAGACGAGCAACTCTCGGACCGCTACATGGCCCGGGAAGCTCGGTAGAGCTGGAAGAGCAGCTCGGGAAGAGCAAGCGGCAAATCAACCACTGGAGGAGCAATGCACACTCATCCTGTCTACACTGCAGTACTTCCACCGAGCTTGTGCCATCACCTCCCGCCCCGTGCCCGACCATTATTACCTTATGACTCCAGCATGCTTGGATACCTTTCAAGCCATGATGGAGCAAGCTTTATGTTGAGCAGAGCCGCACCGCACGGTGGACACCTTCCGCCGCGTCCATGGGACCCACCCCGAGCTCCGTACCGTACCCTCCGAGCCGGGATCGGAGAGGGTAACCCCATCCAGATCTACACCGACACGGAGTCCGAGGCGAGCCCATGGAGATCAAATGGGAGTCTAGCGACACCGACCCAATGGAGGAGGAAGCTCCCCCTCGTCGCCTGACTCACACGGGAGGCCCCCTCACCCGCCAGACCGCTCGCAAGAGTACGCGGCCATCGAGTCGGAAGATTCGGCGTGACTCCGAGGCCACCACCTCCGAGCCGTGGGGACTTCGGTTTGCTTCGGCAGCGGACCACCCACTTCCGGCGCCTGGCTCTTGCGGATGGTTGGATGACTAGGCGGGAAGACCTTCCCAGCTCGGTGGCACGAACCACTCCCTTAATTAGTTGATGTAGTTGGACGATATAACTATTGTTGCTATCCTGGCATGAAGGACTGTGTGTGTACAGTCCGTGTACCCCCTTATGTAATATGATGAACCTGAGCATCGCCTTGCGATGTCTTAATTCGTATGCTTATTATTATTTCACCTTGACTGTTGATTGAAGATCATTCGAAAGAACTTGAAGAAAAATTCCCCTGTGAACTATAACCTAAACTAGTCCGATCTCTTGATTCATCTCACTTCTTCAGATGGCACATCGTCGCAGAGCCGCAGCGACCAACGAGAACCCGCCAGAACCTAACCCCTCCACCCTGGCGGAGGTCATGGCTTTGCAGACCCAGCTACTCCAAGCGATTGCTAATAATCAAGGAGGTCGAGGAGGATCGAGTCTGGGAGAATTCATGAGAGCTAAGCCACCCACTTTTTCCACGGCCGAAGAACCTATGGACGCTGAAGATTGGCTAAGAGTGATAGAGAAGAAGCTAACCCTCGTCAGAGTCCGAGAAGCTGATAGAGTTGTCTTCGCTACTAACCAGCTGGAGGGTCCCGCAAGTGACTGGTGGGATACCTACAAGGAAACACGAGCCGAAGACGCCGGCGAACCAACATGGGAGGAATTCACGGCTGCGTTCCGTGAGAATTTCGTGCCAGCTGCAGTTATGAGGATGAAGAAGAATGAGTTCCGCAGATCGCGTCAAGGGAACACCTCGTACAAGAATATCGAACAAGTTCACCCAGCTTGCCCGTTACGCCACCGTGACGGCCGACGAGGAGGAAAAGATAGACAAATTCATTGAGGGACTAAATGACGAACTGAGGGGACCAATGATCGGGCAGGATCACACCAGTTTCCAAAGCCTCATCAACAAGGTCGTCCGGCTTGAGCATGACCAAAAGGTGGTAGACAATAACCGCAAGAGGAGGCTCGCTATGGCTCGCCCATTTCGGGAACGCCACAACGCCCCAAGGGAGCCACCCGTCGGATGGAAGCCAAACGTCCCGCAACCGGCGTTCTCCGCTTCCGACCATATCAACAGTCGCTACACCTCGCTTCGTACACCCACACCAACCCTAGCCGCTCCGGAAGAAGGAATGTGAGCGCTTCAATTGCGGAGAATTCGGGCACTACTCCAATAGCTGCCCAAAACCACGCAACACCCCTGTGCGCACTGGCGCCAATGCAACGCCCGTCCGAGGAACCCCCACCCCTGCGGCAGGACGAGGTCTGTTCAGGACCCCGCTACCCAACGAGGCTGCCACCGGGTTTCGACGTGGCCAGGTGAATCATGTGCGGGCTGAAGAAGCTCAGGAGGACCAGAGCGTATTGATGGGTATGTTCTCTATCAACTCTACACCAGTTAAAGTTTTATTCGATTCTGGAGCCTCGCATTCATTCATATCTTCCCAAGTAAGCAAACAACACCACCTACACCAAGTAGCACTTAAGAGGCCTATGTTGGTACACTCACCTGGGGGAGACATAACCGTACCCCATGCCTGCATTAATGTGCCCATACGGATTAGAGACGTGGTGTTTCTCTCAAACCTTATGGTGCTATCACCACAAACCATAGATGTCATACTCGGAATGGATTGGTTGACCAAGAATAATGGAATTATAGACTGCAGTCGGAGGGAAGTCACGGTATCCACCCCGTGGGGATCACCGATGAGCATAACTATGGATCAAAACCCAAAGCTATGTGAACAAGCTGCGGGAGTGTTCACCATGCTACCTCTAGGCGGAATGCCAGTAGTACAAGAATACCCGGACGTGTTTCCCGAGGAATTGCCCGGAATGCCCCCGGATCGCGACATAGAGTTTATCATCGATCTAATGCCTGGTACTGCCCCCATATCCAAGAGGCCTTATCGAATGCCGGTCAACGAGTTGGAGGAACTCAAGAAGCAAATAAGAGAACTACAAGAGAAGGGATTCGTACGCCCCAGCTCTTCTCCCTGGGGAGCCCCAGTACTCTTCGTCAAAAAGAAGGATGGGAGTATGAGAATGTGTGTGGACTACCGATCGCTGAACGAAGTAACTATCAAGAACAAGTACCCGCTGCCCCGGATCGATGACCTATTCGATCAACTTAAGGGTGCACAGGTGTTCTCAAAGATTGATCTACGGTCAGGATACCATCAGTTGAAGATTAGAGCCGGAGATATTCCTAAGACGGCGTTCTCTACACGTTACGGCTTATACGAGTTCACGGTGATGTCCTTTGGATTGACCAATGCCCCGCATATTTTATGAACCGATGAACAAGGTATTCATGGAGTACCTGGACAAATTCGTAGTGGTATTCATCGACGATATACTTATCTACTCCAAGAACGATGAAGAACACGCGGAGCATCTACGACTAGTACTTGGAAAAGCTACGAGAGCACCATGTATGCAAAGTTCAGCAAATGCGAGTTCGGCTCAAGGAAGTCGCTTTTCTTGGCCACGTGGTTTCAGCCGAGGAGTAGCGAGACCCCGCCAAGGTCGAAGCCGTTATGGAATGGAAGGCACCCAAGTCGGTGACGGAAGTTCGGAGTTTCTTGGGCTTGGCCGGATATTACCGACGGTTTATCGAAGGGTTTTCCACGTAGCCCGACCTATGACTCAACTTCGAAGAAGGAAAAGAAGTTTGAATGGAATGAGAAGTGCCAAAAGCCTTCGACCAATTAAAAGAAAAGTTAACCACCGCCCCAATCTTGACCTTACCCGACAACCGAAAGGACTTCGTGATGTACTGTGATGCATCCCGGCAAGGATTGGGAGGAGTGTTAATGCAGGATGGGAAGGTCGTAGCGTATGCCTCTCGGCAGTTACGACCCCACGAAGAGAATTATCCCACACACGACTGGAATTAGCCGCGGTTGTACACGCATTGAAGATCCGGAGACACTATCTAATCGGGAACCACCGTGATGTGTATACCGATCACAAGAGCTTAAAATATTTCTTTACTCAGCCTGACCTCAATCTACGACAGAGGCGATGGCTGGAGTTGATCAAGGATTACGACCTAGGAATCCACTATCATCCCGGCAAGGCAAATGTAGTGGCCGATGCGCTGAGCCGCAAAGCCCAATGCAACCACCTGGGATTGGGAGGTATGGCCAGCGAACTCCAAGAAGAAATGGCTAGACTCAATCGCACCGATTCCTCACGGAGAAGTGAACTCACCGGAAATCCAACCCCTACGAGAACTCAAATAGAGGAAGCCCAAAAAGGGAATGAGGAAACCCGGAAATCAAGGAACACATGGCGTGGACGCGCTAAGGAGTTTTCGTAGATGACAAGGGAATCTGTGGTACAAGAAAAGAATCGTGTGCCTCGAACGAGGCGGTTTGAGAGGATTGATCCTAAAGGAAGCCCACGAATCGGCATATTCGTTACACCGAAGCACGAAAATGTACCAGGATTTGAAAGGAGAATACCGGTGGCCTAATATGAAGAGGGATGTAGCCGAATACGTAGCCATGTGCGATGTGTGCCAAAGGTTGAAAGCCGAACATCAACGCCCGGTGGCTTGCTGCAGCCACTCAAGATTCCCGAATGGAAATGGGACGAGATAGGTATGGATTTCATAGTAGGACTACCTAAGACCGCGACGGTTACGATTCCATTTGGGTAATAGTAGATCGGCTCACCAAGCGCGATTTATTCCGTGAAAACTAACTACAACGGTGCCAAGCTAGCGGAACTATATATGAGTAGGATTGTGTGTCTCCACGGTGTACCAAAGAGGATTATATCGGATCGTGGTACCCAATTCACGTCTCATTTTTGGAGCAAGGTCCACGAGGCACTCGGCAGTCACCTCGCCTTTAGTACCGCTTACCACCCGCGGACGACGGACGGGCGAGAGGACAAATCAAGTGCTAGAAGACATGCCGAGAGCTCGTGCGTTGGATTTCACCAAGGATTGGGAGAAATGTTTGCCGTACGCCGAGTTCTCTTACAACAATAGCTATCAAGCCGATCTCAAGATGTCGCCAAACGAAGCTTTATTTGGTCGCCGATGTCGAACCCCATTGATGTGGTCATAAACCGGTGAACGAACCGTATTCGGACTCGACATAATCAAGGAGGCCGAGGAGAAGGTTCGCTTGATCGGGACCGACTACAAGCTGCTCAATCACGACAAAAGAGCTACGCGGATACTCGACGAAGAGAATTGGAATTTAAAGAAGGTGACTACGTGTATCTAAAGGTCTCACCACTACGGGAACTCGAGATTCAAAGTCAAAGGGAAACTCGCACCACGATACGTGGGCCCATTCTTGATAAGCGCTAGGAGAGGAGAAGTGGCTTACCAATTGAACCGCCCGAGAACCTCTCGATGTCCACCCAGTGTTCCACGTGTCACAATTGAAGAAATGTTTGCGAGTACCGAAGAGCAAGCTCCTTTAGAAGCCATCCATGTCCACGGTGATCTTACTTACCCGGAGCATCCAATCAAGATACTAGACGAGGCGAAAAGAAGACACGGACCAAATCATGGCGCATGTACAAGGTACAATGGAGCAATCACACGGAAGAAGAGGCTACGGGAGAGCGAAGAGTTCCGAGGACGAATACCCACACCTACTCAAGCAACCGGTAAAAAATCTCGGGACGAGATTTATTGTTAGGGGTAGGTCTGTAACATCCGAAAATCGGAGAACCGAAATCGGAACGTAAAAATCGGAACTTTCAAAACCGTGGCTTATTGCTTCTTCTCGGGTTTGTTGCTTCTTATTTGCCCTCGGTTGCATAAATTTAGTCGTGGTCAATTCCTTTTCGGTGTATTTGGAGGTTTCGGAGTTGTCAAAACGGTGGTGCGAAAGCCGCATCGGGGTTTTAAAAAAGAATTTGAGGGAAAGTGCGGATTTGCGAAACGCGTTTGGGAAGTATAAAATAAAATTTTGGTGGGAGAAGATAAATTAAGACACAAAATAAATAATAAATTTCTCGGGAGGCGTACTCGAAATTTGGGAAATTTATCTTTTTATTAAAAATGGGTAAATTATGAAAATTAGGAAAAGAATTTAAATAAGTATGAAAAATAATTATGGAAAAATGAAAGTCAAGAAAAAGTTTAAAATATAAAGTTAAAAATTATTTTTGGAATATTAGGATTTATTTTGGAATTTTTAGAAGGAAAGAAAATAGAAAATGGGAAAAGAAAATAGAAAATCGGGAAAATAAACTAGGTGCACTGTTCATTGGTCACAAAGCGTTCGACGCCGTCCCGGCCCGGCCTCGCCGCCCGTCGCGCGCGCCGCACCGCGCCGCACCCGCGTGCGCCACGCGTCGCGTGAGCGCGCACGCGCCACGCCCGGCCCGGACAAGCCCCACGCGCTGCGCCCGCCCCGCCCGCGCGAGCGCCGTTGCCGCCACACGCCCGCCGTCTGCACCGGCCCGCGCCGCGCTCGCCATCCGTCGCCGCCACACCCCGGCCCGCGCCCGTGCTCGCCATCCGTCGCCGCCACATCCCGGCCCGTCCTCGGCTTCGCCACGTGCCGCCGCCGCGCTCGGCCGCGCGCGCCCGCACTCCGCGCGCCCGGCCGGACACTCGCGCGCGCGTGCGTTTGCCGCCGCGCCGTCGCCGCGCCGTCCCCACCCGTTCCCTCTTTGCTTCGCTCGGTTGCGCCTATAAAGAGGGCAAACCCCATCTATCCCCACATCGCCGCCCTAGCGCCCTCTCCCTCTCCGGTCCCCTTCTCTCTCGAGCGCCGCCGCCGTCGCCCTAACCACCGAGCCGTTGTCGCCGTTGTTGCCGCGCGCCGCCGATGCCCGAGCCCCGCCGCCCTAACCGTCGTGAGCCGCCGTCGCGGTAAGCCCACGCCGCCACCCCTTTTCCTCTCTCGCTAGCGCCGCCGCCGCCTCTGTTTCTCCTCGGTACCGGTCGAACACCTTGCGGGCGTTGAACAGTGCGCGGGAAAAAGGAAAAAGAAAAAGAAAAAGAAAAAGAAAAAGAAAAAGAAAAAAAAAAAAGAAAAAGAAAAATAGGAAAAATTAGGAAAAATTTTGGAAAAATTGGAAAAATATTTTGGGATGACTTGAGTAAAATTTTGGGCAAAAATAAATTATTTTCTCGCATATTTTCTCGTGCAAAGTTTGAAAAATCGGAATCGGACGTTTTCCGAATTTCATTTCGCATCGTTTTTCAATCCGGATTCCATTTAATTCTTTCCCGCCATCGAAATAGGTTTCGCTTTTGTGCTCAAACCCTCAAATTTCGAGCACGAATTTTCTTCGCTGATATTTTCAAACGTAAATTCCAAATTTAATTGCGATCGCCGACTTTGCGAAAACCCTAGGTCATCGGCTCGATTCCAAAACCCGATTTTCCTCGCAACCCTTGTCCTAACTCGAGTAGAATTTTCGGCAAAACTTTTGGAGTTGTTTTCATGGCTTTTGTGGTTCTTTTCGATCTCTCGGTGTTTTGTTGAATTCTAACTGAATTCAATTGATCTTTCGCACGTACGGGTAGCGCTGAAGAAACCGGCATCGACACCGCGAAGATCCCACCCTCAAGTGTGCGAGCAAGGCAAGTCATCACACTCTTTGAACATATTGATCCCAATTGCGAAATGATGTTATTTTAAACTCTAAACATGCATGCTATACGAGTTACCTATACTTGTTATGCCATACCTTGTCATTGATTACCTTTAGAATTATTCCTTGTAACCCTCGATGAGATCAAATGACCGAGAATAGCTTCGCAAGCATCCTAAACTTAGATTATGCATACTCATGACTTTATGTCTGGCTAAACTTAGATTATGCATACTCATGACTTTATGAAAAGATTGTGCCGATGATTTGGGTGGATTGGCAAGTGCACTGGTCAATTAAGGACCGAGCCATGAGATAGCCGGAAACGAGCCGACAACCGTACTTCTCGAATGGGTATAGACCTAGCTGATTAGATAGCCGAGCGGAGGGTATCCTTGCATAGATGGTTCTCTATGAGGTGGTTATGGGATGAGAATGAGGCTGCGGCCTTTGTTATGAATGGTGGGATTAAACTGATGTTAATTAAACTTAAAGATTTGGAAAGACTTCCCTTACCCCGGGTGCGCGAACTCCTCTCACCGCTAGAAAAGGACGGCTAGAGTGCATGAGGGCTTAAGTTCATGGAGCGGGTACGCCAAAGCAAGGTTATCGAAAGGCTTTGCTGTGACCGTCTCATGTGTTGAGGCGTAGGCTCATTTGTTGGGCTGTCGCGGAGTACGGGTAAAGTGTACATCCACTGCAGTGTGAGTGAATCAATCTATTCGAATAGCCGTGCTCGCGGAGATTGAGCATCGTGACAAGACTTTCGCTTGGCTAGATTTTTAAACTTAAAACTGCTGGGATGGGTATGCATGATGGTTTCATCCGCTGGTGGATCAACTTCTCGAGAATGCGAGAAGGGGTGGACTCCCCAGAAAATCATGACGAACCGGAGACGGGAAGCCATCCTTGGAATCACGATGGATGGTAGACAGAACCGTCGCCGGGTTAATGAACTATGAAATTAAAACTTGATTTGGCTAGTCGGTAGGCTTGTGAAAAGAATTGTGAAAACTGGCTTTACGCAAAAATAACTCTAGCCGTGTTCTTTGAATAACCCTATCATATGCATTAATTCTGTGTTGGCTTGCTGAGTACGGTTGGTACTCACCCTTGCTATACGCACAAACCTCCAGCTGATGGAAATGAAGAGCCAGAAGACCCCTACGCGTACTACCCGGAGGGCGAAGGAACTGACGGCGCATACTAGACCTTAGCCCCGGTCGTTGCCTGTGGCAATTGACGAGCCGCTGCCTCTCTCCGCTGCCTTATCTAAATTCTGTTTTTATGTTGTATTCGGACCATAAGGTCCTGTGGGATGAACAATGCCTTCGGGCCTATTAATGTAATAATGGTATTGTAAGACTATTCGTGCATGTGCACTTGATTATCCAGTGCTGTATTCGTGGGTACCAACTACTCGATCCAGGGAAATGGTACTATGAACACGAAAGATTCCCGTCTCAAAAACGGGGGTCCACAGCTCCACATTGAGTGCACCCTTGGCCTCTGATGGGTTGCCGCCGAAGTCTTTAAGTACCATATTTGTTTTGATCAAGTCTTCGGCTCCCTTGCCCAATTTTCTGAAAGTTGCATAGGGCATCAAATTTACCGCAGCCCCTCCGTCGACCAACATCTTGGACATCGGCTTGCCGTTGACAAATCCCTTCACGTACAGTGTTTGAGATGCCGATTTTCAGTTCCCTCTTGTTTGCAAAGATGGCTTGATCTGGGGATAAGGCTAGCTTGGCAAGAGTATCCTCAACGCTATCTGCATCGGCCTCGGTGATGCCGAATTCGACTGGCAATATAAAATCCATATTGACTGATGCAGTAGCTTTTCCTTTACCTTGGCTGCCCTCCTGGCTTGATCGGCTGGGCTTTCTTTGGCTTGGCTTTCATCGGCTGGTGCGGTTTCCCTCTTGGCCTCCACTGCTTCTTGCCCAGCTGACGACGCTGATCCCGAATCATCTGCTGAACTTCTTCTTCCTGTCCCTCGCGTTTCAACCTCTGGATTCTTCTCTTCTGATTTTTAGTGAACAGGTCAGAAGGGCACCATTGGGGGTTAGCCGATTGATCATCATCGACTGCTTCTTCGTCGTAGTATTCGTCATTCTCATCTTCCTCAAAGAAGTCTTGATGGATCGGCCCAAGCCGATCATGAATGGACTGCCGCCTCTGGTTCAGTTGTACAGCCCTAGGGACAAATCGAGTTGGGCTTCGGATCGATGGGTCTCTGTATTCGTCCTCGCGATACTCACTGCAGGCCGGGCAGTTTTCGATCGTCGGTAGCCTCATCCCCGATTCCCAACAGAATCAGAAAAACTCACATCGCCAGTGCGGATCACAATCGCTGTGATGCCTAATGTAGTGGAAGCCTGTAACCTCGGGCTCCCTGACATAAGGCCTGTTGCGCCGAGCTTCTTCTTCCCGCCAAAACCGTTGTTGAAAACGGCGTCGGCTGTCCATGCGGATCGGCCGTTGATCAGCCGATCGGCCAGCGGGACGCACCATGTTGATTGGCGCGGCTTGGTCTCCAGTTGGCTTCTTCTCTGCCTTGACCTCTTTGAGAGTTTTGGTTAAGCTGTTCATCATTCTATTCTACCGATCAGCTCGCCTGGGGCCGGCTTGAACAAAGTTGACCGAGAAAGGGTTTCCGTCTACGTTCATCGGCCGAGGTGAATCGGCGAATTTGAGTTTCCCAGTCTCGACCACCGACTAGATCTGCTGCCTGAAAACTTTACAATTATTAGTGGCATGGGAGGTGGAGTTGTGCCACTTACAGTACTTCTTCTTCTTGAGTTCGTCGGCCGATGGGATCACATGATTCTCGGGCAGTTGGATTTGCTTCTCCTTTAGCAATAAATCAAAGATCCTATCGGCCTTGGTGATGTCAAAATCGTATTTCTCTTCCTTGGCCGTTTTCAGCAGCCATTGGCAGACGATGGCCTTTTTGTTCTTGGTCAATTCGGCTGCCGCGACTTCTGCGTCATCGTCACTGGAATCGAAGGCTGATTTGATGATGACTTGAGCTACTTTCTTGACGACCTTTCTTGATTCCTGAAATCTCTGTTCATGGGCCGTCACCTTCTGCGCGAGATGCGCCAAACTGTCAATGTCCTTAGCTGAAAAACGCTCACGATCGAAGCGATTAGCCCGTGGAAGGCCAAATCGGCTAGCTGGGCATCGGATAGCACCAGGCTGTAGCATCGGTTCCTCATCTCTCTGAATCTTTGAATATAGTCTTGAACCGATTCGTCATGTTTCTGCCTAATGCTGGTCAGGTCCAACAATTTCATCTCATGATTGCCGGTGTAGAAGTAGCTGTGAAACTATTTTTCGAGATCGGCCCAGCTCTGAATAGAGTTGTAGGGCAACGAGGAAAACCATGTGAAGGCCGATCCCGAAAGTGAGAGAGGGAACAGATGAACTCTCAAGGCGTCTGTAGCCAATGCCTCGCCGGACTGCGCCAGAAATCGGAAGACGTGCTCATATGTCAAAACATTGTCCTGCCCTGAGAATTTGGAGAAGTCCGAGACCTTGTACCGGTTGGGCAGTGGAACCCGTTCAAAGGATTCCGGATAGGGGTACCGATACATGTTCCCAGAGTCTTTCGGCTTGAGGCCGAATTGATCGCGCATGACATTGGCAATAAAATCGGCCCAAGATCTATTGTCTTGAACCTGCTGTATCAGCTCATATTGTTCATATTGCATGGGTGCCTGTCCATACTGCGGCGGCGATGTTTGAGGGCAGTAACGCTGGTCATGATGACCTCCTTGGTACTGGTATTGGAGTGGGTTGCCAGCAGGAGGCGGCCGATTCGCCGACGATGGCGTTTGTGGATCCAAAAAAAGCTATCGGCCACCAGCATTGTACTGTCCTCCCTGGTCGATATGTGCAATCGGCTCCTGTTGCCGATCATTGTTGAACATGCCGGCCAGCTGATCTTGGGAAGGGGTTGCTGCCGGTTGAGCATAGTGATCGGCCGTCTCGAGGCCGATCCAAAAGGATTGGGTTGACTGGGGACTCCTCCTGACGGCCCTGGCTGCACTGGTGGTGGGATCGGCCGATTCTGGGTGACCAAAGTCCTGTAGCAGGGAAACTGGCCGTCTGCAAAGTAGGTTGGCCCCCTCTGTAGCTGATCGGCGATCTTTGAATCAACCATAGTGGCGATCATGTTATTCAAGGTGTTGACCAAAATGCCGCTCTGATTGACGAGTGCATGATGCACAACCTAACCGATTCAATCGTGCAGAGTATGCAGTTTCAAATCATTTTGCTCCTGTTTCGGCTCCTCCATCTTGTGTTTGCCTTTCGTATCGCTTGAGGAGGATGCCTTGAAATCGTCCATGCTGAATTTGTATTTCTGGAGGACGGACCCAGATCGGATCTGGGCGAACGATCGCAGGTAATTGGCCTGCAGTTCTTCTACCATTTTCTTGTAGTCGGCCTTGTGTTCAGCCGATAGTTGTTCCATCGTGATTGGAGTCACGTTCTCTTCAGTGATCTCTGAGTTCTTGATGTTAACCATCACGTCCGATGCTTGGTGATCTATTGATGGTCCCACCGGACATCCCAAGAAGCGTGTTGATGAGAAAAATCTCTCGGCGCGGCACAGGAGATCTGCTTAACTCCGTGCAGGGTCCCTTTCTCGGTTGTCGATGTGAACAGGCGTGCCAGTTGGTTTGATTTGTCAACCAACAAGAAACAAACAGATATGCGTTAAGGTTAGGGTTAGATCCTACCAGATCGGCTAAGGAAACAAATTTACATATATTTGCTATCCCAAAGCATATTAAACTAAGTGATTGGGATAGATCGGCTACACCGAGACAGTATATATCACTTAATCTAAATATACACTAGGATAATAAATATATGCATTCATGGCCTAGCCGATACTTTAGACCTAACTGTGGATCGGCTAGTACTCCGATACTTCTTATGAAAAGATATTAATCTAGCCTAAATGAGTTAAACCTAGATCAATCGGTTGTCGGCTAGTGCTGATAGATTGATACCAATTTAAAGTATTTGACCAGATTAAGATCTTAATATAAGAGGGAGCTCTAATAAATATAATAGCAAATAATATTAAAAGAAATATTAAAACAGATAAGGCCGGCTGAAACCCCAGTACTGTCTCTACAAATTTACATCTAGCCAAATAGATCATAATACTTCTAAAAGCAACTTAACAGATCATAGAGGATGCAACATTAAGTACAAAAAGATAGCATTGGATCTATATAGACCGATGTAAACCCCTCAAGACGATGGATACAACATATAATCCAGGCCAACATCTAGATCTAGCTCTATCGGCTGCTGCTTCCTGAGAAGAACAAGCCGATGTCCAGATAGATCTAGGCATTGTTCTAGATTATATGCCATATATGATAACTTGCGCAATCTAAAGCATCAAACCTAGAGTATCATGATGATGGAAGCACTAGATTCGACGAAATAAACCACTAATGACAAGCATTTACCTTAATCGGGGGTCGAAATGATGCAGCTCGAAGCCGGATCAAGAACTCGTCTAAAAGAAAATAAGAGGCGATGCGCCGAGATTGTATTGATTGTGATTATATCATTTACAGGGGTCTCGGGTCCTATTTATACCCAAGAATAACATTATCTGTGTGAACCATGGTTTCTATCTAATCTACTATTCAAAATACAACAATATCTCGAGATACAGTCTCACATCGCATCATAATAGGAATATCTAAACAAACCCCTAATTTACAGACACAATTGCCGTTACAGGACTCTATCCATAGATGGCAATATCTTTAACACGCAATTTAGGAACCGAATCCAACTCCTTATCTCCACGCTTTCCATCGGGATTGGTCCTACTTCAACCCTCACTCAGAATCGGCTATCGGCTACCCTAGTCCGATTAACTCTCAGCCGACTGGCTCCGTAGCCGATTCGGACTCAGCCGATTTTGTTTCCGTCTCTTCTCGGATCACACACCTTCTCTGATTCCACTTCAATCTTTGCTTCAAACCCGGGGATTAGGTTACCAAATTTGGTCGTTAACAAATAGCAATATTGATTTAGATTATATAGCATATATGATAACTAGGTGATTTACGTAAACAAGATTAATGTCATAAAGATGTAAGCACTAATCCCGAGAACGCAAGCCGCCATAACAAGTTTTAACTCTTGTCGGAGATCGAACCTGATGCAGCCCAACTCAAAAGCAAGAACTCGTCGAAACAAACGAAAGTAGAAAAGGTGGCGATGCACCGAAAGTGTTATTGAACTCATTGTTGTTTGATTACACAGATTTGGGCTATATTTATACCCAAATACATAATATGTCCTTGTCGGACATGACTCTTATCTCCATTACAACTCAAAATACAAAGAAGTCCCTTAGGCGGACTCTTACGGGCACAATCTATAAGGAAATTACTTAAAATAACATAATTAATAGATACAATTACCTTTTTCGGACTCTATCCATATATGACAATCCTCATGAAGCACATCAACCTGATCCGACAATGATTCCGATGTCATCTTACTGAAATAGGCTACATCGGCTTACCTTGTCCGATTTGGTATCAGCCGATGAACACCTTAGCCGACTCAGTTTGCAACTGGTGCGTACTCTGTTTTCAAGAATCACGATTTCCTCCAAATCTGCTTCGACCTTAACTCCAAATGCGATGCATGATTTACCAAATTTGGTCGTTAACAGTTGCTTGGTGAAATAAATCAGGTCCGCCGCCTCCTCGCCCCTACGACGTTCCTCCATCTCCTTTGCCGCATATTGAAGGGTTACGCGGAGGCTACGCTAGCCGAAAACAAAAACTTTTACCGCGCAAACCAGGAACACTTGCAAGTAAGGGCCGATAGATCGTTACCGATTGGAGTATGCAGCGGAAATAGCCAATCAGGGCTATCCGATCTGGAACTGTGTAGCCGATTCCCGCAAGCCGACAGCCGATTCCCGGAGTCGTCCGGTCACGTTCTTGCGCTTTGCTCCGATGCGCCCGACCGCCGATTCCTCCACACCGATGAACAGCATGCAACGTAGCAGCGCCTCTACCGGTATCCACACGTTCGGGGACGAACGCCGAACACCCGTGTGCTAGCACGCGATGCAAGGCTAGGGTTTGGCTCGAAAGTGGGGAGGGTTTCCGTGGAGATTGATCTCGGCGACTTCTGTTGCACGCGATGCAATTGACTTGATGTACTGCTCAGCTCTCCACCCCTCACCCCTTTATATAGAGTTGGCCGACTGGGACTCGTGGCCGATCAGGACTCTATTTTGAATCGGATCCCATCCGAATCTCATAGAGTTGGTCGCCCATACGTCGTAAGCCCATAGGACTCTATCCGATCGGATCCCTATCCGATCAAGCCGTATTCGAGTCCAACTCAAATGCCTGTTCTTATCCCCTTAAGCGTGCGACCCTGTAGGTTCAGGTATACTCGGTTTCGGCTATAGTCTAACTTAGCCGATCATCGGCTCGAGTCCAACTCGGCACGACTGCAACGCGGCGCCTAGCAGCACATATTGACACCATAGTATACAAGAATATAATATCGGCTACGAACCTGTAATGTGTACACAAATCCCTTTGCCTCACGATACCAATTAAGCTATAGGCAAGATGTGTGCCATCCCTTCAATAGCTTAACCATTCACTCGAACCGTATTGGATTATTTGTCTGTTGATTGACTCCTCAATCAACTTAGCATGGCCATGCATTTTCATAATCCATTACCTCGAGGGGCCCAGAGATATCTCTCCAAAGGAGGGGCAAATTCCATCTTGATCACTCACATCCCACTCCATGTTTCATAGCAAACCCGAAAACTACCTTTATAACTACCCAGTTACGGAATAGCGTTTGGTAGTCCCAAAGTAGGCTACTACACATGTTGGAATCCATGGTGATCTCAGGTCTAAGGACTTTGTACAAACACTACCTGAGACCAACTAATGGCACATTAATTCCTATAGTGTCTCATGGTGGGTCTATCCGACAATGTGTTCTCCAACACATGTGTCCATGTTTATTGATTTGGTATCTCCATACCCATGATCTATGAGACATGATCATCAATCAATAAACATGCCGATCTTAGAATCATATTTGCTCCAACAATATGACATATGATCAAGGATCGTTTAGAAATAGATTCATACATAAAGAGTCTCATAAATAAGTCACGTACTTATTGATCAATACAAGATGTCTATTTCATGGAACTGAATAACACTTTATTCATTTATACATAAACATTGACGTGATATCCAACATCTCCATGTTGCCTCTAGGGCATATCACTAACACATATTCCTTGCCGCGCCGCGCCTCTCTGCCACATCTCCATCCATGCGCCACGCTGTCAATCCTCTTTCCTGTCGCGCCACGCCCGTCCGCCGTATCCCTGGTCGTGAGCCGCGCCGTCCGACCTCTTCCTAGCCACGCCACGCCCGTCCGCTGCATCGCCGACCGTCTGCCTTGCCGTTCGTTTGCGGCACCACGCCCATCCGCCGCATCCCAGCCCATTCACCGAATCCCCGACCGTACGCCACGCCGCGCCCGTCCGCCACATCCCCGCCCGTCCACCGAATATCCAGCCGTACACTGCGTCGCGACTATCCGTTGCATCCCTGCCCGTCCGCCGCATCCCTGCCCTGCCTCTGCTCCGGCCGTTGTCCCTCCTGGCTCTGCTCTGGCCATTGTTCTTGCCTCTGCTCCATCGTTGTCCCTGCTCCGCTGCATCCTTGCCCTGCCTCTGTCCTTGCCTCTGCTCCAGCCCGTCCGTCCGCCACTCCCTCCCTGCCCTGCCCCATGCGCCTTTTTCCCTGCCACGCCACCATCCCTTGCCTGCCTCTGCTCCGGCGGCAAGGGACGCCGATGGCACGCCCAAGAAGCTCCATCCTCAAATTCCCTCCGTCGCGTCATACCACGGCAGGCCTGGCATGGCGGACAACCATGAATGGTCGACAGGCAGGAGGAGGGCTATCGGCATTTCATGCACCCGCTGTAGCAAACGGTGGGTGGCCTACCTAGGGCGACTGTTCATGCCATCAGCCGTCCCGCACAACATTCGTGACCCTCGGCACCTTCTGGTTTCCAATTCTCCTTGCAATGATTGCAACATGACCCCTTGGATGTGGAAGGCAAGCATGAGACTCCGGTGAATGTCAGGAATGACCAATTTGAAGGTAATTGAACTTGTAGTCGAAATTATTGTTAGTGCAAGGCTGCACATTTAACTGATGAAAAATTCAGACATAGTAGAATGAAAAATCAATAGTTGCACTACTTTAAAAATGATGTTGCACAAGAATGAAAGTTATGTTCCAGCTGATCTAATTTGTTTACTTCATGTGTTGTTTAATACTGACCTGCTTTTTTGCTAAAAAATACTGACCTGCTTTACAGTTGAAGGAAAATGCTCATTCTTGCCAAATTTCCATCATCCAAAGAAGAATTCATGCAAAGTTGCCAGCAACAAGTTATGATACAAAATTATTATTAAGAGTTGTCATTATCAAAACTATAAAGTTGCAAGTGTGGATTTCCAGATTTTGCAAATTTCATAGAAACAAAAATCAATAGTTGCACAAAATTTATAATTGAGGTTGCACGAATTTATAACTGAAGTTGCATAAATTTACACAAATATATATTGCAACTATTTTTACGCTGGTAGAAATTATGCTAAGTTGCAGGATATATCTTGTATCAGTGCTAGTACTATTGATAAAGGATTGTAATCTGCCACACAATCTGATCCACATTTCTCATTTGCAAATTTATTTTCTCTCCTGTTATTTTTTTACAGTTCCATTCAGATTGTCCTAGTTAACTTGAACACATTTTTCCCTTTTGGTTAGTAATTCTTGCAACTGAACCTTTGTATATATGCAACTGATTATTTTTTCAACATCCATGTATCCCGATGTAAACTTCGTTGGCCTTCTAGATGAGGACAACAATGAGCAAATTATACTGAATGAGATTGGGATTAACACGGAGGCCTCTCAAGATGCTCCTTCCTATGACACAAACATTGGTGAACCTACATCGACAAGACATTAATAGAAACAGATTAACAATTTCAGCGAGGCGGAAGATCGCTTGTTGATGTCAGCGTGGATTAACATTAGTCTTTCAGGGTACTAATCAGAATAGTGTGTCTCTCAGCCAGCACACGCGATGGACATATGTAAAGCTGGCGCACACGATGAACAGATAGCAGATCGTGATGGACATATGCACATAGGCCACAACACATGCAGCAAATGGGCCAGCCCACATAGGCCACAGCTGGCGCATGCAGCAAATGGGCTAGCCCAGCCCGAATCAAAAATTCTGATTTTGATTTTGAGATGTAGGATTAGGGTGAGCTGCTGTAGACAAAACAGGTAGAGATACTCTATTTAGATGAGAGATCTTCTATAACCTCAATTTTGGGGATAAGATTAGGGGGATCTGTTGAGGATGCTCTAAGGAACCTGGTTCACCATTGTGGAGGTGGTAAATAAAGCAGGTAAATAAACCTGGTTCATCATCTAGCAATAACATTACTATCCGACAATACAAACTAAACAAATATTAAAATCTTTCTCTTCCATTCATTCTCCAATCCCACCAGCCATTCATCTTTCTTTCAATACCTATCTCATTTTTTTATTGTAATATGGACCTGTCTTACTACCACTACTGGAGAAACCATTTTCGGTTGAAGTGCCAAAATCTACAATAGTCCCGGTTTGAATAGTACCCGAGACTAAAAATAATTTCTAGTCCCGGTTTAAAAAGGGAACGGATATCTAGGAACATTAGTCCCGGTTCGTGACACGAACCGGGACTAAAGATCATCTTTAGTCTGGTTCAAATATTGTCGAGGTTGTCGAGTCTTGGGCATCTTTAGTCCCGGTTGGTAACACCAACCAGGACTAAAGATGCTATTTTTGTCCCGGTTGGTGTTACTAACCGGACTAAAGATGCCCGACGCTCCGACGGGTTCCGACAACCTCGACACCATCTTTAGTCCCGGTTGGTAACACCAACGGACTAAAGATGCTATTTTTCCCGGTTGGAGTTACCAATCGGCACTAAAGATAATCTTGATCTTTAGTGTCGGTTGGTAACACCAACCGGGACTAAAGATGGCTTGCTTTTTATACTCCTTCCTTCTCCAGCCCGAGCCAGCTACACTTGTCTTCAAAATTTTTCTCTAGCTAGAGGGGATGTCGCACCCCGACTTTTGCCCCTAAATCGTTTAAATAATTTACCCTGAAATAATCGGAATTCTTAGAATTAATCTGGAGTCAACAATTAATTTTAAAATGTATTTAATAAATGGAAATGGCATGGTAGGATTTTTCTTAAAATCTACATGTCAAAATACACTAACATGATTTTTATGGGAATTTTCGGAGCACTAGAACTATTTTTAATCAATTAAATAAGAAATCCAATATTTAATTAAGTCCCCAAAATCATTTTCCCATTTTCCTATTCATCCCGTTCGGCCCCGTACGACTCCCGCCTTTTTTTTCCCAATCGGGCCGACGGCCCAGCCGCTCAGCTGCGCGTGCCCTCCCTCCTCACGGCCATGGGCCGAAGCCCACGAGCCGGCCGCGCCCGCGCATAGTCCACAACCCTCCCTCACCCCCGCGGGCACCGACAAGTGGGCCCCACCTGTCGGGCCGCCTTCCTCGCGCCCGACCGGCCCAACCGCCGCTGCCGCCATGCGCACCACCGAGTCCGCCCTCTCTGTGCCACCTCGTGCCACGTCGGGCCTACGCCGGGCCCGAGCGCGCGCCACCGCACCCGACGCCGCCCTTCCCACGCGCTGCAATGGCCGCCGAATATCTCGCTCTCTCTCTCTTCGAGTCCGAAACCAACGGCGAGGAATTCTCGGCCGTCCCATGCGCAATCCGGCCTCTTTCCATCCCCTATAAAACCCCCTCGTGCACCGCCGCGTTTCCCCTTTGTTTTCCCGTTCAATCTAGCCCCAGAATCACCGCTCGTAGCCGTCGGCCGTAGCCTCCTTCCCCGTCTCCGGTGAGTTCGCTGCCGCTCCTCCCCTTCGGTTTCCCGTGTTGCCGTTGCCCCGAGCCGTCCCAAGCCGTTGTCCCGAGGTGCGGCGCTCTCCGCTGTCGTTTCCTGTGCATCGCGTCGCCCGCCGCCGTCGTTTTCTGCGTTGCCGGAGTTCGGCTGGCTGCCGTGCGGCCATGGCCAGCGAGCTCAAGCCTCCGCGCCTGCGCAAAACCCCAACCCTAGCTGCGCGCTCGCCTCGCCGTCCGATCTTTCGGATAGGGTGGATCTGGATCGCTCGCCCGCACGCAAGCTGCCACCGTCCCTCGCCGATGCGCGCCACGTGTCCCCGCCGCCCCTTCGCCTCCCGCCGTGGACTCAGTCCACCATGGACTCGAGCCGCCACACCACTTGCATCGGCAGACGCCGACGTGAGCCCTAGCCGACGCCGCACTCGATCACGCTGCCGCTCCATGCCGACGTCAAGCATGACGTCGCCCTTGCCGCACGCAATGCTTGCGTCATCCCGGGACTTAATTGCATAATAATTAATTTAGTCTTTTCTATTTAGTTTAAAAATTACAATTAAACTTCTAAAATTCATATCTTTTTAATCTGAGCTCCATTTTAGACCATTCAAATTTTATTAAATCCAAAAAATATCAAGAATCCATTAAAAATACTTTTCAGTGCTGTTTCAGTAGACTTTTAGGGTGTTTTTTGAGTGCCTTGTTTGTCGTGTAGATTCCGAGCTTTCCGGCGAGTCCGTTTTCCTCGAAGTAGTCGCCGAGGTTCCTCAGTCTCTAGAGCAAGGCAAGTCATACTTTACATTGATCATATTGTACCTATTTTATTTAAATATCTCGTTTCTCTCAAATACTGCATATGTTTTAGAATGTCATTCTATGGGATTATTATACCTACTGTACTCAACCATAGGGATTGTTTACCTTATACCATTGATAACTTGGGTTCAATATGACTAGATGTTAGTTTAGGGCTTGCTTAGCCATGCTTAGCTCGACTAGCTCACTTAAGGGGATCACATTAATCAATTATTATATTAGAAACTAATTCTCAGATGAGGTCAAGTTTGTGACTCTATTCTAATAATACTGGATTATGACAATGGTGGGTTGTGAGCACATGGTTGGATATTGGTTAGCTTGCTCATGACAACTAAGGACCGGGTCTCGGCAAACCCTAGAAGAATTACTGTGCATACCACAAGCTAGCATGGGTAATGGCTGGGTCTGTAGCGTAGCTGTCTCTAGCCGACGTACCCTAGTGAGGGTGGGCGTGATGGAGTTGGGTCGGCCCCGGTTTTAAGGGTTGATTGGCTACCGGATTAACCGCGGCATGAGAGGGGGCTGCCCATTACCCCGATGGGAGTGGGGGCGAAACCTTGGTGTGGTATGATTGGTTAGAGAGGGTTATGTGAAGGGTCCTGTCATAGTTCCTTTCCGAGGTATCGTGGTGGTACACCAACACACGGTAACGTGTCATGGAATTTTGTCTTGTGGGTACAGTTGTACACCTCTGATCAGAGTAAAACTATTCGAATAGCCGTGCCCACGGTTACGGGCGATCGACCAGATTCACCTTGATTAGTCTCACTTATTTACATGAATGAAGTGTTGGGACTTGACTAGTATAGATGGATGGATGGGCCTGTTGCAACGTGGTTTTAACGTTGGACAGTTTTTATTTAATATTGCTTAATTATTACTATTGTTTTACCGCTTTCAACTATTATTATTATTATTTCTGAAATGCTGTTTATGCAAATTGAGCCTATTATCCCTTTCCTTGATATTTATCCTGCATCATACCTCCTCTTTCGGTATGACTTGTTGAGTACGGTGGTTGTACTCAGTCTTGCTTCTTTTCCCCGTTCAGTGCCAGAGGTTGAGGTTGAGGTCTCCGAAGAAGTGTAGGCTTGTTTGTCGTCAAGGGTTAGCTGTGGTGTTGGTGTTTCGTTTCGCTCGAGTCAAGTTTAGCTTAAGTCAGTTTTTTCCCTTTCTGCTGCATTTGTGTAACTCTTTTATATTGTTTCTAAGACGAGGTTTCTGTATTATCAATAATGTCGATTTGTGTACCTCGGCTGATGCCTGGACGAGGGTTGAATGCACAAATTAGCTGCGGGAATTCTGGTGTGAATTTCTAGGCGTGACAGGGGATGTGCTGCCATAATTTTTTGTGATTTTGTTTTGGTGATAATATACAAATCTTTGCTATCTACAAGGTTAGCAACTTCTTCCTCTTATGATCTATGCTTAGCACTTCGCACTTTACGGTTGTTTTCTATACATTTTCATCTCTAGATATTTTTGTAAACATGAGGAGAGAGAAAATTTGTTTGGACTAATTATTTTGCTAAGCACATTACACTGTGTTGAGAAAAAAATTAGGGAAAATAAAGAGGAAGAAAAATATGCTTAGCACGTTACATTTGTAGGAATTTAGTCCGTACAATTTTATCTCAAAAAATGTTTATGGAAAATGATGAGAGAGAATCTTTTGGACAAAAAAGTTATAAAATAGATGACAAAGGACCTTTTAAAATAGATGCAAAATAATTAATTAATTTTATGTTTACCACTTTAAAAGACCTTTTAAAAATAATTCTATTTTTTTAGAACAACACATTACGTATGTTGGATTAGTATATAATTATTGTCTGAGTACATATATATAATTATTGTAATAATATTTAAATGGTTTGAATTTCGTGGAATTTTCTTACGATTTTTGTGCATCCATGTAGATGGATTGGCAATGGATGTACAACGCGGATCGATGGTCGAGAGAGTTTATTCAAGGCGTGCATTATTTTTTAAGTGTGGCCGATGCCAACAAGCAGAAGGGTTTCATACGTTGTCCATGCAAAAAGTGCAAAAACGAGAAGGAGTATTCTACATCAAGAATTATTCATGCCCACTTGTTTCAATCGGGATTCATGCCTCACTACAATTGCTGGACATCGCACGGAGAGGTGGGGGTTACAATGGAAGAAGATGAAGAAGACGACGACAACATTACGGACTGTGGTCAATACGGTGGGTTTGAAGAGAATACAGCAGGCGAGGTGCGCAGGGATGCTGAAGAAAACGACGGTGCTGATAACCTTGGTCAGATGTTGCGCGACGTATAGGGGGACTGCGAAGGCGTAAAGGAGGTGCAGAAATTGGAGCTTATGTTGGTGGACCACAAAAGATCCTTGTACCCAGGCTGTGAACAGGGGCACAAAAAGTTGGGTACCATGCTGGAATTCTTGCAATGGAAGGCCAAAAATGGTGTCAGTGACAAGGCATTTGGCGAGTTACTAAAACTCGTGAAGAACATTCTTCCAGAGGGAAACGAATTGCTGGAATCAACGTACGAGGCTAAGAAGTTAGTCTGCCCTCTAGGACTGGAGGTACAGAAGATACACGCATGTCCTCACGATTGTATCCTCTACCGTGGTGAGGAGTACGAGAACCTAGAAGCATGCCCAGTTTGTAAAGCACTTCGATACAAGATCAGACGAGATGATCCAGGCGAAGTTGATGGACGGCCTTCGAAGAAAAGGGTTCCTGCTAAGGTGATGTGGCATTTTCCTATAATACCACGGCTGAAGCGTCTGTTCAGGAATAAGGAGCATGCAAGGATGATGCGCTGGCACGCGGAAGAACGTCTACAAGACGGCATGCTGAGACATCCCGCCGATGGGTCACAGTGGCGAAACATCGACAGAACATTTAAAGACTTCGGCGAGGATTCAAGAAACCTAAGGTTTGGCTTAAGCACAGACAGCATGAATCCTTTTGGAGAGATGAGCAGCGGGCATAGCACTTGGCCTATAATGATGTGTATCTACAACCTCCCGCCTTGGCTATGCATGAAGCAAAAGTACATTCCGATGCCGGTTATTATTCAAGGCCCGAAGCAACCTGGTGACGACATCGATGTGTACCTGAGACCGCTGATCGAAGATCTAAAACTGCTATGGAAGAAAGAAGGTGTTCCCATGTGGGATGAGGATAAACAGGAGCACTTTAACCTATGAGGGTTGTTGTTTGTTACCATCAACGATTGGCCTGCACTTGGCAACCTATCCGGACAGTCAAATAAGGGGTACAACGCTTGCACCCACTGTATGGATGAGACTGAGTGTACGTACCTGAAACACTGTAAGAAGGTAGTGTACATGGGCCATCATCGCTTTCTTGCTGCAAGCCACCCTATCCGGAGAAGAGGCAAACATTTTGATCAAAAGGCAGACCATCGTACTAAGCCAAAGCATCGCAACGGAAAGGTCATGTTTGCCATGGTGAAAGACCACAAAGTAGTATTTGAAAAGGGACCCAGCAACCAACCTATAGCATGTGAAGGTGGTCACGCGGCGATGTGGAAGAAGAAGTCAATTTTTGGGAGTTGCCCTCCTGGGAAGTCTTGGACGTCTGCCACGCAAAAAAAATCGACGTGATGCACCTCACCAAGAACCTTTGCGTAAACCTTCTTGGCTTCCTAGGTGTGTACGGAAAATCAAAAGATACACTTGAGGCACGTAACGATCTAAAACACATGGCACAACGCGACGGCCTTCACCCGCAACCAAAGGAGAAAGGAGCCCAATACCTAAGTCCAGCCAGCTACACTCTGAGCAGGGCACAGAAGGAAATAATGTTTGAATGCCTGGAGAGCATCAAGGTATCGTCTGAATACTCCTCGAATGTAAAGGGAATAATAAGCACGAAGGATAAGAAGTTCACAAATCTAAAGTCCCATGACTGCCACGTGCTGATGACATAGCTGCTTCCCGTTATAATTCGGGGTATCCTTCTCGATAGTGTCCGGGCAACAATAACAAAGCTATGTGCTTTCCTGAACGTAATTTCACAGAAGATCATCGATCCAGACAGACTAGAAGACTTCCAAAATGATGTGGTCCAATGTCTTGTCAGCTTTGAGATGATCTTTCCACCTTCCTTCTTCAATATCATGACGCATCTCCTATGCCACCTTGTCAAAGAGATCCGTATCCTCGGTCCGGTATTCCTACACAACATGTTCCCTTTCGAGAGGTATATGGGCGTTCTAAAAAGTACGTCGGTAACCGTTCGCGTCCGGAGGCCAGCATCGCCAAGGGATATGGAACAAAGGAGGTGATTGAGTTTTGCGTCGACTTTATTGAAGACCTTCGTCCCATCGGGGTGCCTGAATCAAGTCATGAAGGTAGACTACGGGGGAAGGGAACTCTTGGAAGGAAGGCAATAATGAACATATACAATGACTTGTACAGGAAAGCACATTGGACCGTGTTGCAACAATCTTCCTTGATGGCTCCTTACATCAAGGAGCACTTGGCGATTGTTTGCTCCGAAAACATCGGTAAGACGGATGCCTGGATTACACGCCATCACATCGATAGGAGGCTGCACGACGATGGATCTTGTTATCAGGTCAACATAATTAATTTATTCTTCGTTCTGGAACTTTGGATTGATCGTATTCATCGTCTGGAATTTTAACGTACGGTTGATCATCTTGTCATCAGGGAAGAGGAGATGGACATGCCGGGCTACCTGTCGATCACCGCGTCGGCCGCCGCTGACATCGACCACTACATGTACCAACTCATGATTGCATTAGCAACGAGAACTTGAACATTGCTGCTAAAAACAGACAAAGCACACCTCTAAATCACGGGGAGCCATCACAGAATGAGGTGGCTGTCAGATTATCTAAGAAAGAGCAAGACAAAAAGATTATGAAGCAAAGGGAGAAGAGCAAGAAAAAGAAGCACCGCCCAAAGAAGATAAGGGAAATGTTAATTCTATATGCTTATTAGAATTTAAAATATTATTCTAATAACATATTATTCTTTAATTTTAAAATATTTTCAAATAGGCCATATGTTAATTATATATTATTATTTAAATTTAAAATAGTTTTAAACATGACAAATGTTAATTATATGTTATTATTTGAATTTAAAATATTTTTCAAATAGGCCATATGTTAATTATATATTATTATTTAAATTTTAAATAGTTTGGAATATGACAAATGTTAATTATATGTTATTATTTCAATTTATAATATTTTTGTTAATTATATGAACATATGTTAATTATATATGAATATAAAATATATCAACATATGAACATTATAATTATATATGATTATATGAACATAAGTTAATTATATATGAATATAAAATACAATATAATAGGGCACTATAATCATTAATCCCGGTTTTTAAAATCAACCGGGACTAGAGGTGAATTCGGATGGACGGGAAACCATCTTTAGTCCTGGTTGGTGGCTCCAACCGGGACTAGCGATCCTATCTTTTATCCCGGTTGAAGCCACCAACCGGGACTATATTATCTCTTGTCAACCGGGACAAAAGAGGCCGTGACTATATATAGCAGTGGCCGCAGGGAGATTTGAACACTTAGCCGTTTTTGCAACCAACTTATCGTCTTCGTCGTCATCGCCATCGCCGAGCCCTAGGACGCCGCCGCAACACGCCGTCTCCGCCGTCTTTGTCGCCTGCTGCAGGTTAGCGCCGCCGCCCCCCTTTTTTCCCCACAATGTGATGCGCGCGCTAGGGTTTTTAGGCCGTCGTCGACGCATCGCCATCGCCGCCATCGTCGCGGCCGCCGCCGCCCGCCGCCGTCACCGCTACACCCTCCCCACGCCGCCCGCTCCCTTGCCGCCCCCTCCCCACGGCCCCTCCCACGCCGCCCTAAACCCTAAACCCTTGCCTCCCCTTCACGCCGCTGCCGCCTCCGCCGCCGCCGTTGCCTCCCTCCATGCCGCTGCCGCAGCCGCCGACGATGCCGCCGTCGCTGCGTGAATTTTGTGAATTATGTGAATTATGTGAATTTGTAATTTTTGATGTGTGAAGTTTGATGTTAGAATGTTAGAATGTATGTGTATTTAAATAAATTATGCTAGAATGTAAATTTTGATGTGTATGTGTAAATTTATATGTGTAAATGGACTTTATGGACTTTATATGTAAATGGACTGTTTATTTAAATTTTAATGTATGAAGATTGTGAATTTTGAATTTTGAATGTGTATTTAAATTTGAATGCATGAATAGATTTAAATTTGAATGTGTATGTGACTTGTGAATTTTGTATTTTCGAACGAATGAGAACGATAAAATCAACGAACGGACGTGAACGAACGGATGGATGGACGGACGGACGTACCAACTAGTGTTCGTTTGTTCGTCCGTGGACGAACGGACGTGGACGAACGGACATGGACAAACGAACGGACGAACGGACATGGACGAACGGACGGACGAATGAACGAACGAACGAGTGTTCGTTTGTTCGTTCGTTGATCGGTCATTCGTTCGATCGGTCATTCGGTCGTTCGTTCGTTCGGTCGATCGTTCGTTTGGTCGTTCGTTCGGTCGTTACAACGTACATAGGCATGCAACGTCCTCTCTCTCCTCTTCTCTCAACTTCCTCTCCTCTCCACCTTATCTCCCTCACATCATTCTCCTTTCTCTCCTCTCCTCCAGACGATCGTACCCACAGTCGTGAAGGAACGATAGAACGAACAGACGATAGTTTAGGATTTGGGTTAGGGTTAGGGTTAAGGGTCCGAACGAACGGACGTGAACGAACGATAGTTTAGGGTTAGGGTTAGCGTTAAGGGTCCGAACGAACGGACGTGAACGATAGAACGAACGATCGGTCGGTCGGTCGTTCGGTTGGTCGGTCATGTTCTAGCAAAGAGAAACAAAAGAGAAGAAGAAGGAAAATATAGAACGTAGTCCGACACATGCTAGAGACAAGTGTGCATATCTATAATTGCGATATTCTTTAGAAGTCTCTTCTAGGTTTGAGAGAATCTGTGATTCTGAATCCTCTTGCTCATCAAAAGGAAGTTATTATGGGCGATGGTGAACATGGTTTGCTTCATCGCCATGATAATTTGCTTGTGATAAGCAAGATGATTCAAAATCACAACTGAATCTAGTGTCTGTCGGATTTCATCTATTTTTTCATCTTCTTCTTTTTGTCTATGTTTTTTTACGTAGATATACATGATTTCCCTGAATAATGGATACATGTATTAACCGAATAAATTTTTCTTTGTCAGAATTCTTTGATTAAGTCCTCAACCCAGAACAATCAAATGGCGGATCGTGACGAGGAACAGTTTCTCCTTGACGAGATCCCACGCAGTAGCACAGAGTTTTACAACAAGGAGGGGACTGAGGATCCAGATCAATACCTCAACAAGGAGGGGAACGAGGAGGGGAATGAGGGCTCCGACTCCGCCTCCGCTGGACAGAAGAGGGCACGCGGGCAACGCGGTCTCAGCAGGCGCATAGAGGGTCAACATGTCATAACAGAGGTAGCATCTGACGGTCAACAAAGTGCCTCAGAGGACGCCGCAAGGAAGTTTGTGGCGCACAGCGGATGGGTGGTGAGGGATCATGTGCCCATAAGCATTGCCAACTGGAGGCGATCAACCAAAGGAGGAGATGAGCAGAGCTATCTCTCAGACACAGAGAAAGAAATGGTGTGGACCACAATGCTACAAACGTTCACCATCCCAGACCCACAACAAGCAAAGGTCAAGGAATGGACGTTAAAGAAAATGACAGAGCTCTTCAGGAATTATAAGAAAGAGTTACACAAGAAATACATCCGAAGGGCGAACCGAGACTTTGACAAGTTCCCAAAGCTCGAGATCATTGGGATGCTTTTGTTGAACACAAGACTGGGAAGAAGTGCGAGCGATCATAGAAAAGAACAAGCCCAACGCAGCGAAGAAAAAATATCATCACAGGCTTGGGTCAGGCGGCTATAAGAAAGCAATGGAGAAATGGGAGAAAATGGAAGCCGACCTTGAAGCGCGAGATATCATTCCAGGCACCGCTAACTGGCCGGAACGATCAAAGCATTGGTTTTATGCTCATGGCGGCTCACTTAATCCTGTAGATGACATAGTTATCTTTGGCGAAGAAATCCAAGAGGTCGGCCGAAGATTAGAGGAGGCGATGAAGGCCACTTCGTCGGGCGCGTTCAGGCCCGAGAGAGAGAAGGACGAGCTAACGCTCGCCCTCCAAAACCCAGAGCATCCGGGGCGTACGCGAGGAAAAGGCGTCGTCCCCTGGAAATATGGGTTTCAAGCTGACATCGAGACGTGCAAGAGCCGCATGAGGTCCAGGCGAGAGCACGATGCGAGGTTCGCTGAGATGGAAAAGAAGATCTTGCAAATAGATCAAATTGTGGACGAAAGGCTGAACCGCAGGTTGGCAGAGGAGCGGAGACATTGGGTTAGCCAACAGTCGGATCCAGCAACAACCGCTCAACTACAGCAGCAGCGCAGCAGCTGCGCTTCAACTGGAAATGAAGGCGACTTGGCCCCACAAGCTGAACCGGGTCCGCCATGCCCCGTTGATGACATCACATAGCGGACCCCATGTGAGCTGCACATTCCGCTAAAGAACATAACAATAAAGGTATGTTCGTACTTTTATGTTGTACGTATATTTCCTTGAATAACTTATCAATCAACGTTCATTACTAACTAATAAGCAATCTTCTCAAACAGGTCGCGTCGGGCATGGCCATTCCAGTAGACCGAGACGGCACCTACCACTCCCAGCCCGTTCCACCTGCGTACTCGAAAGTTGAAATTGAATAGGTGAAACACGGCTATGAAGATCTCGAGCAGGATATCCCCGGAGGAGACGGGGAGATGACGCTAGGAGAAACAGCTCACGGAATATTTCTCTTGAGAAAGATCTTCATAATATTTCCCGGACGAACAGCGTCTCCTATCGTTCCACCGCCCTTGCCTCCACGTGGGCCGTCTCCTCCACCTCCTTCGTCGCCTCCGCCTCCTCCGTCTCCTGCGTCGCCTCCACAAGCACCGACTCCTAAACGGTCGTCTCCAACTCCACCGTCTTCTCAGTCTCATCCGTCGCCACAACGGGCACCGACTCCTAAACGGACAACATCTCGAGCCACACGGTCAATGTCAAACAGCAGTGGACCAAGAAGCAAGAGGCCTAAACTTGACCCGCTCCCACCAACCCCAAAGAAAACGGCGTACGACATGACTCCAGAGGAGCTGCACGAGGCCGTCCAAATTGAAGTCAAGGCCCACTTCAGAAAGAAGTCTCCTGAGAAGCCTACTGAAATCCCCAGAAGACCAATGACTTCTTCAAGAAGACGTACCTAACGCCACAGCCTGAACCGCAACCTCAACCGCAGTCCGACTACGACAGGACTATTCGGAAGGCTGCTGGCAAGGCGAAGAGAACGGAAAAAGATGTACCCTAGCTCGGCATGCAACCTCAGAAATCTCTGGAGTTCAGCACAGTTACAAATGTTAGATCAGAGTTAAGACAATTTATTGAATCTGCTGGAATTTCAATGGATCAATTACACGGCCGTGCTCCCTTGGCGAAGGCTCCGCTGAAATAAGTTCAAACTTGGAAAGCCTCTTGTAAAGCCGGATCAAGTGAAAAAGATACCTACACAGATGTACCACTTCCACAAGTGGTACATCCAAGAATTCAGCAAGGGTGGAGGGATGGTAACAGACAAATATTCACTGCACTATTTTTTCGATGGAGATGACGACTTCTATATCCGATTCGAAGACATATTCGACCTGTACCAGCTTGATGCCCTCGACGTCTCACTTCTAGCCACGCGGGTTCATATCAAATTTGAGACTATTTAGACTATTTCATATCAAATTTGAGACTATTTAGACTATTTAGACCGAGACATTTGAGACTGAGCGAAATTTCAAGAGTTTTTAAACGAATTTATTTATTATTTTGTGACAAGGCGAAATACACAAAAATAAGCAAATTCACGATACATAATTATACAATTTGATACCCCCGAAATGTTTTTCTTTAAATTCTTCTAAAAATGCACGTGAAAAACATTTTAAAACTTTTATCGCATTAGTTTTTATTTTATTTTATTTTTCCGAGAGATAACAGACCAGACCCATATATGATTAGATATTACTTGGGTATGTGTTTTTTAATCAGCTTGGATCGTATTTCATTAAAGATTGATTGTGTGGGTGAATTAAACGTGGAAGGAGGATCATCTCCAATGGTGTGTCTAAATGTATCTCTAAACTCATTTTAAGAATTTGTCTGGAAAAAGTGACTCCAACAGAAACTCTATATGAATCTTGAAAATTGAAGGCTCTAAATTATCTATCACGTTCTCTAGACTGATAAGTGTCTTCCGGTTCTAAAAAACGTTGGCGTGCTATGTGCTGATCTCCTTCCCGCACGCATGCCATGTGAAGTCTTCTTTCCCGCGCGCTGACACAAATAAGTCGATACAGTGCCGCTTTAGTCTTTCTTTCCCACGCATCGCTAAGGAGGGTTAGGGCTGACAGATCTCGAGTGGAAATTTTCAATCGGTTGATGTAGATCTGTTCTTGTGTCAGGTCATCACTAATCACATCTTTTCTTGTTCTTCAGATACTGTCATCTCGATTGGGTAATTAAGCAGGACAAAGACTGAAATTTCGACGCTCTTGACTTGATTAGTACTAGTACTAGAACCTACTAGCTAGATCACCCGTATGCATCAAGGATGAATTGAACATACATGTAAGCGGTAGAACATTTTCACAAACGAATTGAATCTGCACGAACTGAACATGTAGTAGCCTGCAGATCGCAAAGAAGGAACACGTAAGACGACGAGTGGCATGTTCTTCAGGCGGAACACGTACGGCAGATGAGTATAAATCAGTTCGGGCCCCAGCAGACGAGGTGGTGGGCCTTGCGCAGCCTGACGTCGGCCTCCGTCGACGGCGACGCGACAGCGGTGTTGGAGAGGAGGGCGCGCAGCCTGGGCGCGGCGGCGGCGACGATGGCGCGGAGGTAGAGAGAACGGAAGGCGTAGTCCCAGCAGCAGAGGCCCGCCTGGTCCTTGAGCACCTCAACGGCGCCCATGCTCGCTGCCATCACCAGCGACGGTGCCTTCGCACCGCAGCTCCCCATCCCGAACCGCTGCCTCCGTCACTACCTCTACTCGATCATAGACAGAGTCACAGTTAGTTAAGAAATTTTCAATCGGTTGATGTGGATTAGGTAGTTAAGAAATTAGAAAGCAATTAGAGAATCCGCCGTAACAAACTTTTCATCAGATGCTCTAAATCTTTTAGAGAATCTTTAAATGTCTGATTTAGAGATTTATTTTTAGAGATACCGTTGAAGATGCTCTAATCACAGTAATATTTGCCATATCAGTTTCCCTCGTGTGAACGTGTGCCAACCCACCGCGCGCGTCAGGTTCCAAAAAAACCCCCAAAACGCACCCGTCCGATACCGTGCGCATCCTCTCGACCGTCCGATGCACATCCACTCACATCCAACGGCACTCCTCGAACCGCGGCGGCGACTCCCACAGCCCACGCGCGCGCGGTGATCCAAGCGTCGCCACCGCGCCGGCGCCAACTCAAACTGCTGCCGCTTCGCGCATATTTATACCCAAGACAATGCCCACACTCTCAGCACCCATTCACACGCTCGCGGCGGCGGCGCCCGCTCCCACGTCGGCTCCGGCGATTCCACCCCTCCCTCGCCACACACCTCCGTGTCATATCCATGGCTTCCGGAACAACAACAACAACTAAAACCAAGTCCCCAACGCCCGTGGGAGGGCTCCCCGCCGCCGCCGTGGTCGTCCCCCGCCCGCGCTGGAACAACGATGCGCCCCCTGTTGCTGCCCCGCCGGTTCCTGTGCTGCCGCCACAGGCAGCGATCCCGCCGGCGGCGGATGATGACATGTTCGCCTCTGGCGAAGAGGTCATCACTGAAGACGATATCCACGCCATGGTTCAGGAACTGATGCAGATGGAGGATGATCAGAGCGCTGCTGCCGCTAATCAGAACGCTGTAAAATCAAAGTGTGTGTTTGATTCTTCTTTGGATGATGAACAATTGGTTATTTGGGTTTTATTGATTTGAGTGTTTTGTTTTTGAAAGAGTTGAATTTTCGGATGATGAACAGTGTTCAGTCGTTGTGCTCTTTGATTTATCAAGCTATATGATTGAAATAAATTAAAAAGAGAGAGCTTTATCCATACATATTATTGATCATGTGCATGCTAGCAATATTATGAAGATTTATTTGTCACTAGCATAGCTTATATGTATTCTAGTATTTTTATGTGATCTAGATTTTATATTTAAGAAAAATAATGCATGACACTTTAACACAATACTTGAATTAAAGAAATATGCAATGTTGATACTCGTACTTGTGTTGGATTTTAAATGCTTATATATATATATATTATGTTGCTTTAATATTCCTCAAATTACCGTGTTCCTATGCACGGTCTGGTTGTTTATGCTAACAATGAGTCAAGTTTGGATAGCTTGTGCTCGGATATAATATTCTTTATTTAATTATGTGCAGGTATTCTTTACGCCTCGAGAAAGTGTTCCCGATGATCGAGTCGGAGTCAACTTGGAGATAAGGTGGTTCGAGATGGGGATCATGCGGGATGCTGAAGGGTAGAGATTAGTGCACATGATTGGAAAGTTTCCATATGGCATACAATGGAGATATTATTGCGTATGGAAAGCGGAATTTCGGTTTTAGGAAAATCGAGATTGTTACGATTGGTTTATGTATAGTTTGTTTCTTGTACGAGAAGGTTTCCTAGTGGATTAGGACTTCTTGTATGAGTAGGATTCATGGCTCTTGGCTGCGGATTTTGTGTATAAATAGTGAGGGGAGGCATGGCCTCTCGGTATCGATTTTGAGTTCGAGTTTTAGAGTTTCTCAAGTTAGGGTTTCAAGTTTAGATTGAGATTTTGTGAGGAGTGCTTTGTTTGCACTTTGTAAACACAGAGAGTTTCAATAAGATCAATTTTCTTGAGAATTCTTTGTGTCTTATTCTTCCTCGTTGTGGCGGCGTATTTCGGATCTGCTAACCGGTCAGACCGCATACACTACGGCGGTCAGACCGCGCCTTCTTTCCGGTTAGACCGTAAGTTCATTGGCGGTCAGACCGCCAGGCATCGGACGTCAGAAAACAGAGGTAAAGTTTTATTTCCGCTAAATCTTTGTTTTTGGGGTACTCAACCATTCATGCCCCGTGTCGTCCCCGTCGCCGACTTCGTCCGACACAACAACGGAGATTCTCTAGACTTCTATCCAACTCCGATTTCGTTCCGTACAATCCAGCAGAACTCGATTGCAGGGGCTGCACGGTTCTGAGAGAAATCTAACATTCTAACCTTTATCTAAATTGTAATAATGATTCCAATTTCGTTCACAGATTTGTATTGTATGTACGTAATCGCAGCATATGTAGCATCTTATGTTTCCAAGTTAATTAATCAAGCTGTGTGTACCTATGGATATATGCAGATGTCATCTACTTGTACTTCAGGCTTCATGGCCACGCGCCTGGTATCATCGGTCACGCGCTCGCTACGATTACACGCGCTCATGAACAAGGACAGGCTCCAGTAACGCAACATCTATACATGGGGTAATTACTGCCTGATCATTCACTGTCAGCGCACAATAATTCTTGGTTATGTGTGATGTTGTGTTATATGTGTACGTGCGTAATGTTATTCTCTTTAGTTGATCTTATATATGCGTGTTAACTAATTTCAGGCTGCTCCATCGCACGCACGACTGGATCGAGACCTTCATCGTCGGAACATTGCTGGAGGCGCTCCGGGGCTACCAAAATGCGCAGACGAGTAGAGACGTAATGTATGAATTGTTATTATACGTACATCTATATCATCGATAGTTTTGACTTCGGTCACAAACCGGTGAATGTAGTCGCAGATGTAATATCCACATAGGTTGGTGCCCTGCGACTGTTTTGCACACTAAAAGAGAAACGACGACAGATTTAATATGCATTTCATATTTTAAAACATAATAATGATTCAACTCAAATTAGGAGTAGGCATGTTACTCACTGGAAACTTCATCCGCGCAGGGAGCTTATCTTTCCAATTTCCGCAAACATTGACCCGAAATCGTTCCCATGCCCTACATGCAGTTGAAAGTTAGCACGTAATTATCCGAGAACCGCATATACGCAATAGAAAGTAAGATGACATTACGTTAAACAGTTCAAATATGTCGGAGTACGTGGACTCGGTTAATCCATTGACCCATGTCAAGTACTAACAGTAATCCAAAGTGGAATCAGTAAATTGGTTTAGAAGACACATATGAAACTTTATGTATGCACGGGATTAAAATTAGTTCGGAAAGAAAGAAAAAACTTACGCAGTATTGTAGGGCAGAAGGATGAAGGACCGGAAGTGTTGCTTCAGAAGCGCGTTGTATATGTTATCCACGGTGTCATTAGGAAACTGATCAACCAATGGGCCGTTGATTTTGCGTGGATCCATGAATCCATGCTTGGGGCATTCGTGTTTGTTGCAGTATTGGATCGCCATTCTACGACGGTTAAAAAGAATTTTAGTCAGCTAAATTCAAGGAGGTAAGAAACGAAATAACAGGGCGATACTTACAAAACCCGCGCGGTTAGAAGTGAGACGTCAAGGACATCAAGTAGGTACAGGTCGAATATATCTTCGAATCGGAGATAGAGGTAGTCATCTCCATCGAAGAAGTAGTCAATTGAATATTTGCATGTTATCATGTCTTCACGCTTGCTGGATCGTTGCATGTACCACTGATGGAAGCGGTAAATCTGAGTTGGAAGCCTTTTTCACGAGATCCGGCTTGACGAGAGGCTTTCCAAGGTTGAACTTGTATTTAAGCGGAGCCTTCGCCAGGGGTGCACGTCCATGTAATTGATCCATATTAATTCCAGCTTCTTGCATGAATTGTCTTAAATCAGGTCTAATATTTGGAATCGTGCTGAACTCCAGAGGCTTCTGTGGCTGCATGCCAAGCTGGGGTACATCTTTGCCCGCTTTCTTCGCCCTGCCAGCAACCGACCGCTTTGGTGCGGGTGGCGGCGTCTTCTCAATTCTCTGAGTCTTTCTTGGACGACCGCTTGATATTGATGGCGCGCTCTTGGATGATGACCGTTTAGGAGTCAGTGCTCGCTGTGGCGACGGAGGAGGGTTGGAAGGCGGTGGAGTTGGAGACGGCCGTTTAGGAGTTGGTGCTCGTGGAGGCGACGCAGGAGGCGAAGGAGGCGGAGGCGGCGAAGGAGGCAGAGGAGACGACCCACGTGGAGGCGAGGGCGGTGGAACGATAGGAGACACTGTTCGTCCGGGGAATTTTATGAAGATCTTCCTCAAGGGAAATATTCCATGAGCCGTTTCTCCTAGCGTCGTCTCCCCGTCTCCTCCGGGGATATCCAGCTCCAGATCTTCATAGCTGCATTTCACCTGTTCAATTTCAACCTTCGAGTACGAAGGTGGAACGGGCCGGGAGTGGTAGGTGCCGTCTCGGGCTACTGGAATAGCCATACCCGACGCGACCTGTTCGAGAAGATTGCTTATTAGTTAGTAATGAACGTTGATTGACAAGTTATTCAAGAAAATATACGTACAACATAAAAGTACGAACATACATTTATTGTTATGTTTTTCAGCGGGATGTGCAGCTCACACGGGGTCCGCTGTGTGATGTCATCCACGGGGCATGGCGGACCGGTAGAGCTTGTGGGGCCAGCTCGCCTTCATTTCCGAGAGAGGCGCAACGCTGCACCGTTGTTGGAGTTGTGCGGTTGTTGCTTGGATCCTGTTGGCTAACCCACGGCTCCGCTCCTCGCCCAACCTTAGGACCACCCTTTCGTCGACAATCTGATCGATCTGCGAGAGCTTCATTTCCATCTTAGCGAATCTAGCATCATTCTCTCGCTTTGACCTCATTCGGCTCCTGTATGTGTCGACGTCAGCTTGGAACCCGTATTTCCAGGGGACGACGCCTTTTCCTCGCGTACGCCCCGGGTGCTCTGGGTTTTGGAGGACGAGCGTTAGCTCGTCCTTCTCCCTATCGGGCCTGAACGCGCCCGAGGAACTGGCCTGCACCGCTTCCTCTAACCTCTGTCCGGCTTCTTGAATTTCATCACCAAAGATCACTGTGCCATCGACGGGATTAAGTGAGCCGCTGTGAGCATAGAACCAGTTCTTTGATCGTTCCAGCCAGTTTGCTGTGCCTGGAGCGATATCCCGTGCTTCTAGGTCGGCTTCCATTTTTTCCCATTTCTCCATTGCTTTTTTATAGCCGCCTGACCTAAGCCTGTGATGGTATTTCTTTTTGGCTGCGTTGGCCTTGTTCTTTTCTATGATAGATTGCGCTTCTTCACTTGTCTTGTGCTCAACAAAAGCATCCCAATGATCTCTGAGCTTTGGGAAGTCAAAGTCTGTCCCTTCAGGATATATTTCTTATGTAACTGTTTCTTGTAGTTCCTGAAGAGCTCTGCCATTTTCTTCAACGTCCATTCCTTGACCCTTGCCTGATCTGAGTCTGGGATGGTGAACGTCTGCAGCATTGTCGTCCACAGCATCTCTTTCTCTGAGTATGGGAGATAGCTCTGCTCCTCTCCTCCTTTGGTAGACCGCCTCCAGTTGGCAACGCTTATGGGCACGTGATCCCTCACCACCCATCTGCTGTGCGCCACAAACTTCCTTGCGGCGTCCTCTGGGGCAATTGGTCGACCGTCAGGTGCTACCTCTGTTATGACATGTCGACCCTCTATTTTCTTGCTGAGGCCGTGTGGCCTCTTCTGTCCAGCGGAGGCGGAGGCGGAGGCGGAGCCCTCATTCCCCTCCTCATTCCTCTGTTCGTCTCCCCTTCGTTCCCCTCCTCGTTGAGGTACTGATCTGGATCTTCGTGTCCCTCCTCGTTGTAAAACTCTGTTTCTCGTGTGATCTCATCAAGGAGAAACTGTTCCTCGTCATGATCTGCCATTTGATTGTTGTGGGTTGAGGACTTAATCAAAGAATTCTGAAAAAAAATTATTCGGTTAATAATACATGTATCAATTATTCAGGAATATCATGTATGTCTACTAAAAAACATAGAAAAAAGAAGAAGATGGAAAAAATAGATGAAATCCGACAGACACTAGACCCAATTGTGCACATCCACAATGGTGACATTTTTCAGAAGTCACTTCCTGGATTACATCCACACCGAACGACCGAATGAACGAACGACCGAACGACCGAACGAACGACCGAACGACCGACCATTCGTTCAATCTATCGTTCACGTCTCCATTCGTTTAGATCCTTAACCCCAACCCTAACCCTAAACTACCGTTCATTCACATCCGTTCGTTCGGACCCTTAACCCTAACCCAAACCCAAATCCTAAACTATCGTCCGTTCGTTCTAACGTTCGTTGACGTCCGTGAGTACGATCATCTGGAGGAGAGGAGAGAAAGAGAGGAGAATGATGTGAGGGAGATAAGGTGGAGAGGAGAGGAAGTGGAGAGGAGAGGAGAGAGAGAGGACGTTGCATGCCTATGTACGTTGTAACGGCCGAACGAACGATTGACCGAATGAAAGAACGACCGAACGAACGAACCAACGAACGAACGAGTGTTCGTCCGTCCGTCCACGTCCGTCCGTCCGTCCGTCCACGTCCGTACGTTCGTCCGTCCGTCGTTCGTCCACGAACGAACGACCGAATGAACGAACGAACGGACGACCGACCGAACGAACAATTGAACGAGTGTTCGTTCGTCCGTCCGTCCGTTCTTCCACGTCCGTTCGTCCGTTTGTCCGTTCGTCCGTTTGTCCGTTCGTCCACGAATGAACGACCGACCGAACGAACGAACGGACGACCGACCAAACGAACGAACGAACGAGTGCCTCCTCGTCCGTCCGTCCATTCGTCCAAGTCCCTTACGTCCGTCCGTTCGTCCACGAACGAACGAACGAACACTCGTTCGTTCGTTCGTTCGTCCGTCCGTTCACATCCGTTTGTTGATTTTATCGTTCTCGTTCGTTCAAAAATACAAACTTCACAAGTCACATACACATTCAAATTTAAATCTATTCATGCATTTAAATTTAAATACACATTCAAAATTCTAAATTCACAATATTCATGCATTAAAATTTAAATAAACAGTCCATTTACATATAAAGTCCATACAAATTTACACATACACATCGAAATCATATTCACAAATTTACACATACACAATCGAAATCATATTCAAATCCTCCTCATTCATTCGCATTCACATAATTTGCAAATTTAAACATAGCACGACGGCGGCAGCGGCAGCGGCGGCGGCGACATGGATGGGAGGCGACGGCGGCGGCGAGGATGCAGGCGGTCGGCGGCGTGGAGGGGGAGGCAAGGTTTAAGGGTTTAGGGGGCGGCCGACCGGCGTGGGGATCAGGGAGGGCGGCAAGGGGAGCGGGCGGCGTGGGGAGGGCGGCGGCGGCGGTGGCCACGACAATGGCACCAATGGCGATGGTATCGACGGCGGCCTAAACACGTACGCATCACAGAGAAAAAAGGGGGCGGCGGCGGCTAACCTGCGGCAGCGGCAGCGACGGCGACGCGGCGGTCCTCCGGCGACGACGACGGCGACGAAGACGACGAAGACGACGTGCTGCAGCGGCGTCCTTCTGCTCGGCGATGGCGACAACGAAGAAGACGATGCAGTTGTGCGAAAACGGCTAAGTGTTTGGATCCCAGTGAGGCCCTTGCTATATATAGGTACGACATCTCTTGTCCCGCTTGAAGCCATCAGCCGGGACTAGAGATGATATAGTCCCGGTTGGTGGCTTCAACCGGGACTAAAGATCATACCTTTTGTCCCAGTTGAAGCCACCAACCGGGACTAGAGATGGCGGGGCAGCCATGTGGCCCAGGTAGGTGGCCATCTCTAGTCCCGGTTGAAGCCTCCTACCGGGACTACAGATCTTTTCCCGCCCACTGAAATTCACCTCTAGTCCCGGTTGGTTTTAAAAACCGGGACTAATTATTACAGTGTCCAATTATATTGTGTTATATTCATATATAATTATAATTAACATATATGTTCATATATTCATATATAATTAACATATGTTCATATAATTAACAAAAAAAATATTATAAATTAAAATAATAACATATAATTAACATTTGTCACATTCCAAACTATTTAAAATTTAAATAATAATATATAATTAACATATGGCCTATTTGAAAAATATTTTAAATTGAAATAATAACATATAATTAACATTTGTCGTATTTAAAACTATTTTAAACCATAAACCGTAAACCGTAAACCCTAAACCCTATTTTAAACCCTAAACCCTAAACCATAAACCCTCGTGCGGCCTGCGTGATTGGCATGTAGAAATTGCGACACGAGCTGGAATGTCAATGCCCTCTTCTACGATCTAACATCGTCTCTCATGCTCTTGGAGGCGCTCCGTTCTCATCAACGTAATAGAGCGTGGCAATCCCTTCTCACTTTGTTCTACCTTGTTCTCCGATTGCTCCATCTCATCCCAATACTTGCACATCATCTTCAAAGATGACACCAAGCTCGTTTGCATGGTAAGAAACAAGTGTCTAAGCAACACAAATCCAGAAAGCACCATTCCTTTTCGATTAGAAAAAAGAGAGCATCATTCTTGCATTGATCCGAGTAGAAAGAAAAGAATCATACCTTGTAAAACGTTGCTTTGCATGACGGTAGAGCGAACGTGGGGATGGAAGCTCGGGAAGGAGATCGGAGAAGAGAGCTTCCTCCTCAAGCGAGGTAACTATCGGGTCAAAGGCTAGTGCAATAAGGCCACCGCTAGTTCATGAAAAAAGGTTAGATCAATAATAGATAAACAGATAAACAAAGACAGTCTTGCAGCCAAAATAAGCTACTGCTATAAAATTTTCTCAGCGATGAGCATGGTTAACCATATGCATGATGCAAGACAAAACTGCACTTACCTATGTTCTTGGCTGGGCTCCATTCTTTCGAGAGACATGAAGCAAATCTCACACTCCAATGAGTCGGGATCAATTAAATAGCTTATCTTAGTCGTCTTGTCCGTATCCGCATCCAGCTGCTCCTGATGATCCGTGGAGAGGCCCCGACGCCTTATTCCTACCTTCTTCACCGATCTTGGTCTCTTCAACATGTCATGATCCATCGTACTAGCCTTCTTTACCGATCTTGGTCTCTTCAGCATGTCATGATCCGGATCACGGTCTTTTTTCTTGCTTTTCTCCCTTTGCTTCATAATCTTTCTGTCTTGCTCTTTCTTAGAGTACGACGTAGCAGTACTCGTGTATCTCCGTCAAACTTTGAATAGCGAGAGATATGGCAATGATTGGATAGTGCGGCTATATATGGCAATGATGGCTTGCCTCCCCCGTTCCCGTCTCAATGCCTCGGCGGCGCCATGGAAGCCGCTGGTGGCGCGCACGACGGCGGACTACCTCTATCCGCCCGCCGTGATCGAGCAGTACTACCCGCCACCGCCGCCACCGTAGTCTTTTGCTCCCACCACCACCGCTGCCGCCGGTCTCCCTGATTTAGAGGTGTGCTTTCTCTGTTTTCACGATAATGTTCAAGTTCTCGTTGCTAATGTCTTCTACCTTATTCTCGTGAATTGCCACATAAGCATTAGCTGTTAGAGCATTATTGTCCTGACCACAAGTTAGGATCTTCTGTGAGTATGGAGCATGTCGACGGCCATCCTCTTCCTCCGCTAGTAATTCTCCCTGAGGACTTTTTCGTCGACCTCGGTCTCACCCTTGAACCGTTTTTATTACATTTGCAGGGACCAAGATCGGATCATATTACATTTGCAGGGAGCTATGAATAAAAACGGTAAAAGGGTAAGACCGAGGTCGACAAAAAAGTCCTTAGGGAGAATTACAAGCGGAGGAGGAGGGCGGCCGTCGACATGCTCCATACTCACAGAAGATCCTAACTTGTGGTCACGACAATAATGCTCAAACAGCTAATGCTTATGTGGCGATTCACGAGAATAAGGCAGAAGACATTAGCAACGAGAACTTGAACATTGTCGCTGAAAACAGAGAAAACACACTTCTAAATCAGGGAGACCGGCGGCAGCGGGGGCGGCGGGAGCAAAGACTGCGACGGCGGCGGCGGGTAGTACTACTCGATCACAGCGGGCGGATAGAGGTAGTCCACCGTCGTGCGCGCCACCAGCGGCTTCCATGGCGCCGCCGAGGCATTGAGACGGGAACGGGGGGGCAAGCCATCATTGCCATATATAGCCGCACTATCCAATCATTGCCATAGCTCTCGCTATTCAAAGTTTGATGTAGATACACGAGTACTGCTACGCCGTACTCTAAGAAAGAGCAAGACAGAAAGATTATGAAGCAAAGGGAGAAAAGCAAGAAAAAAGACCGTGATCCGGATCATGACATGCTGAAGAGACCAAGATCGGTGAAGAAGGCTACTACGATCGATCATGACATGTTGAAGAGACCAAGATCGGTGAAGAAGGTAGGAATAAGGCGTCGGGGCCTCTCCACGGATCATCAGGAGCAGCTGGATGCGGATACGGACGAGACGACTAAGATAAGCTGTTTCATTGATCCCGACTCATTGGATTGTGAGATTTGCTTCATGTCTCTCGAAAGAATGGAGCCCAGCCAAGAACATAGGTAAATGCAGTTTTGTCTTGCATCATGCATATGGTTAACCATGCTCATCGCTGAGAAAATTTTATAGCAGTTGCTACTTTTGGCTGCAAGACTATCTTTGTTTATCTGTTTATCTGTTATTGATCTAACCTTTTTTCATGAACTAGCCGGTGGCCTTATTGCACTAGCCTTTGGCTCGATAGTTACCTCGCTTCAGAGGAAGCTCTCTTCTCCGATATCTCCTTCCCGAGCTTCCATCTCCACTCTTCCTTCTCTGTCATGCAAAACAACGTTTTAAAAGGTATGATTCTTTTCTTTCTACTCGGATCAATGCAAGAATGATGCTCTCTTTTTTCTAATCAAAAAGGAATGGTGCTTTCTCGATTTGTGTTGCTTAGACACTTGTTTCTTGCCATGCAAACGAGATTGATGTCATCTTTGAAGATGATGTGATGAAGTATTGGGATGAGATGGAGCAATCGGAGAACAAGGTAGAACAAAGTGAGAAGGGATTGCCACTCCTCTATTACAATGATGAGAACGGAGCAGCCTCCAAGAGCATGAGAGACGATGTTAGATTAGAGGAGAAGGCATTGACGTTCCAGCTCGTGTCGCAGTACTTCTACATGTCAATCACGTAGGCCGCACGAGGGTTTAGGGTTTAAAATAGGGTTTAGGGTTTAGGTTAAGGGTTAATGGTAAAAGGTTTAGGGTTTAGGGTTTATGGTTTAAAATAGTTTTAAATACGACAAATGTTAATTATATGTTATTATTTCAATTTAAAATATTTTTCAAATAGGTCATATGTTAATTATATATTATTATTTAAATTTTAAATAGTTTGGAATATGACAAATGTTAATTATATGTTATTATTTCAATTTATAATATTTTTTGTTAATTATATGAACATATGTTAATTATATATGAATATATGTACATATATGTTAATTATAATTATATATGAATATAACACAATATAATTGGGGAGTGTAATAATTACTCCCGGTTTTTAAAACCAACCGGGACTAGAGGTGAATTTCAGTGGACGGGAAAACATCTGCTCATGTTTTTCATACAAATCTAGAGATGAAAATATATAGAAAACAACCGCAAAATACGAAGTGCTAAGATTGTAGATAACACATGACATGTAGATAACAAAATGTATAGAAAACAACCGCAAATCCATAAGAGGAAGAAGTTGCTAACCTTGTAGATAGCAAATATTTGTGTATTACCACCAAAGAAGTTGCTAACCTTGGCAGCACTGGACCTCTAACATATGAAAAATTTTAAAGATGTACAAGTGTGGCTGGCTCGGGATGGAGGAGGAAGAAGGAGTATATAAAACAAAATCTCTAGTCTCGGTTGGTAACACCAACCAGGACTGGAGATAGCATCTCTAGTCTCGAGGCAACGGTTTAAAAATTCAATGGCTCTCTAGGACCTTTAGTCCTGGTTCGTGTCAAGTACCGGGACGGTTCAAATGTTGTCAGAGCGTGTCAGAGCGCCGGGCACCTTTACTCCTGGTTGGTAACATCAACCGGGACTAGAGGTAGCATCTCTAGTCTCGGTTGGTATTACCAACTGGGACTAAAGGTGCCCGGCGCTCTGACACGCTTTGACAACATTTGAACCGGGACTAGAGGTGATATTTAGTCCCGATTCGTTACATGAACCGGGACTAAAATTCCTAGAGAACCGTTGAATTTTTAAACCGGGACTAGAGATCATCTCTAGTCTCAGGTGCAACTCAAACCGAAATTATTGTGATTTTTGTCACTTCAATTAATGATCATTGGTTTATTCAGTAGTGGGGCAGCAACGCCGCCGCCGCTGCAGGTGTCGGAAGCGATAGTACGACTCAGGCAGCGCCGAATGCAACTAGAGAGGATCCTGTAGGAGGCCATGGTGATGAATAAGGACGATGCCGCGAGAAAGCTCAGTATCGGCCCAGGCACTCTAGACCGTCTCTGTCGCAAGAACAAGCTCGACCGCTGGCCATCTAGGATTGTATTTTTTTTTATACGTGCGAGAGAAATTTAATAGTTATAGATCCAGTCGTATGACAGGCAAATAAAGGATGCTGACAAAAAGGCCATCACCTCGCCTGACCAAATAAAACTTAAGAGAAAGATAGACGAGTTGAAAGCTGAAAAGACTGTGATATGGCAGATGCTTCTGAAAAAGTTAGACGACATCACTAAAGACGGCAATAACAGTCGCCGTGATCCTCCCCCTCCTGATGCTGGCGCCAGCACTCTCCCAGCGGCTTGAGCTAGCTATCTCTTCGTTTCATATTTCATATTACAAGTTGTTTTTCTTAACAATAATCTTTGATTTACATGTATTAAAATATTTTGCATGGGTTAGTTGTGCATGTATTGTCGCACATAGTAGAATTGCATGCGTGTGTGGCATGTAGGAGTTAGTAATTAGTGGCATATAGTAAAGTATTGCTTCTTAGGTTTATAGACGTATCAGCTGATTTGATCATGCAATTAATAAGAACAAAGAAACAAGTATTAGTCTACAAACGATAGCCAATCGGCTGGTGGCCGATGATGTATCGTCTGTTGTTAAGCCGATGCGGTGTGCACTGAATCGGCTAAGATAATTAAACCCAATCGATCGGCTGAACATATTCATAATACATAATCTAAAAATTAAAAACATTTAAACTAAATGATTGGGATAGATCGATAGCGTACCGAGACAATATGAATCAATTAAGTCCAAATATAACTCAATTTATAGATTATATATTTATAACATAGCCGATGTCATAAATTTAATGCATATCGATTAGTACTCCGATACCACTTTATACTAAGATATCATTATAAACTAAATCCTATAAACAGAAATCGATCAAATATCAAGATGACTTATAGATCCATAACAAGCTTAGTATATTTAATTATAGGGAGATCTTAATATAAAGGACATCTTTAACATATCAAGTACATATGAAATACACAAGACAGTGAAAACAGATAAGATCGGCTAAAACCCTGATACTATCTCTAATAGTGATCATAAAATAAGATAGATCTGTTATGATTCTAAGAACTACTTAATAGGTCGGACCTAACCGATGCAACATTAAGTATAAAAAGAAGCATATGATCTATATACTAATTTATGAACACCTTTCGAGATGGTGGATACATTATATAATCTAAATCGACGATAAAACCAAACCCTATCAGCTGTTATCTAATAACAGAGACTAGCCGATTAGGGTTAGATCATATTATCGACCTAGGTTATACAATATATATGATAAATCAACGATTCACATAAACGAGATTAAAGTATCATAATGATAAAAGCACTAATCCCAAGAACGCAAGCCGTTGTGACAAGGTTTACCTTTTCACTGGAGATCAAACGATGCAACCAAACTAGAAGTAAGAACTCGTTGAAATAACTAAAAGAAAAGGTTGGCGATGCGCCGAAGGTTGTATTGAACTTGGTTATTGTTTTTTTACAGGGTCCTAAGTCGTATTTATACCCAGATTCAAGATAAGTTCAGGATGGACACGATTCCTATCTCTATTACAAAGTAAATTATAGATATGCCTAAAACAAACTCTCACCGATATTATCTATAAGGAAACTATTTAAAATATCCTAATTAATAGATATAATTGCCTTCCTGGACTCTATCCATGTACGACAATCCTCATGAAGCACTTTAACCCGAATCCGAGGATAATTCCAACGCCCTTTTCCTCAGGATTCGTCCACCAAGTGTCCTTATCGGAATCGGCTGCATTGGCTATCCTTGTCCGATTCGGTATCAGCCGACAGTTACCTTAGCCGATTCGATTACCAGCCGACGAAACCCTCATCCGATTCGGTCTGCACTTGGTGCGCACTCCGTCTTCATAAGAACTCAATTCTATCCAAATCGGCTTCGGCTTTAGATCCAAACCTGGTAATTTGCTTACCAAATTTGGTCATTAACAGATGCCTCCAAGTCCGTTATATTGTTAATGTTGCGGATTTGCCGAATCTTATCTTGGAGAGATTTCAGGGCTTTTCCGTTTTGGCCGTCACCACGTTTCTTTAAATAACAACCACCGCCTTAGAGCTTTTCACGCCGTCACTTTAGCCTCCGCCGCCTTAACCCCAAACAGTCCCAATCCGCACCGGTGACCTCCCCGGCGTTCTCGACGAACTCATAGGCATCCCCGTGCAGCGGCGAACCCATCCTCGGCGATGTCAACTTCAACCGCTCCCTCTACGGAGCCGTTGGCCAAATTTCCAGAGATAAGCTCCATCGGCTTCAACTTCTCTTTCTTTTCCACCACAATTTGGTGTCCACTCTTTGTGATTTGCCCTTTTTTTCTTGTTCATTGTAGCATCTTACTCACTAGATTGCAATTCCCAACCTCAATCATCCCAATCAATACCATTTAGGGCCAATCGGCAACCTAGACCCCTCAAAGTTCATTAATGCCGAGACTAACCGGATCCCATTTAGGTTGTCGAACCCCAATCTGACACACTGGAATGGCACTTTCAAATCATGGCCTTCAACTGATAAAACCTGACCAACATGGTATAATAGGGTGTCGGCTAGCAAGTAGAACCATTGGGAGAAACTAGGGATAGCACAATGCTTAGCCCTAACAATAGCCGACATGCCTAAAGATGAGCTCCTGCTATCGGCTGCAAGTTACTTCTAGTCCAATACACTGAATTCCTTTTTGTTTAACCAAGGACTGATGACCCCCACTCTATTGGACATGGTTAAGATCACAGGCCTTGACATCACATCATCAACTTACCCTATCAGCCTGAACATCAAGTGCCAATACTCTTTTAAGACCAGGGCCATTGGAGGTTGGAATGGATTCATAGGCCTTAACATGGGAAAACCGACCCAGTGGAGCCCAGGGAACACGCAACTTTCCTTCTTATGTGGCTGAAAAAGTTTGAATTATGTGGTTCAAGTTGTGACCCCACAACCAACTGGCAACATATAGCCGAAGCCCTAGTAGAGAAGAGGCAAATTCCCTTAGGAAAATATCTGCTAGGGTACCTATATCAGATGTTGTAGAATACATCGGCTAGAATATCCGCCAACTCGGCTGTCGGCACTGGAGGTCCTCGTGGCTGCTACAAATATTGTTGAACTTGCACACATAAAAGGTTGCTCAGAGGCCAGAGTTGCAAGACGCCAACTTCCCACTAGCACAGCCAACCACAGATGAAGATGGCGATGAAATCGCAACACACCGATGGATGTCATTCGGAGAGGCAACATCATCATATTCAGGATCCAAGCTCTCAGCCGATCCTTTTAAGAATTGGTTCAATAATTTCCACGATGGATTCCCCAAAACCTCAAGAATTTGGTTTGCCTATGAGAACTCCGAAGACTTTGAACTTCCCAGTGACTTTACATTCGATGAGATAAACTCTAATAAATTCGAGAAGTCTAGGGAAATCTTCATATCGGCTATCTCACCTTGCGTCCTCCCAGTCGACATACATCAAGGCAGGAATGTACAAGTTACATATGAGTTTTATCATCCTATGAGTACCGCCAGACAGCTGGGCATGGGACCATTGCCTAGTTTGTACTTCACCGATAAAATTGAAACCAGAGGCAAAATCGGCTAAGGCCTCATGATGGACAGACTGCTGAATATTGAAGGCCCCCTCTTGGCAGTATAGACAACATTGAGTTGGTAATCACAAGGACTGTAGCCTTCAGCCGATGGTGGAGTGAATGGAAAAACATCTATTTCACCAATAGGCTTCCATGTACCTTACCACCATATATCCGGAGCTGATCCCAGAGGTAAACACATCTCCCTCATCACTTGTTATTTATCATCGGTTGTCCTTCTTTATCATTTGACTAACTCTTTTTGTTTGCAGACTACCGATTTATCTCCCCCGCATATCAGCAATACCATAATTGACATCCAATATGCTACAGGACTCATCCCAAGTGGTGGTCTTGCCCCTTTAGCAATCGGCTATAACGCGCCAAAGGTAACCTCTCTGCTGCATGGCCAAACCCACGAGGCACTTCAAAGGAAGAAGAGGGCCAAACCATCAGCTGTCGCCCCATCGGCTGTGCAGAAGAAACCTTTCAAGAAACAAAAGAAACCATAGCCGACGATCTACCGGGGATAGATCTAGATCTAGAGGCCTTCTTGAATCAGGAAGAAATGGATGAAGCCATTGATGAAGCCCCTGCTGTAGTAGACGAACCGAGAGCAACCGCTCAAACACCACTAGCCGACGACCAACCCCAAGGAACGCCAAGTCGTCCAAGGCATCAGCCTCAACCTCGACCTCAGCCGGTATGTATTTATCAAGAATCATCTCATTTCAAATTCATATGCAATCCTTCATTAAATTTTGTCTCGCAGAAAAAGAAGTTGGCTTCGAGGAAAAAATCTGCCCTAGCTCCATCAGTAACCTCAGTTTCAAACTCCTTTTGATTATTAAACTAACCGATGCTCAGTCGATCTTGTCTTTCTTTGCATGCAGCCTCCTCATGCTCCAACACCTGCCCCCAAGCATCGAGCAAGAGAACTCCATCAGCTAGGGGCAGCCATAACATTGAGGAAGAGGTCGCATCGTCCCCCGTCATCCAAGTAAGCTCTTCCTTCTTGATTCTAAATTGGCTGTTTAAATTCGTCCAGCACTTAACCACCTCAATTCCCGCTCTGTAGACTTTAGATGATCTATTTCCATTTGATATCAAGGAGTTCGTGGATGAAGAGAAAGATATCAACAAGACCCTAGCTCCTATAGCTGATGACCTGAGGGCAACTTTATCAGATATAGCCAAGCGCCTGGAATGCTCCCTTGCCTTCCTAGTTCCTGACTGCGGAGCAATAAGAGGAAGATTTGAAGAGATCCAAGACCAGCTCCCAGATCAATTGGCCGACATCATCTCCCTGGCTGCCTACCTCGAGCTTCATCGGCACAAATTTGAAAGGGCCGTGCAAAGTATAGCTGATCGGCGAGAAAAGAAGGCCCTAGAGGCAACTATCGCTGAGAAGGCCAAGTTGGATGAAATGATGACCAAGCCCAACACCAACCTCGATCGGCCGCGCAAGCGGAGGGAAGAAGTAGCAACCGAGCTTGCCAAACTTGATGCTGATATATCATTGGAAGAACAGCGTATTGCCAATCTCTCCAAAACCATCAAAGATCAAAATTCGAAGTTGAAAGCCTCAATGAAAAATCTAGCAGATCCGACAAAAGCCTTGAAGCCAATCCCGGGAACCGATGCAGTCGATGCTAAGGCTATAGAAGAAGTTGATAAAGTTCGATGCAAAGCAATAGCAGCCATAAATGACTTCCAATCTCATTAAGCCGATTGTAATAGCCTAGGACTAGAGACATTTTGTGAACTCCTGCAAACGCTTATAATATAATCCTTCGTGTCATCAACTTTGTAAAATCGGCTCCACATTATGTAATATAATTTTTGCCGATTCTATTCTGCAAATTTTTTGAAGTCCACAAAAATTTTGAAGTTCACTCGGTTTCACTTGTGTATGTATATATGCCCCCCTAATTTACAATGTCAACCGATCATTGTTAAATTATAGCTCGAGCACAACACGTGAAATCGGCCATCATATATGAGTAGAAAATCATAACCGACTATGATGGAAATAAAATCACTAAGGGCGATATAACTTATATCGGCCATCACACATCGGCAAAGCACAACCGATTATGATAAATGTGAAGAGACTAAGGGCGATATGAACCATATCGGCCATCTAAAAGCGATGTAGATACATCGGCTACCATGTATCGGCTCGATATAGCCAAATCATGAATTGATCCACACACTTGGATAATATTTCTTCAAGTATTTGCCATTGAGAGTCCTTCCAAAAATTTCTCCATCAAGTCCTTGCAACATGTAAGCTCCTTTGGAAACACACTTATAAAATTTAAAGGGCCCCTCCCAATTTTGTGACCACTTGCTGAATTTATTGTCAACAAAATCAACTTCCACACCAACTTGCCTTCTGAAAATGATTTCGGCACAACCTTCTTGTTGTAATGATGAGCGATTCTTTCTTTATCTCTAGTCACCTTTTCCAAAGCACGCAGCCTGGATTGGACCAAATCTTCCAATTCATCTACCATAAAATTGTGATAGTCATCGGCTGTCAATTCATTTTGTAGTTCGATCCTTCTTGCGCTGATGACGCTTTCCCATGGCAGACGACCTCATGCCCATAAACTAGCTTGTACGGGGGCACTTGAATCGATCAATGACAAGCCATTCGATAGGACCATAATGCTTCGGCCAATCGGCTATGCCATTGCTTTGGATAATCAGAGATCTTCCTCTTTATTAACTTGATCAAACTTTTGGATGCCTCAGCTTGTCCATTAGCTTGCGCATAATATGGTGAAGAGTTCAGCAATTTGATCCCCATGCTTTCTGCAAACTGGACAAACTCATCAGATACGAAGATGGATCCATGATCAGTTGTTACTGTCTGAGGACCACCAAATCGATAGATAATGTGCTCTTTAACAAACTGGGTCGCGTCCCCAGAATTAACTTTATTCAAGAGAATTGCTTCTATCCACTTTGTAAAATAATCGGTTTCTACCAATATGAAGTTGTGTCCTTTACTTCAGGGTGGGTTGATCTGGCCGATCATGTCAATTCCCTAACCTCTGAACGGCTAAGGCTTGATTATAGGATTCATAGCCGATGCTGGTGCCCGTTGAATTGCTCCGAATTTCTGACAATCTTGACAACTCTTGTAATACTTGAAGCAATCCTCCAACATCATCGGCCAAAAATACCCAGCTCGTCGAAGCAGCCATTTCATCTTGTGAGCCGATTGATGAGTACCACATATGCCTTCATGCACTTCACCCATCACAACCTTGGCTTCATCGATACTTAAACATCTTAGTAGCACTCCATCAATCGTCCGATAGTATAGATCATCATCGAGTAGCACATTTCTTAATGCCTTGTAACACAATTTCCTTGAAGCCGATTGAGAGGGATTCTTGAGATAATTATGAACGTTATACCTCCATTCATCGGCTGCAATTGCAGCAATTTCAACTTTGATGTCCTTGACCATCGGCTTGTATCCCGATGTCCCCTAAGCCAAATCATTAGCTTCAGCATTTTGCTCTCGAGGAATATGCGTCAAGGTTACTAGCCGAAAATTTTCCATCAACTCTCGGCATTTTTCGTAGTAGGTCATTAACACATCATTTTTGCACTCGTACTCTCCAGCTAGTTGATTGATGACCAACAAGGAATCACCCATGATCTCCACGGAATCGGCTTCAACTTCTTTCAAAAGTTGCAATCCTTTGAGAACTGCTTCGTATTTGGCTTGGTTATTAGTAGCATAGGGCTTGATTGTGTAAGCAAACTCAAAACTTGCCCCCCTAGGTGATATGATGACCAAGTTGATACCGCAACCATGAGTACAAACCGATCCATCAAAAAATAAAGTCCAAGGAACTATATCGACTGAGCTGATTGAGTCATCATAATATTCAACAATGAAATCGACTATGGCCTGTCCCTTGATTGCCTTTGGTGATTCATACCTGAGATCGAATGCTGTCAAGGCAAAAATCCATTTACCAACTCTTCTTTTTAGCACTGGAGCCAATAGCATGTACTTGACCACGTCGGCTTTGCAGACTATCGTGCACTCATTGGATAACAAATAATGCCTTAACTTCGTGCATGAAAAATACAGGCATAAACACAACTTTTCCACCAGGGAATATCTTGTCTCAGCATCCAGAAGCCTTCTGCTCAAATAGAAAATTGCCCTCTCTTTACCCTCAAACTCCTGGATCAATACCGAGCCGATCGACTTCTCATCAGCTGACAAGTATAACTTGAAAGGTACCCTTTTTTGTGGAGGAAGTAATACTGGAGGGGCACTCAAATATTCCTTGATGTTGTCTAAAGCCTTTTGTTACTCTGCCTCCCAAGTAAACTGTTGGTCGGCTTTTAGCCGAAGCAAAGGTGTAAATGACTCCATCTTCCCCGATAGATTGGATATAAATCTTCTGATAAAATTTACCTTGCCGACCAGTGATTGCAATTGCTTCTTGTCCTGTGGCGGCTGAATATTTTTGATTGCACTAATGCTCCTCTGAGTTACTTCAATCCTCCTTTCATGGACAAGAAAACCCAAAAACTGTCCAGCCAACACGCCAAAAGCACATTTTGTAGGATTCATCTTCAGGCCATATTTCCTTGTTCCCTCGAGAACTTTTCTCAAATCGGCTAGATGATCATTAACTTCTTTGGATTTTACAAGCACATCATCAAATGTAGATCTCGACCAATAAGCCGATTAAGTCATGAAAAATGTAATTCATGAACCTCTGATACGTAGCTCCAGCGTTTTTTAGTCCAAAGGTCATTACAACCCACTCATATAAGCCGATTGCGCCAGGACATCTGAAAGCAGTCTTGTGGATGTCTTCTTCTGCCATAAAAATTTGATTGTATCCCGCATTGCCATCCATAAAACTTATGATCTTGTGCCCTGAAGCAGCATCAACCAACAAATCAGCGGTCGACATTTGGTATTCATCCTTAGGGGTGGCTTTGTTGAGATCTCAAAAGTCGATACACACCCTAAGTTTGCTGTTCTTCTTGATCACTGGAACTATGTTCAAAACCCATTCAGCGTATCGGCAAGGCCGAATGAAACCAGCATCATACAAACGAGTAATTTCGGCCTTGATAGCATCATACATATCGGCCTTGAACCTTCTAGGCACTTGCTTAAATGGCCGATATGTAGGTTTGATAGGGAGCCGATGTTCAACAATCGATCGGCTAAGCCCTGGCATCTCAAAATACTCCCAAGCAAAACAATCTTTATATTTCTTCAAAAGTTCTATAAGTTTGGTTCTAAATTGAGAAGAAAATTTTTTTACCAATGAACGTCGGCCTAGGCCTATCTCCTGAGCTTATATCAACTTCTTCTAAGTCATCGGCCGACATAAAGCCTTGTCCTAGCTTGCCATCGAGATCATCTATAGTGTCCTTTGTGTAGATGCTTGATCCCTCCACGACGCCCTCAAAGCAGCAGTTGGGCCTCTTCATCTCCAATTGGCTATATTTCAGAATCGAACACTTTTAGATAATTTGCTTCCCAAACCTTGCCGGACAAGCAATCAGTGCCATCCATCTCCCAAAGGGTTAAATCGGCATTGGCAACATTTACTGACCTGTTGGCTTGCACAATTTCAATTTTGTCACGTTGCCATTGGATTAAACTCTGGTGCATGGTAGAAAGGATGCAGCCATTGGAATGGATCCATTCCCTTCCCAGCAATAGGTTGTATGATCCCTTGCCATCGATGACAAAGAAGGTTGTGGGCACAGTCTTGCTGTCGATGGTCAGCTCCACATTCAAAACCCCTTTGGTTTCCGACGGATTGCCTCCAAAGTCTTTCAAGATCATGTTGGTCTTGATGAGGTCATCAACACTCTTGCCCAATTTTTTGAATGTAGCATAGGACATCAAGTTCACCGCTGCTCCTCCATCAACCAACATCTTGGACATCGACTTCCCATTGACATCTCCCTTGACGTAAAGTGGCTTAAGATGCTGATACCCCGTCCCCTCTGGTTTTTCAAAGACAACTTGTTCTGGGGACAATACAAATTTAGCTAGGGATTCCTCAACCATGTCTGCATCGGACTGGGCTGCTTCATACTTGGCTGGCAGCACAAAAACCATATTGACCGATGCAGAGGCCACAACTTTTCCCTTGGCCAATCTTTTTGCCTTGTCGGCTTGAGCTTCATCGGCTGAAACAACTTCGCTTTTTCAGATGACACTTCTTTATTGGGCGTTGTTGCTTCTTCTTTTTCTTCAACTGATGGTCGATTTTGGCTTGCACCTCCTACAACTGACCTCTGCTCTTCATCTGTTGTACCCTCCTTTTCAGAGTCTTCGTGAAAGTATCAGAAGGGCACCATTGCGGGTTCATGGTCTCTTTTTCATCTTCATAATCGTCATCTTGGAAAAATCTTGATGAATCGGACCCATCCTTTGATGAACAAGGAGTTTCTTCGTGGCGGCCGATTCCTCTCGAACGGGATCACTGGACTCTGCGGCATGATCGGTGTCACGATCACTGCATGCCGGACAGTCTTTGATTAATGGCAACCTTATGCCCTCGTTCCAACAGAAACGGAAAAACTCACAGCCCCAATGAGGATCAAAGCTGTCAATGTCTTCCTGCCTGTCATATCTTTTCTAGGACTTATAGATGGCCCTGGCAGAATTGGGTTGTCGATAATTCCTTCTATCAGCTGCTCTACCACTTGTGTGGACCATGTTGACATGGAAGGGACTACCATCAATTTTCATCGGCTGATCGTCTCCCTGCCTATATTTTCTGACAACCTTGGCAGACGACGGTGTTTCCCTTTCTATGAAGTCTTTCATAAATTTAACCAAGCTATCCATCTTCGGGGGTTCACTACCGGCTGTCCTGCCATCGGCTTGAACCATGTTAACGGGGAAGGAATTTTCATCAACCTTCATCGGCTTCTTTGGGTCTTCGAATTTAATTTTTCCTGCCTCTTTAGCTGATTGAATCTGTTGTCGAAACACCTTACAATCATTTGTGCTATAAGACCCCGTGTTGTGCCATTTGCATTATTTTCTCTTTTTGAGTTCCTCAGCCGATGGGATCACGTGACCGGCTGGTAGCTGAATTTGCTTCTCCCAAAGCAGCAAATCAAAAATCTGGTCGGTCTTGGTGATGTCAAAATGATATTTTTCTTCTTTGGCCGAATTCTTGACCCATTGGCAAGTGATAACCTTTTTGTTCCTTGCCCAATTGGTTGCTGCTACTTCAGAGTCGCTATCTTCCTCCGATTCAGAAGAATATGTCACATGATTGATCTTCTTAAGAGCTTTCTTGGCCTCGTGGAATCTTTGTTCATGTGCCGATATTTTCTGGGCCAAGTGAGCTAGACTCTTGAAATCCTTAGCCAAAAACCTTTTCCTAATTGGTGTCAGCAGACCCTGAAAAGCGAGATCGGCTAGTTGTGAGTTGGATAGAACCAGGCTGTAACATCTGTTCCTCATATCTCTAAATCTCTGGATGTAGTCCTGAACAGATTCATCGTGTTTTTGCCTGATAGCCCTCAAATCAGATAGTTTCATCTCGTGAACACCACTGTAGAAGTATCTATGAAATTATTTCTTCAGATCGGCCCAGCTTTGCACAGAGTTGTAAGGAAAAGATGAGAACAAGGTGAAAGTCGATCTAGAGAGAAAAAGAGGAAATAGCCTAACCCTCAGGGCGTCAGTAGCCGATGCCTCACCACACTAGGCTAAAAATCGGCTAACATGTTCATATGTAGAAACGTTGTCCTGCCCTAAGAATTTGGAAAAGTCTGGCACTTTGTATCGGCTAGGCAGTGGAACCCTCTCAAAATATTCTGGATAAGGGTACCGATACATGTTGCCTGTGTCCTTGGGCTTGAGGCCAAATTGTTCCCTCATAACATCTGCAATCATGTCTGCCCAAGGTTTTTGTTGCTGTGCTTCTGGTACCTGTTGCTGTATCGGCTCAAATTGATCGAACTAAAGTGGTGCCTACCGATACTGCATCTGGGGTAAATGATGCTGATATTGTGAATGAAAATTGCCCCCTATGTGGTGCTGAGGAGGCTGATGTACCCCGTGGGGCGGCTAATCATGACCGAGCTGGGGACCGATAGGGTGTTGCTGCAAGTTTGGAGAGCATGACCCCATCGGCACTCGTGGAATCGGCTAAACTGATGGCCGATTCGTATTGAACATGGCCGCAATATGGTCTTGAGTAGCCAAAGAGATGTCATGCCCACTATGCTGAGGCAGTTGCCTGGTCAGAAGTATAGGGCTGATGTCTGGTTGCTTTTGAGCCGATGATGAAACAATCGGCTTCCCGGGTGCCGATGCCGATGCCATCGGCTGACCTGGGGGTATGGCTGAGACAGACTATAGTCCATCGGTGGCCAAAGTCCTCTACGATGGGAATTTGCCTTCAGGGAGGAAAATTGGGCCCTTAGCCTGATATTTGGCAACCCTGGAATCGACCACGTCCTTGATCATGTTGTTGAGGGTGTTGACAAGGATGCCCGATTGGTTGATGAGCGCCTGATGCACGGTGTAGTCAATCCAGTCTTGCAGATTGTTGAGTTCTGGGCTCTCCTCCTGCTTGACATCCTGATTCTTGGCAGATTTGCTAGAACTTGCTTCGGGCTCGTCATCCCCTGGTAACTTTATCTTGTACTTTGGACGATAGTGCCCGACCGAGTTTGGACGAGGGAATGCGAATACGGTTCGAGACTTGTTCATCAGCTCCTCCACCTCGGCCTTTTGCTCGAGCGTCAATTTATCCATAGTAATTGGAATGATGTTCTCCTGGTCGATCTCAGAAGTCTTGATGTCGACCATTGTGTCTGGCTTGCACTCGTGTCCCACCGTGCGTGCCAATGAAGCATGTTGATCCCAAATTGTACCGAAGTTGACTTGGAAAACCGCTCACTGGCCTGAGAGATTTGCTTTACTCTAGTGTAGGTCCAAAGTATTGCTCCTTAGGTTCGTAGGCGTGCCAGTTGATTTGATCCTGCAATCAATAAAAACAAAGAAACAAGTATTAGTCTGCAAACTATAGCCGATTGGCTGGTGGCCGATGACGTATCGTCTGTTGTTAAGCTGATGCGATGTGCACTGAATCGGCTGGGATGATTAAACCCAATTGATCGGTTGAAGATATTTATAATATATAATCTAAATATCAAAATATATTTAAACTAAGTGATTGGGATAGATCGGTAGCGTACCGAGACAATATGAATCACTTAAGTCCAAATATAACTCAATATATAGATTATATATATTTATAACATAGCCGATGCCATAAATTTAATGCGTATCGGCTAGTACTCTGACACCACTTTATACTAAGATATCATTATAAACTAAATACCATAAACATAAACCGATCAAATATCAAGATGACTTAATAGATCGATAACAAGCTTAGTATATTTAATTACAACGAGATCTTAATATAAAAGGCAACTTTAACATATCAAGTAAATATAAAACACACAAGACATTTAAAACAGATAAGAATGGCTGAAACCCCGATACTATCTCTAATAGTGATCATAAAATAAGAAAGATCTGTTATGATTCTAAGAATGACTTAATAGGTCGGACCTAACCGATGCAACATTAAGTATAAAAATAAGCATAGGATCTATACTAATCTATGAACACCTTTCGAGATGGTGGATACACTGTATAATCTAAATCGGCGATGAAACCTAACCCTATCGGTTTTTATCTAATAACAGAGACTAGCCGATTAGGGTTAGATCATATTATTGATCTAGGTTGTACAGTATATATGATAAATCAATGATTCACATAAACGAGATTAGAGTATCATAATGATGGAAGCACTAATCCCGAGAACACAAGCCGTTATGACAAGGTTTACCTTTTCACTAGAGATCAAACGATGCATGCAGCCTAACTAGAAGTAAGAACTCGTCGAAATAACTAAAAGAAAAGGTTGGCAATGTGCCGAAGGTTGTATTGAACTTGGTTGTTGTTTTTTACAGGGTCCTGGGTCGTATTTATACCCAGATACAAGATAAGTCCATGACGGACATGATTCGTATCTCTATTACAAAGTGAACTACAGATACGCCTAAAACAAACTCTCGGCGTCATAATCTATAAGGAAACTATTTAAAATATCCTAATTAATAGACAAAATTGCCTTTCCTGGACTCTATCCATGTACGACAATTCTTATGAAGCACTTTAACCCGAATCCGAGGATAATTCCAACGCTATTTTCCTCAGGATTGGTCCACCAACTGTCATTGTCCGCTTCGGTATCAACCGACAGTTACCTTAGCCGATTCGATTACCAGCCGATGGAACCCTCAGCCGATTCGGTCTGCACTTGCTGCACACTCCGTCTTCAGAAGAACTCGATTATCTCCAAATCGGCTTCCGCTTTAGATCCAAACCTGATAATTTGCTTACCAAATTTGGTCGTTAACAGGGTGTGAGAATAGCAACAGAAGAAAAAAGGCATTTGTTGCTGAAAGGCTTCTGTTCTTGTGTGTCCATTTCAAATACGTGTGGGTGTGTTGCAATACAGAAAGGAAAAAGACATGCGTCATCGCCGGCGTTTGTCCCCAAAAAATCTTGTGTGAGTTCGATCCTTGGCTGATTTCAACAGTTTTGATCTATTTTAGGTTAAACTTTTTCAAATTTAACCAACTTATAAAAAATATAGGAATATTTTTAATACATAGCAAATATCTCAATAACAAATATCTCAATAGTGAAACTAATTTTATATTATAGATGTTGCTGCAATTTTCTATAAATTTAGAAAAACTTAAAAAAGCATGACTTAGGATAAACATAAAACAACCTAATAATATGTCAAGGAGGGAGTATATATATATTTGATGTATATATATATATGTCACTACAACGGTCATCCTCATCTTAATCGGGCGACAACCCTCATTTGTGTCGGGTATGGCGCCAGTCACGACGAAAAGGTCACTGATGTGAGAAGTCATCTCTATCGAGCAAAAGGCCATCATAGATTTTAATTATCTTTGTCGGGCCTAAATTTACGCCTGTCATCGATAGGTTTGACCCAGAAGACCAGCCAAACAAGGGCCCGATACCGATGATATAATCTCAAACGGGCCTTAATTAGTGCCCGTCACGGATGACTAACATATCAATCGGGCTTTAACTTAAGCCCGTCACTAATGACTAACATCTTCATCAGACTTAATTTAAAGCCCATCACCGATGAGTTTTTCTCCCAAAAATTTTATTCTAGTTTTTTTGGCTAGCCTCAGGTCTTTGCTAGCCATGCCCGCTGAAAAATGATAGAAACAGAGATATATTACATCAGACATTCACATACATTCACATACACCACAACAGGAGAAACAAGATGTTGTACCATCTGTTGTAGATAATCCGGCCCCACGGTGGTCCGAAAGATCACGTCGTGTGCCTGTAATGTACATAGGTGCGGAACAACATGACAAATTGTTGTTAGACAACGATGAACCTAAGACCTATGAGGAAGCGATGGTGGGACTAGATTCCAACAAATGGCTTGGAGCCATTTATGATAATCAAGTTTGGAATTTGGTTGATCCACCTGATGGTGTCAAAACCATTGAGTGCAAATGAATTTTAAGAAAAAGGCAGACATTGATGGAAATGTTCACATCTGTAAGGCGCGATTGGTGGCGAAAGGTTTTAAACAAATTCAAGATGTTGATTATGATGAAACATTCTCGCTCGTCGCAATGCTAAAGTCTATTTGGATTATTCTAGCGATTGCTGCATATTTCAATTTTGAGATATGATAGATGGATGTCAAAACGACTTTCCTAAATGGAAACCTAAGCGAGGATGTGTATATGATACAGCCTGAAGGTTTTGTCGATCCACAATTGTTTGAAAAGATATGCAAGCTACAGAGATCCATTTATGGATTGAAGCAAGCATGTCGAAGTTGGAATATTTGTTTTGATGAGGTAATCAAAGGGTTTGGTTTCATCAAAAATGAAGAGGATGTCTGTATTTACAAGAAGGTCAGTGGGAGCACAACTGTGTTTCTAATCTTATATATGGATGACATATTGCTGATTGGAAATAATATCCCTATGCTAGAATCTGTCAAGTCTTCACTGAAAAATAGTTTCTCCATGAAGGGGAGGCATCATATATACTGGGCATAAGGATCTATAGAGATAGATCTAAGAGGCTAATTGGATTGAGCCAAAGTACATACATTGACAAAGTGTTGAAGAGGTTCAACGTGCATGATTGCAAGAAAGGTTTCTTGCCAATGTCGCATGGCATTAATCTTAGCAAGAATCAGAGTCCTAGGACACCTGATGAGCGGAGTAAGATGAATATGGTTCTATATGCTTCGGCAATTGGATCCATCATGTATGCTATGTTTTGTACGCGTCCAGATGTCTCGTACGCTTTGAGTGCTATGAGCAGGTACCAATCGGATCCAGGTGAAGGTCACTAGATAGCCGTAAACAATATCCGTAAGTACTTAAGAAGAACTAAGGATATATTCCTAGTCTGCGGAAGTGAAGAAGAGCTCGTTGTAAGTGGTTACACCGATGCTAGCTTCCAAACAGATAAAAATGACTATAGATCACAACCTGGGTTCGTGTTCTGCCTAAATGGAGGCGCATTCAGTTGGAAGAGTTCCAAGCAGGATACTGTTGCTGATTCTACAATGGAGGCCGAGTACATCATTGCTTCTAAAGCTGCAAAGGGGGCTGTTTGCATCAAGAAATTTGTTTCTGAGCTAGGTGTGATGACTAGTGCTACTGGTCCAATGTCCCTCTATTGTGATAATAGTGGTGCCATTACACAGGCTAAGGAGTCTAGGTCGCATCAGAAATCCAATCACATACTTCCGCGATACCATCTCATTTGCGAGATAGTTGATAGAGGTAACATAAAGATATGCAAAGTGCACACCGATCTAAATATTGCTGATCCGTTGACATGGGTATTAGATACTTACATGATTGACTCTAGTGTAAGTGGGAGACTGTTAGTGATATGCTCTAGAGGCAACATCGAGATGTTGGATATCATGGTTAATGTTTATGTATCAATGAATAAAGTGTTATTCGGTTCCATGAAATAGATAACTTATATTGATCAATAAGTATGTGACTTATTTATGAGACTCTTTATGTATGAATCTATTTCTAAATGATCCCTGATCACATATCATATTTGTGGAACAAATATGATTCTAAGATTAGCATGTTTATTGATTGATGATCATGTCTCATATATCATGGTATGAAGATACCAAATCAATAAACGTGAACATGTGTTAGAGAACACATTGTTGGATTGTCACATCCTGGGTTTTTCCCTAATTCATTTAAAATAATTTACCCGGAAATAATCGGAATTTCTGAAATTAACCTGGAGTCAACCTATAATTTTAAAATGCAATTAATAAATGGAAATGACATGATAGGATTTTTCTTGAATTCTTCATGTCAAAATACGCTAACAGGATTTTTACTGGAATTTTTAGAGCACTCTAAGTATTTTTAATCAATTAAATAAGAAAACAGGAATTTAATTAAGTCCCTTTTTCCTTTTTTCTTTTTCTTTTTCTTTTTCTTCCTTTTTCCGTACGCCGTACGGCTTCCTTTCCCGCCCGTCGCCCTAACGGGCCGTCGGCCCAGCTCCCCGCGCGCGCCGCTCCTCCCCCGGACGTGGGCCGAAGCCCACGGTCCCGCCGCGCCGCGCAAGTCCGCCGCGCGCCTCCTCCGCGTGCCACCGATGTGGGCCCCACTGTCGGAGCCGCTTCCGCGCCCGCCGGCCAACCGCCGCCCGCCGCCATAGCCGCGCCGCCCGCTGCTTACCCGGGCCGTTTCCGCGCGCCTCGCGCCGCGTGGGCCCACGCCGGCTTCGGCCCATGCCGCCGCACCCGTGCCCGCACTTCCCGCGCCGCAATGGCCGCCGCCGCCCGAAACGGCCGCCGTATCTCGCTCTCTCTCTCTCTCTCTCGAGTCCGAGAACTCCGGCGACCTTATCCCCGTCGTTTTCGTGCCCGTTTGGTCTCCTCTCTCCCCTATAAACCCCCGAGCTCCGCCTCGTTTCCCTTTGATTCGCCGAGGTTTCTAGCCCGTGTCGCCGCCGTTCTCCGTCGTTCATCCGCCGGTGAGCTCGCCGCCGTCCTCGGGTTCCTTTTTGTTTTTCGTTTCCGCTTCCTTCGTCGGGTGCGGCGCCGCCGCCCCCGCCGCTCGGATGGTCGCGCCGCCGCCGCGTCCGCCGCCCCCGCCGCCGCCGCGTCCAAACCCTAACCCTAACCCTAACCCTAACCCTAACCCTAGCGCCGCCCCGTGCCGTCCGATCTTGCGGATCGGACGGATCCGCGCCGTCCGATCGCGATGGGTCCGCGCCGTCCGATCGCCGCAATCCGGCCGCCGATCGCGCCACGTCGCCGCCGATCCGGCCGCTCGGATCGCGCCACGTGGCGGCGATCCGGCCGCCGCGCCCGGCTCCGCGTGCGCTGCGCCAGTGGCGACGTCGGCCCTAGGGCGCGACGCCGCCGCGACGTCATGCGACGTCAGCCCGTGCCGCGCAAGGGTGACGTCACCGGGGACTTAATTGCGCAATAAATAATTTAATCTTTTCGTTTAGTTTAAAAATCGCAATTAAACTTCTAAAATTCATATCTTTTGAATCCGAGCTCCGTTTTAGCCCATTCAAATTTCATTAAATCCAGAAAAATGTCAAGAATCCATTAAAAATACTTTTCAGTGCTGTTTCAGTAGACTTTTAGGGTGTTTGTTGAGTGCTTTGTTTGTCGTGTAGATTCCGAGTCTTCCGGCGAGCCCGTTCTCTTCGAAGTAGTCGCCGAGGTTCCTCAGTCTCCAGAGCAAGGCAAGTCATACCTTACATTGACCATATTGTACCTATTTTATGTAAATATCTCTTTTACTTTCAAATACGCATATGTTTTAGAATGTCATTTTATGGGATGATTGTACCTATTGTACTCAACCATAGGATTGGTTACCTTATACCATTGATAACTTGGGATCCAATGTGACTAGATGTTAGTTTAAGGTTGCTTAGTCATGCTTAGCGCAACTAGCTCACTTAAGGGAATCACACTAAGTTTATTACCAAAGTTGACCTCCCGGTGATATTAAGATATGACCTTGTTTTTAATAATATTGAATTATAAGAAAGGTGGGTCGTGAGCACATGGTTGGACTTTGGTTAGCGTGCTCATGACGATTAAGGACCGGTTCTCGGAAACCCCGGAAGAAATGCCGTGCATACCACAAGCCGGCATGGGTAATGGTGGGCCGTAGCATAGTGTCTCTAGTTAACGTACCCCGAGAGGGTGAGCGTGATGGAGTTGGGTCGGCCCGGTTTTAAGGGTTGATCATCTTCCGGATTCATCGCGGCACTAGAGGGGCTGCCCATTGCCCGATGGGGATGGGGGCGAAACCTTGGTGTGGTACGATTGCTTAGAGGGGGTTGTGTGAAGGGCCCTGTCACAATTCCTTTCCGGGCACCGTGGTGGTGCAGGCGCACGTAATGTGTTGTGGGATTGTGTCTTGTGGGTACGCTTGTACACCTCGATCGAGTAAAAACTATTCGAATAGCCGTGCCCACGGTTACGGGCGATCGACCAGATTCACCTTGATTAGTCTCATTTACTTTATTCGCATGAAATGTTGGAATATGACTAGTGCGGGTGGATGGATGGGCCTGTTGCAACGTGGTTTGAGCGTTGGACGGTGTTTATTTAATCCGCTTAAATGTTACTCTGTTTTCTGTCTTCAAATATCATTATTATATTCTGCAAATGCTTGTTTATGCAAATTGAGCCCTTGACCTTTCCTTGTTATTTATCTTGCATCATGTCCCCTTTTCGGTGTGACTTGTTGAGTACGGTGGTTGTACTCGGTCTTGCTTCTTTTTCCCCTTCGGTGCCAGAGGTTGAGAGCGAGGTCTCCGAGGAGGTGTAGGCTTGTTCTCGTCAAGGTTTAGCTGTGGAGTTGGTGTTCCGCTTCGCTCGTGTCGAAGTTTAGCTTAAGTCAGTTTTATTTTCTTTTCCGCTGCATTTATGTAACTCTTTTATATTGTTTCTAAGACGAGGATTCTGTATTATCAATAACGTCGATTTGTGTACCTCGGCTGATTCCTGGACGAGGATGTAATGCACAAATTAGCTGCAGAAATTCTGGTGTGAATTTCTGGGCGTGACATGGATAGACCCACCTTGAGACACTACAAGGAATTAATGTGCCATTAGTTGGTCTCAAGTAGTGTTGGTGCAAAGTCCTTTTTGAATTTCTTCAAGATGCACCATGCTCCCAGTAACCCTTCTTGAAAGAAACTCGTTCTCCAAAAAAACACCATGTCGGGCGACAAACAATTTGCCTTGTTCCCGGCTATACAAATAATATCCTTTTGTTTCCTTAGGATACCCCACAAATAAGCATTTGTCTGATTTGGGTGTAAGATTGTCGGATTGTAAACGTTTTACATAAGCTTCACATCCCCAAATTTTGAGAAAACTTAAACTAGGGCGCTGCCCAGTCCATATCTCATTTGGTGTTCTTTCCACTGACTTAGATGTAACTCTGTTTAGTGTGAACGCAACTGTTTTAGGAGCATATCCCCAGAAGGATAGTGGAAGATCACATTGGCTCATCATGTACCTCACGATGTCCAACAAGGTACGATTTCTCCGTTCGGACACCCCGTTCCATTGAGGAGTTCCTGGTGGAGTCAACTGTGGAACAATTCCATAATCTTTTAGATGATTACCAAATTCCTGGCTTAAGTATTCACCACCACGATCTGATCGCAGAAATTTAATTGTTTTCCCTAAATGATTCTGTACTTAATTCTAGAATTCTTTGAACTTTTCATAGGATTCGAACTTATGCCTCATTAAGTAGATATAACCATATCTACAAAAGTCATCAGTAAAGGTAATAAACTACCAAACATCGCCTCTGGTCATTGAGCTCATTGGTCCACATACATCAGTATGTACGAGTGCCAACAAGTCACTTGCTCGCTCACCGTGACCCGTGAAAGGTGTCTTTGTCATCTTTTCAAGTAAACAAGACTCACATGTCTCAAATGTTTCAAAATCGAAAGAGTGAAGCAGACCATCTTTATGGAGCTTCTCCATGCGTTTCTCATTTATATGGTCTAGGCAACAATGCCAAATAAATGTGGGATTTATACCATTTGGGAGTTCCCTCTATGTTTTGATGTTATAGATGGGAGACGTTTGAAGATCCAAAACATATAATCCATTCACCAATGAAGTATGAAAATAGAACATATCTCTAAGATAAATTGAACAACCATTGTCTACTTATCTAAAATCATATCCTTCCGTTTGCAAACATGAAGCAGAAATCACGTTTTGACATAGAGTTGGAACACAATAATAGTTATTTAATTCCAAAACTAATCCTGAAGGTAAATGAAGTGGCATAGTGCCGACGACAACTATAGCAACCCTTACTCCATTGCTGACGCGCAGGTTTACCTCGCCCTTCTCAAGATTCTGCTTATTCTCATTCCCTACAACGACTTGCAAATATGAGCTACTAATCTGGTATCAAATACCCATGAGTCAGTAGATGAAGTAGCAAGATTGATTTCTATAACATTAATACCTGAAGCAGAAGTCACACTTTGCTTCTTTTTGAGATTCTCCATGTACTTCTTGCAGTTCCTTTTCCAATGATCTGTCTACTTGCAATAGAAGCAAATGGCATCTGATGTCGCCGACCCCTTCTTGCCTTCCTTTGCTTTGGAGGAACTCGCAATCTCATCAGGAGTTAACTTTCGTTTTGTGCAAAGTTTCTTAATAGGAGGTTTGCACTTAGCTTTCTACATCATCATCACATGATGATTGTTTTTTTGGATACTCTCCTCAGCAGTTTTTAGCATCCCATGCAATTCTGCCAAGGTTTTATCCATGTTGTTCATGTGATAATTTAGTATGAATGGCTCAAAGCTCGGAGGGAGCGACTGGAGAATCTCGTTTGTAGCCAACTCCTGTCTAAGAGGAAAACCTAGTTGTTCAAGACTTTCAATGTAGCCAATCACCTTTATCACGTGCGGACTGACAGGATTCCCTTCTACAAGCCTGCACGCAAACAAGGACTTTGAAGTGTTGAACCTCTCGGCCCTAGCTTGGTTCTCAAACATGCCGTCTAGACCCTCAATAATACTATAAGCATCACTGCTCTCGTATTGCTTCTGAAGCTTAGAGGACATTGTGATAAGCATGAGACAACTTATATCTAGGGAATCATTAGTGTGCTTCTCATAAGCCCTCTGTGCAGCCTCATTAGCATTATCAGGCAAATCATCAGGATAAGGAACTTCAATAATGTACTCCTTTCGCTCTTGCTTGAGAACAATTGTCAAGTTTTTATACCAATCCATAAAGTTTGATCCATTCAACTTTTCTTTCTCAAGTATAGATCGCAAAATTAAAAGAACTGGGTGCAGTATTAGCTACCATCATCTACAACAAAAAATACATGCAAAGTTTAGAACAATGATTGCGCGTTGTCTTTTATTAAACAATTTAACAAAAGACTCCTACTACGTTTCTTAACCTTCCCTCTAGGTTATGTATTAGTCAAGATCCACATGCTAATTAATTTCTAGTGAGCTTTGGCATCATTGCTAGAAGATCAGTAACATGAGTAATCAACACCTTGCTAATCACATCCCTATGTGACTCTTGTTTGTTGGGTGGCATCACCATGCCCCAGCACCAACCTATGCCCCAAGACTCAAAACTGTTTTGATAGCCTTATTAAGTAAACCAAATGCTCCTACATGTATATGTCTGACATATACCCCATCGTGTTATGATAGACCATGGCACTCTGCTTTGGCACACCTACCAATTCACGATCACGACCGTGATAGGTGCAACATTTGGAGGGCATCATTACTACTTAATTTTCTGAGGGATACTATCCTATTGTCACATCCCACCAAAATTATATCTTTGATGGATCCTAGGGAAAAGTGTGATGTATTTATGAACCAAAATTTTCCCCATAGATGTTATGACTAGTTTTAGTTTTGTGCAAATAAGAAAAATTTGCATATGCATTCTAGGGACATATTTTTCATTCATCATTTAAACAAAAGGGGTCTAAAGGGAAATTTAGAAAAAATATATAAGGGAGACATTAGAAATCACTCAAAAGTTTAGGAATACATTGCAAAAGGTGAAAAGTAGGTATTAACTCAAAATTTAGACTCGACACTATGAAAATTTCTAAGTGTCAAAACTGACAAAACAGAACTCTGGAGCTAACTTTGGGTTAATGCCAGAACCTATCCAGTGAGCTTCAAGTGGTGAAACTTGCAGTATTATGGATCAAGTTAAGCTTTAGAACTTTGCCATTGGGCACCGTCCCAAATTCGGCCTAGAAGAGTATTTACACGAGGCCTAAAGTAGTAAAGTCACCACTGTAATTCGGGGTTCCACTCCTCCCATGTTTTCCCTCACTGCCATGTGGGCCATACTGCCCGCTCGGGCCAAGGAGCCAGTGTCACAGAGTTCTCCACCCTGTCCCACGCGCCAGGACGCGCGCGCCATGCACGAGAGCACGTGTCGGTCACGACGAACGCGCGGAGCACGCGTCGGCCGCCGCGACGCTGAGCCCTTGCCTCTCCTCCATCGCCGGCGACAATATTTAAGCTCGACCGGCCGACAATCTTTCCCTTTCTCTCACTCTTGTCTCGTTCCATGAAGAAGCCGAGGCTGTCCACATCGAGAGCACCGAGAACACTCAAAGAAACCTCGCCGTCGGCAAACAAGGACCCGATCGCAATTGATGCACGGTGAACTTCCTCCTCGAGTAATGCGTGTTCCCTAACCCTCACTTCATGCTCCCTCTGATGGCCCAATTCCATTCCATATGATGTATCCAACGATTGGGAACGCCACTCAGCCAAAGCATGTGAACAACGTGCTTTGTGTCTACCGCCGCCATGAGCTCGCACATCGGCAGCCTTCCACGGTAAATTTCTGGCCGAATCCTTTCGCCACCATGCTACCCGATGCCTGACATTTGTTAAAAACGAAGGAATCACCGTGAATCACTCTATGGAAGAAATCCCCCTTTTCTTCCCTAACTCCGACCGCCGCTGCCGAACTCTGATTTTTCCTACTCTGGTAAGCCGTAGCTCGATTCCCTTCGTTTCAAGCATCACCAGCACCTCCTTAACCAGCACCCACATCCCTTTTTTGTAGCCAAGCACTGAGACGCTCTGCCGACGATCACCCGGGACGAAGGCTGCCGCCGCTTCAGGATGTCGCACGGTGCCACCTTCACCCAGACCTCACCAGAGCCAAGTCATTCGCTCGGTAAGCTCCCTAGTGACCTGTAGATGCTTTGCATTGCGTATGCATGAATAGATCAATGCCCAAAACAGACATGCACCGTTCACCCGAAGCACAGCGCCACTCGCACAGTTGCCAACGACCATTTCGGTAACGATAGTGCATGAGAGAAACCTCTATAGCTTCGTCGTAGTCTCCTTTACATTTTTCCTTTTGGCCGCGGCCCGAGATCGGCCGCCGTTCGTCGCCGGCGCCGGCGAGAACCTCGCCACGCGCCTCTGCCCTGCTTCCCTCGCTCGCTGTTCCACTGACAAGCCGGACCTACTAGTCAGGCGCCAAACCACGCGTTTAAAAGTTAAACCGCCACTGACATGTATGGCCCACGCGGATTAAGGATTTAATTCGAGGAGGGATTTTTCAAGAGAGAAATAGCCTAAATTTGGAAATTCATAGAAAATTGAAAATAGCACATTTTGACCTGGGACAAATTTTGTTAGAACTACAAGATTATGAACCTTAGGATTGTGGAATAAAAAAAACTGCACACAGTAGAAGATTTATTCATAAAAATCCATTTGATGTACCTAGCAAAATAGGGTAGGTTTAACTTATAAAAATCATTTAAAAAATCATCCTAGCTCCGAATGAGGTGAACTAAAATTCTGTAGAATCAGCAAAAGATGTACTTTCTAACAAAAATAGGAAACTAAGTACTTTCTATAATAAACAAACCACTTAGAGATTGATTAAGAAAAAGAGTTATTCTTGTGCACTCCAACTTCTAAAAATTATAGGGGACACATTAGAAATCGTAAAATTCAAACTAAATTTGTTAGAACCATCTCCCTGAGCTTTATTGACTAAAAATAATTTACATACCAGAAAGCCTATAGTTTAGCCCTAGACAAATTTAAGAAGTACATATCTATACACTTGACCTACAAATGACTATATAGAATGCACCACTTTGGTAGAAAATAAAAAGATAAAAACTCGACTTAGGAGGTCAACCTGAAGCTAAACACTTTCAGTTCATATGCATTCATTTTAGATCATGAAAGTTTTCCATAAACATTTGAAGCCTGAAATTGTCGTATGTATGCATTAGACGAATCGCCGACGTCATACGAAGACCCCGTGTATTTGAATGAACAAGAAGAAGAAGAACCAAGCAAGTCCTACCTCCCCCTTTGAACACTTTGATCCTAGATTTATGGAGGTTATTTCAAAATGGTTGTGAACTTTGCATGATGTTTGTTATAATGACACTAAAATCCTCAAAAAGATGGATAGTACAACCACCTATGTTGCATGCCATCTCAAACTCCACATAATTACTTAGCCAAATCCCTAACCCTAGGAATAATCAAGATGTTAATGTGTGTTTGAAATATCTAAAACCCTGGATGATTCACCCCTATGCTTAGTATTGCTTGTAGTGCCATTTTCCTATGCTTATTGGGCAAAGTACCTAAGTTTTGTTTTAAAAATTCTCTTCTAAAAATTATATTATGATAAAAATGTTACTTGTCAAAACAAAAAGGTGACAAATGTGAATTTCAAGTTTGGGCCGCAAGTGGTATACATATGGTGACTAGTTGTATACCGATAGGGGGAGTGTGTGCCCAAACTACCCTAAGGACTTCACTCCACGTACGTTCATCTCAAATATAGTACAACCACATGTGCTAGTATGGGATAGCCCTAACTTAGTATACTATTTGTGGTTTAGTCTTACATTTAGGTAGGCCGAAGTTCATATAACTCAGAGGAGCTTCCTTTATGCCCTGATGTGGTAGTTTAGGTGACTTAGCCTGTCTAATACAACGGTAATGTGCCACGTGGGTGGGTTCCTGTCATGTCCGCCCCCACGACGTTAAGTTTAAGGCATGGGCCCGCCACTTAACGGTCCTATGCCATACTTCCAAAATGGTATAGGATGGAGGAAACACGTATCGTGCTGGTGCAAGGCTAGGAACTGAGTAGTGTAAAGGCTTCGTTATGACCTCTAGGCCACATTCAACATGAAGAGTGTGGTAGTGCGTCGCGAGCACAAAACAAACTAGAGTGTTCATATCATGTGGGTAAAGCTGTACAAACTCTACAGAGTTCTTTAAAACTAATCGATTAGCCATGCTCACGGTCAAGAGCGCTTTGGTGAAGTGTCATGAGTATAGACTCAGTTGTTTTAAAAATGTGATCATGTGTTTTCAACAAAAGGTGTTGAGTTGTGTGAGTGTGATGATATAATGTGACTTGTTGTCATGGATGATGACAAGGTATCATTTATGATGGAACCATAATGAAATTAATGATGAAACTTAAAACTTGTCTTTGTTAATTGAATTGTCAACTCCTCTGTAAACAAATTGCAAAATAAAATTTGCTTTATGCTGAAAATGAACTACACAAATAGCTTTCCTTTGTGATATAGCCTTCATGTATGTAGGTTCGATTGCGTGCTTGCCAGTACATTAACATGTTTAATGTACTGACTCCTGCCACTGGAATATCCATTTTGTTTGCAGGTCTTAGACTTAGTCTTTTGAGTGATGCGGGTAATCTACTGCTTCTTTTAGGGTTGAACTTAACGGGGTAAACTCCTAATCGGTGTGCTTGCGGGTGGGTAATCAAGCCATCGCTGTTCGCTATACTCTGATTTATATTTTATTTGGCCGATCGGCCTATGTAATCAATGATGTTGATGTAAACCATAGTTAATTATCAAACTAGATGTATTTTCTTTTTATACTCATGCTTGGGAAGAAATTATGAATCTAGCGCACATCTTGGGAGTTAGATTCACACCAGTATGAGTTAGGGATATTTGAGATGTTGTAGATCTTTAGCCAATTTCGTCAAGTCTCCTGAATGTGTAACACATCTGGTCGCCGCCTTCGAGTGGTTAGACAGGCACATCTCAGGCTGAAGTTGATTGGCAGGCTAAAGGCCCAACAATATCTCACTTATCCCTCTCTCGGGACATCGGATGTTTTGTTATACTTGTTAGATGAGCTGAAGCGTTTCAACTCATCTTGCAAATAGAATGGGAAGTCCGGGCATCTTCGACAATGCTTTATGCATGCAATGTGAAATATGTGAATAATGGATGTGTATGTGAATAGATGTTGTCAAAACAATCATGGATTCCAACATGTGTAGTAGCTATTCCGTAGCTGGGTAGTAATAAAAGTAGTCTTTGGGTTTGCTATGAAACATGTAGTGGGATGTGAATGATCAAGATAGAATTTGCCCCTCCTATGGGAGAGATATCTCTGGGCCCCTCGATGTAATGGATTATGAAAGTGCATGGCCATGCCGAGTTGATTGAGGAGTCAATCAACAGATAGATAATCCAGTACGAGATGGAGTGAATTATTAAGCTACAAATAGGATGACATGTGTCTTGCCTATAGATTAATTGGTATCGCGAGGCAAAGGGATTTGTGCACACATTACAGGTTCAGCTGATATGATCTTCTTGTATACTTTGGTGCCAATACGTTCTGCTAGGGGCTGCTGTTGACGAGTCAGCCGAGTTGTACTTGGGTCAGAACCCAGCATACCTGAACCTACAGGGTCGCACACTTAACGGGATGGAACATGTATTTGAGTTGGACTCGGATATGGCTCAGTTCAGACAGAGATCTAACTGAATATAGAGCCTCGATGGGCCACAAGGCCTAGCCGGCCAACTCTATATAAAGAGGCGCTTGGGGTGGAAATTGGGATGAGAACAGAAACAACAGATCACGAGCGCAACTTCAAGTCACGGGTCTAGATCTTCCACGGAAACCCAAGTCGCCGACTTTTGAGCGAAGCCCTAGCTGGGCGTCGACTGCTAGCACACAAGGTGTTTGTCGATTCCATCCCTGGATATGTGGATACCGGTAGAGACATCACTACGTTGCGGTGTTAGTCAGCGGCATTGAATCTCCTCGAGATCCAACTAGCCGAATCGGACGAGCATCGGTGCGAAGTCGTTGGCATCGGACGAGCATCGGGGTCGGGCGAGACAAACCGAAAGCGCCATCGAGGTCGGGCGATTCGGACCTACGATTGGCAAGGTCGGCTGAAGTGTTCCAAGGTTGGCAAGGCTTGTTCGAGGTCAGATATCTCTTGATTGGCTATTTCCAGTGCACTACACGTCAATCGGTAACGATCTATAGACCCTTACTTGCAAGCTTTCCTGGATTGTGTGGTAGAAAATTTTGTTTTATGCTATCGTAGCCTCCACGTTTTCCTTCATAGATACCGGTAGAGACATCACTACGTTGTGGTGTTATTCGGCGGCATTGAATCTCATCGAGATCCAATTAGCCGAATCCAACTCAGCGATTGGGTTGGGCGGTCGGGAGGTCGGAAGGCCGGGCGAAATGGCACGGTGTCATCGGCATTGGCAAACCAGCAAGAAGTCATCGACATCGGTGAATCCTAACGCCACCAGGCGGTCGAGCGGTACGCGTGGAGATTGGCAGGGTCGGGCGAGATGAGCCGGGGTCGGCAGGGTCGAGCGATTCAGACCCAGAGTCGACGAGGTCGACAAAGGCTGTTCCAAGGTCGGCCGAGGTCGGCAAGGCTTGTCCGACACGACGGCTAGCAACATATTGGCTATTTCTGCTGCACTGCACGTCAATTGGTAATGATCTATAGATGCTCACTCGCATTCTTTCCTGGATTACACGGTAGAAAATTTTGTTTTATGCTATTGTAGCCTCCGCGTTTTCCTTCAAAACCTGCTTTTGATGGGTGCAACGGCTCTGTGTTGGTCCATTTGGCTAAGCAGGATTGAAACAATTTTTGATAACAAGATGGTGTATTCTCCTTTGTAGGTTATCACTCTAGCAACCCGATGGCTCCGTACTTGGGCCATCCTCTACAAACCTCACTACTGCGGAAAGGGGCTTTAGTCCCGGTTTGTAACCCCCTTTAGTCTCAGGTTTCAAACCGGGACTACGAAAGTGGGACTAAAGATGTCTATCTTTAGTCCCGGGGAAATAACCAGGACTAAAGATGCATCTTTAGTTCTGGTTGGTAACATCTACCAGAACTAAAGATGGTGGTGCCACGTGGCTGGCTCCCCCATCTTTAGTCCCGGTTGGTGTTACCAACCGAGACTAAAAGTTTGTTTTCCTTTTTTTAAGTTTTGCTCCTGCTGCTAGCTTTCTTCTTGTTAATTATATATATATGCATACTTATTTTACACATACATATATTACACACATAAAAATATACATATATATGTAGTATGCATATATATGTATAAATATATATTTTACACACATATAACTGCAGTTAATTAATTAAATATATACATGTATTAGCAAAATATGTACAGACATATAAATATACACATATATTATATTCCTAATTAATTTTTACTATTCTATGTCGTATATTACAAAAATTTATCTATGATGTGGATCCACGACCACTCCAATCCAGTATAATGCTCTCGTGAGATCAATAACTTGCTTGTTGATAAATTCCATCAGTTCTTCTTGAGCAGCATTTATGAAACTCACATGGGGTAGTTTATCCCTTATGTCACAAATAATATGTCATTTGAATAAAATGAGAAATAAATATATGAAATCAATAAGAAATCAAGACGTAACGTATGAATGACTGTTATGTGTACTTCCAGATTAGTTGTGAATGACTGTTATACGTACTTCCAGATCAGTTGGACATGTGACTTATTGAACTAGGCGGTGAATATAGTTGCAGACGTAGTAGCCATACAAGTTCATCCTCTGGGCCTATTTTGCACACTAAAGGAGAAACGATAAAAGATTTAATATACATTTCTATTTTAGAACAAATTAGTGATTCAGTATAACTTTAGAGAATGTTACTCACTGGAAAGTTCATCCTCACAGCAAGCTTTTCTTTCCAATGCCTGCGAACCTGCTCATGTAACGTGCCTATGCCCTACGTGCAGTTGGAAACTTGTGAGTAATTATCCGAGAACCGCATATATGCAACAGCAACTAAGACGGCATTACCTGTTTAACACTTCAAAAATTTTTGCAAATGTAGATTCTGGTTTATCCATTGAGTCGTACACATGGATCCGCGAGCTGCCAACGTCAATTACAAAGAGGACCCAGTGGAATCTGCAAATTGCGTAAGATGATATATATGAAAGTGTATATGTGTATGGGATTAAAATTGGTACAGAAAGTAGTAAGAACTCACGCTGTGTTGTACGGCACAAGTATCAATGGCTTGTAATGTTGCTGCACCAACATTTGATAGATGTTGTCCTCTGTATCCGCCGGATATTGATCTAATGTCTTCGTGTTAATTTTGCGGGAGTCCATGAATCCTATGTGGTTCCATCCCCGCCTATTGCAATCGTGGATCGCCATTCTACAAAGGATAAAACAATTTTTGTCAGCTACATACAAGGAGCTAAGGAACAAAATAAATTTAACTAAACGATACTTAGAAAACCCGTATGGTTATAACAGAGATGTCGAGGCGTCAAGATGGTATAGGTCAAAGATGTCCTCGAAGCGGATATACATTACATCATCTTCCGCTTCAAAGAATGTGTCGCTTTTGATCCTCGTCATGATCATCTCTGTACCTTTGCTTGTAGCTTGCATGTACCACTGGTGGAAGCAGTACATCTGTGTGGAGAGCTTCTTCACCTCATCCAGCTTGACAAGAGGCCGTCCGAATGTATACTTGTATCTCACCTCAGCCTTCTCGATAGTTGCACGTCCGGATATTTAGTCTATCGATATTCCCGCATCTTCCATAAATTTTCTTAAATCAGCTCTTTGTGCCCACACCACCAGCTCTTGAATGGATTTTTGAGGTTGCATCCCGAGCTGCGGGACCTCTTTGGCCTTTGCTTTCGCCTTGTTGTGCGCCTTCCTTAGCATCCTATCGTAGTCCAATTGTGGCTCTGGTTTAGCCGGTGGCGTACAATACATATTCTTGAAGAAGGACTCGGTCGCTGCATCGATTTCAATAGGCTTCTCAAGAGACTTCTTCTTGAAATGTGTCTTAACCTCAGCTTGGACGGCCTCGTGCAACCCCCCTGGAGTCATGTCGAATTCCTTTTTCTTTGGGGTTGGTGGGAGCGGGTCAAGTCTTGGCTTCTTTCTTCGTTGTGAACTGGTTGACCTTGACATTGACAGTGTGGCGCGAGCTCTGCGCTTAGGAGGCAACGGAGGAGGTTATGGAGTGACAGACCGTTTAGGCGATCATGCTCGTTGAGGGGACGAAGGCGGCAGAGGAGGCTGGGGAGTGGGGGACCATTTAGGAGATGGTGCTTGTGGAGGCGACAGAGGAGAAGGAGGAGACGGTCCACGCGGAGGAGAAAGTCCATGTGGCGGCGATGGAGGATCGGGAGCTGCTTCTCGCCCGGGAAAGACGACGAAGGGCTTGCTCCATAGAATGATCCCGTGGGTGGTGTCTCCTAGCGTCCTTTCCCTGTCTCCTCTGAGGATATCCAACTCGAGATCTTGAAAGCCATGTTCCACCTATTCAATTTCGACTTTTGAGTACCTTGGTGGAATGGGCATGCAGTGGTAGGTCCTGTCTCGTTCGACTGGTATGGCCATGCCTGACACCACCTTCACGAGAAGAGAGTTTATTAATTAGTAATCAATCTTGATTGACAAGTCCTTGAAGGGAATATATACCATAAAACTACGAGCATACCTTGATTGAAAGGTTCTTGAATGGAATATGCAGCTCACAAGGTGTTCGCTGTGTGATCTTGTCGACGGGGCATGGCGGGTAGGCCGGAGCTTGTATGGCTTGTTCAATCCCATGGCCTGTAGAAGCGCAACTGCTGGGTTGCTGTTGTAGTTGCGCTGGATCCGGTTGGCTCACATGCTGGCTCTGGTCCCATTGGGCCAACTTTTTGGCTACCTTTCTTCCACTATTTTATCGATTTGTGAGAGACGGAGCTCCATGTTTGCTAGCTTCGCATCCATATCTCTCTTCTTCCTCATGCTGCTCCAATAGCTTTGGATGTCCTTTTGAAATCCGTATTTCCAAGGAACGACGCCTTTTCCTCGCGTTCGTCCTGGATGCTCTGGGTTTTGGACTGCAAGCGTAAGCTCGTCCTTCTCTCTATCGGGTTGGAATGAGCCCGAGGCAGAGGCCTCCATTGCGTCTTGTAATCTTCTGGCGACTTCTTGGATTTCATCGCCGTAGATTACAGATCCATCAGCAGGATTGAGCGTTTCACTATGAGCATAGTACCAATGTTTTGATCGTTCCGGCCAGTTGGCTGTGCCCGGAACGATATCTCTCGCTAGGAGGTCGGCTTCCATCTACTCCCATCTCAGAACTGCCATCTGATAGCCGCCTGACCCCTAGCTTGTGATGGTATTGTTTCTTAGCTACATTCGCCTTGTTTTTCTCAATAAGAGCTTGCGCTTGCTCTCTTGTCTTGTAGTCCACAAAAGCCTCTCAGTGATCTCTCAGCTTGAGAAATTTGTCAAAGTCGAGGGTCTGGCCCATCAGGATGTACTTCTTTTGTAGTTCCTTCTTAAATTCCTGAAGAGCTCGGCCATCTTCTTTAGCGTCCATTCCTTGACCCTTGCCTGTTCTGACTCTGGGATGGTGAAGGTCTAGAGCATTGTCGACCACATCATCTCCTTCTCTGCGTCCGGGAGATAGCTTTGTTCATCCCCTCCTGCCCTGGTTCACCGCAAGCTAACTATACTGATGGGCACATGATCTCTCACTACCCATCCACTATGTGCCACAAACTTCCTTGCAGCGTCGGCTGGGGCACATGGTCGACCATCCTGTGCCACTTCTGTTATGACATGTTGACCCTTAATTCGCTTACTGACAACGCGTTGCCCGCGTGCCCTCTTCTCTCCAATGGCTAGAGTGCCCTCATTCCCCTCCTCATTGAGGTATTGATTTGGATCCTCGTTCCCCTCCTCAATGAAATACTGGTTGCTCCCCTGTGCGATTTTGTCAAGGAGGAACTATTCGTCTTCACGATCAGCCATTTGATTGTTGTGCTTCAATGACTTCATCAAGTAATTCTGATAAGGAAAAAATTATTCAGTTGATACATGTATGATCATCATTATGATCATGATCAAATTTGTAAGCCCACTTGGATATTGAGCAAATTCAATATCCAAGTGGATCTGTTTACCAAAAACGCAGGTCTCCACAAAGTCGTAAGTCCATGTATGGGGGCTAACGTGGAATGGAGCCACTACAAAGAAATTTCGGGAGTTACGAAAGAAACTTAAAACTCATATTGTACATGGGTTGAGAGCGGGAGGAACTCTTGGAGGTCGACCTAATAGGAAAAGGAAGGGAACAGATACCCAATATGATTATTGGGATGAACTTTTGGTAATGGTCTCGAGCCTATATGCTCTTTTTTATGGGTTCTTAGTTCTATTCATCTTCTTTGATTCTTTTAAACAAGAATCTAATAAACTAGAATTGAGTGAAAAAGAAGAGAAGAAATAGTTAAATAGAGAGAATCGAGCGGAGACATCCTATGATCTTTGGCAAATCCAAAGAAGGTTTTCCCATCCGCTCATCACATAATATTTCAAGGTCCCAATATACCCAATGCCAGATAGCTGCCAAGAAACGTAAGAAAGCTTTCGCCGAGAGAGAGAAAGAGAGGAGGATGAGGTGAGGGAGATAAGGTGGAAATGAGAGGAAGTGGATAAGAGGATAGGTGGTCTATGAACCGTTATCGGGGGAGCGATTTTCATATGCGAGGACATTTATGATCCACCTAGAGGGTCTCTTTCAAAAAATTTGATTATGTAGTATATATTGTTAGAAGTATATATTACAATGGCACAACAAAATGAATTGGCACAACAAAAATTTTGCCTATAATTCAAATGTACATGAAATTTTGCCTATAATTTTGCATTCCTTGGAAAAATCATGCGCATATTCTGTGTCCAATTTACCATTCACAGTCCAATTTAACATTCAATAATGTCGCTAAAAAATCTAGCATTCACAGTCCAATTTAACAAAGTCCATTTCAAAAAAAATTCAAATATTCACTGTCCAATTTAACACAAATTTAAACAATCACAAATTCACATGCAAAAATTATTAACATTCAAAATTCAAAATTAGCAATCCATTTTCATAGTCCATTCACATTTCAAAATTCTAAATTCACAGTCAATTCAAAGTCAATCACATATTCAAAGTCGATCATAGTAAATTAACATTTCAAAATTCTAAATTCATAGTATATCACATATTTGGGAGCTCACGGCGGCGGCGGCGGCAGCGACGACGACGATGGTGACAGCGACAGCGACAACGACAATGGCATGCAGTGTGTGGCACGCGGCATGCGGAGGTGTGCGCCATGCAACGGCGGCATGTGGATGCGACGGCGACAGCGACGGTGGCGACGACGACAGTGATGGCGACGATTAGGGTTCGACGCTGAGATCGTGTGCGGGGGTTAGGGTTAGGGTTAGGATGTTACCCGGACTGCTCGACGGGCGACGATGGCGGCTCGACGAGAGATGACGGCGACGGCGCGAGGAGAAGACGACGACGCGAGAAGACGACAGCGGCGCGACAGCGGTTTAGGGTTCTCGGCGACAAAGACGAAGAGACGATGAAAAAACGGTTGAGTGTTTGGATCCACTGCTATATATAGGTACCAAGATCTTTAGTCCCGGTTGATGCCAACAACCTGGACTAAAGATATATTAGTCCCGTTTGCTGGCTTCAACCGAGACTAAAGATCGAATCTTTAGTCCCGGTTGGTGGCTACAACCGGGGACTAAAGATCTCTGTACCATTGGTAGGTGAGAATCTTTAGTCCCGGTTTAAGCCAACAACCGGACTAAAGAAGTTTTCTCGCTATTTCCAAATATTTTTTTGTCCCGGTTGTTGTTAAAAACCAATAGTAATATTTAAACAGGGCCAAATTAATTTTAATGTGGATACAATCATATATAATTAACATATGATTGTTAATTATAATAACAATCATATATAATTAACGTATGATTTAGAAGGTATTTTAAATAATAATAATATATAATTAACATAAAAACTACTGAAAAATATTTTAGATTCTAATAATAATATATAATTAACATAAGCCCTATTGAAAATATTTTAAATTCTAATAATACTATATAATTAACATATACCCTATTGAAAAATATTTTAAGTTCTAATAATAATATATAATTAACATATGCCCTATTGAAAAATATTTTAAATTTTAACAATCATATATAATTAACATAAGCCCTATTAAAAATATTTTAAATTATAATAATAATATATAATTAACATATGCACTATTGAAAAATATTTTTAAATTGTAACAATCATATATAATTAACATATGCCCTATTGTTCTTGGCCTCTTCTGTCCATAGCTTCCCGCTGCTCTTGTTCCCAACGATGGATGGCTAACGCTTGCTCTTTAACGCAATGGAGTTGAGTCAAATGGTGACACAAGGCATGTGGGGTCATGATTCTGTTCTTCTACAGCTTCCGCACTTCACCAAGCAAGGCCCATTGAGAGCATCATTGATCTGGCTGAGATGAGCATCAAGGTTAAGTTTTATACCCTGCTGTGTGATCCTGTTTCGACAATTATGAGTACACTGACACTTCCTCAAAGAGGGATCGTTGCCACAAGACACTATTCAAGCTCTTAACATGGCTCTTTGAGTTAGGGCATTCCCTGCCTTTTGAAGCTCGAGTTTACATGGTAATCCTAGCAATGGTTGATGTTATCTCGAGTGATGGATGTTGACGAGAAATTTCTCTCACGCGCTGGCCTGGGAGATCTGCTTAACTCCAGTGCAGGTCCTTCCTGGCTACCTATGTTGTTCAAGGCGTGCCAGTTGGTTTGATCTGTTCAACCAACAAGAAAAACAAGATACATGCGTTAAGTGTTAGGTTAGATCCCCACTGGATCAGCTGAGGAAATCCATGAGCATATATATGTTATCCTAAAATATATTTAAGCCAAGTGACTGGAATGGATCGGCTATACTAAGACAGCATCAGCCGCTTAACCCAAATATAGTAAAGGATAATAAATATATGTATTGATAACCTAGCCGATACTGGAAAGCTAACTAAGGATCGGCTAGTACTCCGATGATTCTTATGAAAAGATATCATTCTTGAACCAGATATACTTAGCCTAGGAAATCGGCCGTCGGCTGCTGCTAGCGGGCCGATTTTGGCTTATGACGTCCAACAAGAATGGGATCTTAATATAAGAGACAGTCCTAACATAAATCTAGTAATAAATATACTAAAAATATATCAGGGCAGGTAAGGCCGGCTGAAACCCTGGCACTGTCTCTAAACATATAAATCTAACTGAAAATATCATTACAAGTTCTAAAAACGACTTAATAGTTCAATGTTGCTGCATCATTAAGTATAAAAAGAACAACCTGATCTATTGTAGCTGATTTATACCTCTCGAGATGGTGGATACCGCATATAAACTAGTTCAACCTCTAGATCTAACCCTATCGGCCGAGGGTTCTTGACAGAACTGGCCGATGGCAGGATAGATCTAAACATTGCCCTAGATTATATGTGATATATGGTAAATAGCGCAGTATAAACCCCTGAATCTAATGTGTCATTACGATGGAAGCACTAGAATCAGTAGAACATACCACTAATGACAAGCATTTACCTGGATTTGGGGATTGAAGTGATGCAGCCCGGAGCCAAATCAATTGCTCGTCTGAAGAAAAGGTTTTGGTGATGCGCCGAAAGTTGTTTGATTGGTTGTGATTCGAATGTTTTTACAGGGGGTCTCGGGTCCTATTTATACCCAAGAATAACATTATCTGTACAAACCCTGGACTCTATCTAAACTACTATTTAGAATACGACGATATCCCGAGAAGGACGCACGCCGCATTACAATAAACAGTTTAAACAAATTCCTAATTTACAGATACAATTGCCGTTACAGGACTCTATCCATAGATGGCAATATCTTTTAACATGCAAACTGATAACCGAATCCTTCACTCTATCTCCAAGCACTTTCATCGAAAATGGTTTTATCTTCTTCTCTGACTCAGCATCAGCTATCGGCTATCCTCATCCGATCCAACTTTAGCCGATCGTTACCCAGCCGATTTGAGCATAGCTGACGCAGCCTCTGCTTCTCCGCCTGCTGATCTGATTTTGTTTTAACCTCGCTACAACTTAGGGGTTCATTTACCAAATTTAGGTGTTAACACATGCCCCCCAAGTCCGTGATACGAAGTGTTGTGGATTTGTTGCCTGTTCAAATTCTCGCTCTTTTCTGACCTAAACCGTTTTGGCTACCCCAAATGCCATTTAAATAGTCCTTTACCTCGACCGAAACGATCACGCCTTCAAACCGCACTCAAGCACTTCGCAAACAAGCCTTCTTTTCCTCTCTCTTCTCCGGCGATTCACCGGCGCTCTTCATCACATCCCGGCGATCCTCGCGAACCAGGGCTCAGATCCACTTCCGACGACCCCAATGGCTTCCAACACCACCGCCACACCAGCTGTCGCCGCCGCACCGGCCACCACCACTGCCGAGTTCCCCGATGTACGCCCATCGGTTCAAAACCCTTCCTCTTCAGATTTCCTTTTCAGCCATGCTTTCTAGCGTTGTTGCGTTCATCATGCTTTCAGCTGCTCTTGATTAGCAATTTTTTCTTTCCCAAACTGTAGCACCTATCACATCAAGTAGTCATCCCAAGCTTGACTCAAGAAAAGAGATATTTTATTGGTCCTATCGGCAACACTGACCCAGCCGATATAATCATAGCCGAAACCAACAGAATCCCTTACAACACTAGGAAGCCATCCCTAGCCCACTGGAATGGGACTTTTTAAGTCGTGGCCGACCACAGACGCCGCCTGGATTGTGTGGTATAAGAGGGTGCAATCGGCCAAGTGCTCTTAGTGGGAAGAAACCGGGATAGCCCAGTGCTTGGCTTTGTCTGTCGCCAGCATGGAGAAGGATGAGCCGTTAATGTCAGCTGCGGCATACTTTTGGAACGACAACTTCAATGCTTTCATGTTCCAGCAAGGGCCGATGACAGTCACTCTAGCCAACGTATACATGACGACCGGACTGGACATCCTCGTGTCGGCTAACCCTGGAAACATGAGCCGAAAGGGGCAACATCAATTCAAGACCAAAGCCATCGGAGGGTGGAGCAGCTTCATCGCTCAAAACATGAAGGATGGATCGGTCGGCCATAGGGAACACACCGCGTTCCTTATGATGTGGCTAGAGAAGTTCCTGTTCTGCGGCTCAAGCTGCGGGCCGACCGCCAACTGGCAGGTCGTAGCCGAATCCCTAGCCGACGGGAACAAGTTCGTGCTAGGGAAGTTTCTCCTCAGCTACCTGTACCAGACGCTGCACCAAGCTGTTGCGAAGATAGCCGCCAATGCTACTGTCAATACCGGCGGCCCCTGGTGGTTCCTCCAAATCTGGCTGGTGCTGATGACTCAGAGAATATCCGGTCGGCTGCCCCTGACTGAGGCTGCTTTCCCAAGACTGGAGCCAATCGAGGATGAGGGTTGCAACGAGATCACCACCACCAGGTGCATGAGCTACGGAGAGGCAGCGGCTGTGCACGCGAGCTCAAAGCAATCGGCCAATCTGCTGGCCGAGTGGTTCATCTCCATGTACGATGGGTTGTCGCGCGAGAACCACACCTGGTACTTTTATCGGGATCAGGCACTGTTCGAGCTGCCAACCGATTTCAACTGGGAAGACATCAATTCAGCCGACAACCCTAGGTGCAGAGAGCTGTTCACCGCTGCCCTATCCCCTTGGATCCTGCCGGCCAGAATTCACCAGGGCCGATTAGTGGCCAGAAGTTATGAGTTTTACTACCCGGTATCGGCTGCAAGGCAGTTTGGTGTTTGGCAGCTGCCCGTCGGCTGCTACTACGCCAACAAGATTGAGACGAGGGGAGTTGTGAGCCAAGAACTGATAATGCATCGACTGCTAAACATAGCCGGCCCTCCCCTCGGCAGCATCGGCGAGATGGTCCTGGCGCTCAAGAAAAGCGCAGCGTACGACCAATGGTGGGCCGAGATCAAGCGGCATATCTTCAATCAGCGGTCATCTTATTATGTCGACTTGCTGCTGCCCAAAGAAATCCCCTCGGTATGTTTTAAACTCCAAATGATTCCTCTTTTCTTATCATCGGCCGATGTAGTCGACTAACACCTGTCCTCTTTGGTTTGCAGGAGACCGAGACAGAACGGCGCACGGTGAGCGACTCCGGGATCCCCATTGAGTACCGCCTGGGTGTTCTGGATTGTGGCGGCCTTGCTCCGTCCGCGATCGGCTGGGACGCGTCGAAACTGGCGTCCCTACTGCACGGGTAGGTGCGCGAGCCGATAGATCACAAGAAAAGAGCTGCGCCTTCCACACAGCCATTGGCCGCGCCTGCCCCCATGAAGCCGAAGAAGAAGAAGCCGCTCACGCCAGCCGACAGCTTCCCCCCAGTAGATCCGAGTGTCGCTCAATTCCTTGACGACCAGGTGGCCGATGAAGAGATATCGGCGACTGTTGGGGCAGCGGCTGAGTCCAGCAGCTCAAGCCACAACTCCGTCAACCCCCCGGCTAATGATCCACCGGCACCAAGCCCCCGACGGAGAGACCATCGGTAAGCTTTTACCTTAAATCGACCTTAGTATGACGTCACTATATACTCAGCCGATCATGCACTTTCCAGATCAAGAAGCCGGCTGGCCGCATCCCACGTCGTGTTCCAATGGTAACCACCCCTTGCAACTTGATTTATAAAACTTAGCCGATTTGACTGCTAACACCCATTTTTGCAGCCTCTACGATCTCCATCGGCTACTCCCCAGGCATCGAGCGAGCGTACCGTGACTGCTGTGGGCGGCGGCGATGGCGCTGATGGTGGGGTCCCATTGGCCGCAGGCGACGAACCAGCCGAGCAGGCCGCTCCGTGTTAGTGATATGCCCTAGAGGCAACATGGAGATGTTGGATATCACGTCAATGTTTATGTATTTATGAATAAAGTGTTATTCAGTTCCATGAAATAGACATCTTGTATTGATCAATAAGTACGTGACTTATTTATGAGACTCGATATGTATGAATCTATTTCTAAACGATCCCTGATCATATGTCATATTGTTGGAACAAATATGATTCTAAGATCGGCATGTTTATTGATTGATGATCATGTCTCATAGATCATGGGTATGGAGATACCAAATCAATAAACATGGACACATGTGTTGGAGAACACATTGTTGGATAGACCCACCATGAGACACTACAGGAATTAATGTGACATTAGTTGGTCTCAGGTAGTGTTGGTACAAAGTCCTTAGACCGAGATATCCATGGATTCCAACATGTGTAGTAGCCTACTTTGGGACTACCAAACGCTATTCCGTAACGGGTAGTTATAAAGGTAGTTTTCGGGTTTGCTATGAAACATGGAGTGGGATGTGAGTGATCAAGATGGAATTTGCCCCTCCTTTGGAGAGATATCTCTGGGCCCCTCGAGGTAATGGATTATGGAAATGCATGGCCATGCTAAGTTGATTGAGGAGTCAATCAACGGATAATCCAATACGGTTCAAGTGAATGGTTAAGCTATTGAAGGGATGGCACACATCTTGCCTATAGCTTAACCGGTATCGTGAGGCAAAGGGATTTGTGTACACATTACAGGTTCGGAGCCGATATTATTCTTGTATACTATGGTGTCAATATGTGCTGCTAGGTGCCTTGTTGACGGTCGGCTGAGTTGGACTCGAGCCGACGATCGGCCAACTTAGACTATAGCCGAAACCGAGTATACCTGAACCTACGTGGTCACACGCTTAAGGGGATAGAATAGATATTCGAGTTGGACTCGGATACGGCTCGATCGGATAGGGATCCGATCGGATAGAGTCCTATGGGCTTACGACGTATGGGCGGCCAACTCTATGAGATACGGATGAGATCCGATTCAAAATAGAGTCCTAATCGGCTACTAGTCCCGGTCGGCCAACTCTATATAAAGGAGGGAGGGGTGGAGAGCTGCCGTACGTCAATTGCATCGCGTGCAACGTAAGTCGCCGAGATCAATCTCCACGAAACCCTCCCCACTTTCGAGCCAAACCCTAGCCTTGCATCGCGTGCTAGCACACGGGTGTACGGCGTTCTGTCCCCAGACGTGTGGATACCGGTAGAGGCGCTACTACGTTGCGCGCTCTTGATTGGCTTCGGAATCGGCTGCAGTCGGGCGCATCGGAGCGAGGCGTGAGCGCGGCCGGACGGCTGAATCGGCTGATTGGCGAATCGGGCTGTCTCCGGGAATCGGCTACCTTGTTCCGGATCGGATTGCCCGATTGGCTATTCCGCTGCACTCTACTCCAATCGGTAACGATCTATCGGCCCTTACTTGCAAGTGTTCCTGGTTTGCGCGGTAGAAATTTTTTGTTTTCGGCTAGCGTAGCCTCCGCGTAACCCTTCACTCCGGCCTCGACACCCAAGGTAAGTCGACCGGGTTTCATAATCGGCTTTGTCGTTTTGACGACTCCTCTAATTGCCATCTCCCCTTTGCAGAACATAGCCGACCTCCTCAGCTTTGATCTGTCGGAGTTCGAGGAGTCTGGCGAGATCGGCGAGGAGGCGCTAGTGACGCCGGACGAGGTCCTGAGGGCTAGTCTAGGCAACATCGGCAATCGGCTGGAGGCCTCGCTGGACGCGCTGGTAGCCCACAGCAGCTCGATCCGCACGCGCTTCCGGGAGATCCAAGGCCAACTGCCGGAGGCGATAGCCGATGCCATTGTGCCGGCAACCTTCCTGGAGGCGCACCAACTTAAGTACGAGCAGGCCCAGCAGCGAATAGCCGACCATCGTGAAACCCAAACACGGTCGGCAACTCTCCAGTCGACCAAAGAGGCCATCGAGGGTCAGAAAGCCGCCTTCGACCGCCTAAAAACCGAGCCGACGGCCAAGCTCGAGCAGCTCCTCTCACGCCAGGACTAGCTGATGGCCGATCTTGTTCAAGTCATGAACGAGATCGACGTCCACAAGGAGTATATGGCTAGCCTGCCAACCGAAATCGACGCCCAACGTCAAAGTATCAAGGCAGCTGCGGTGCATCTCCGGGGCTTGGTGAAAGGCATTTGGCCGGTGGCTGGGTTTGAGGCCGACGACATCAAGGCCATCGAGGAGGTGGACCAGATCAGGCGGACGGCGTTGTCGGCTATAGCCGATTTCCTGAAGAGATGAGCTCGCTTGTAATATTTTGTGTTCTGAACCCGGCTACTACCTCATGTAATATACCCATCCAGCTTTTGTAATCGGCTTCACCAAACATTTAAGTATAGCCTGTCTGTTTCTAAACCGTGATCATGAATGAAATTGGCTTCGGCCTCTTGTAAGATATATCTTGTCAATTTTTTGCAGCTGTGCTTGTAAACGAGATCGGCTCCGGCCGCACATACTATCTCGATACGATTGTCAATTCTAAATTAGCTGTGCTGAAATCGGCTTCGGCCTTACGTGTTGTACTAGGTTTGCTGATTCGGAAACAACACCGCGGCTAATGACCCCAACACCTGGTATTACGACCTCTGATCTCAACAGCTTGAAACGAACTTAGGGCCACATCTCTCGCTTCCCCAAAATCGGCTTATAGCTCATACTTAGCCCAACCGTTGCGTCGATTCTAGAAACCTTTCGACATCTCACTCCCACACTTCTAGATTGACTGCAGATTACGAGGCCTAAAAAATTTTCTGCCGATCACACCAGCTTCTTGTGTATGTATATGCCCCCCAAATTTTGTTCATAGCTTCGGCATCGACAAAATTGTGAATCCAAGCCATTTGCACCTCATTGTCGTCGCTATCGGCCAATCGTTAGCCGACCGTGGAAAACTTAGGGAAAAATGTTGCATAAGAATGCCTAAAGGCGATGCCTTACCGGAACAGGACATCGACTAGCACAAATCGGCTGATCAAACAGAGCCGACTTATGAGTTGATCCATACGCTCGGGTAGTATTTTTTCAAGTATTTTCCACTAAGAGCCCTTCCAAACACCTCTCCATCTAATCCTCGTAGCATGTAAGCCCCTTTAGAGACGCATTTGTGGATCTTGAAAGGCCCTTCCCAATTTGGTGACCACTTGCCAAATTTGTTATCCCTTGATCCAATCGGCAGTATCAATTTCCAAACGAGTTCGCCTTCCTCGAAAGATTTAGGCACAACTTTTTTATTATAATGCCTGGCTACTCGTTCCTTATCTCTTGTAACTTTCTCCAAAGCCCTCATCGTGGATAAAACTAAATCGTTTGATTCGTCCACCATCAAGTGATAATAATCATCGGTTGTGAGTTGATCCTGTAGTTGAATGCGCCGTGAGCCGATGACGCTTTCCCATGGTAGCACCGCCTCATGCCCGTAGACCAGCTTGTACGGAGGGACTTGAATTGATCCATGGCATGCCATCCGATATGCCCACAGTGATTCGGCTAATCAGCTATGCCATTGCTTGGGGTACTCAGAGATCTTTCTTTTAATCAATTTAACCAAACTCTTATTTGAAGCTTTGGCTTGCCCGTTGGCCTGTGCGTAGTACGACGAAGAATTGAGTAGCTTGATCCCCATGTCGTCGGCAAACTGAACAAACTCATCTGATATGAATTTAGATCCCTGGTCGGTGTAATGGTTTGTGGGACACCAAATTGGTAGATAATGTGCTCTTTAACAAACTCGATTGCATCCTTAGAATCCACTTTCTTCAGAGGAACTGCCTCCACCCATTTTGTGAGGTAGTCTGTTGCCACCAGAATAAATTTGTGTCCTTTGCTTGAGGGTGGATTGATCTGGCCAATCATATCAATACCCCATCCTCTGAACGACCAAGGCTTGATGATTGGGTTCATAGCCGACGTTGGTGCTCATTGTATGACGCCAAATTTCTGACAATCCTGGCAAACTGTATAATATTTGAAACAATCCTCCAGCATTGTCGGCCAAAAATATCCTACTCGGCGAAGTAGCCACTTCATCTTCTGAGCCGATTGATGCGTGCCACAGATCCCTTGATGCACTTCTCCGATAGCCACTTTGGCTTGATCGGCTCCCAAACACCTGAGCAGCACGCCATCAATCGTCCGATAGTACAGATCTTCATCGAGCAAAACATATCTGAGCGCCCCGTATCGTAGTTTCCTTGTAGCCGATTGAGAGGAGTTTTTGAGATAGCTGTAGACTTCAAACCTCCAATTGTCAGCCGTAATAGCAGCAATTTCTATTTCAATTTCTTTCAACATCGGCCGATAGCCCGATGCCCCTTGAGCTAAATCATTGGCTTCTGAGTTCTGCTCTCTGGGGATATGTTTCAAAGTAGCTAGCCGAAAACCTTCCATTAATTCCCGGCATTGCTGATAATAGACGATCAACGCATCACTTTTCCATTCGTATTCTCCTAATAATTGGCTGATGACCAACAGTGAATCTCCCATTATTTCGATGGCGTCGGCTTCAACTTCCTTGAGTAGATGTAATCCTTTAAGGACGGCTTCGTATTTGGCTTGGTTGTTTGTAGCATGGGGGTTGATGGCGAAGGCAAATTCGAAACTTGCCCCCTGGGTGAAATAATGACTAAGCCGATACCACAGCCATTGGTGCAAACCGAGCCATCAAATGTTAATGTCCAAGGCATAATTTACACGGAGCCAACTGAGTCATTTCTGTGCTCCACAATAAAATCGGCTATAGCTTGTCCTTTGACTGCCCTGGATGTCTAATACATCAACTCAAACTCTGTTAGCGCAAAAATCCACTTCCCAATTCTTCCCTTCAATACTGGGGCCGATAACATGTACTTAACTACATCGGCTTTACAGATTATTCTGCACTCGTTGGATAGCAGATAATGCCTTAACTTTGTACATGAAAAATAGAGGCATAGGCATAGCTTCTCCACAGGTGAATACCTTGTTTCTCCGTCTAGTAGCCGTCGGCTGAGATAGAAGATGGTTTTTTCTTTGCCCTCAACTTCTTGGATTAAGACTGAGCCGATTGACTTGTCATCGGCCGATAGGTACAGCTTAAACGGTATCCCTATTGTGGAGGTATCAAAACTGGAGGCGAGCTTAAATAATTTTTGATGCTGTCTAAGGCTTTTTGTTGCCCTGCCCCCATGTGAATGCTTGGTCGGCTTTCAGTCGAAGCAGCGGTATGAACGGCTCCATCTTTTCTCAGAGATTGGCTATGAATCGCCTGATGAAGGTGATTTTGCCGATCAAAGATTGGAGTTGTTTCTTGTCCTTTGGAGGCTGAATTATTTTGATAGCATTTAAGCTCCTTGGTGTAACCTCAATTCCTCTTTCATGAACAAGAAATCTCAGGAACTGCCCAGCCGATATGCCGAACGCGCACTTATGTGGGTTCATCTTCAGGCCATATTTCCTCGTCCGCTCTAACACTTGTCTCAGATCGGCTATGTGGTTCTCCATCTCTCTGGACTTGACAACCACGTCATCAATATAGATCTCCACTAGTAAGCCGATCATGTCATGAAAAATATAGTTCATGGCCCATTGATATGTTGCCCCAGCATTTTTCAAGTCGAATGTCATCACCACCCATTCGTACAAGCCGATTGCGCCAGGACACCGAAAAGCAGTCTTGTGGATGTCTTCGTCGGCCATAAATATCTGATTATAAGCTGCATTGTCGTCCATAAAACTAATAATCTTGTGGCCTAAAGCAGCGTCGATGAGCAAATTGGATATTGGCATTGAGTATTCGTCCGTAGGGTGGCCTTGTTTAGATCTCTGAAATCGATGCATACCCTAAGTTTACCGTTTTTCTTCAACACTGGGACAATGTTTGAGACCCACTCGGCGTATCGGCAAGGCCGAATGAATCCAACATCATATAGTCGAGTTATTTTGGCTTTAATCGTGTCGTACATATCGGCTTTGAACCTCCTGGGAGGTTGTTTGAACGGCTGATAGCCCGCGTTAATCGGCAGTTGATGGACCACATTGATCGGCTAAGACCGGGCATCTCGAAGTACTCCCAAGCAAAACAATCTTTATATTCTTTTAATAGATTTATGAGCTGGGATCTACAATGAGGAGATAGATTTTTTCTAATATACGTCAGCCTCGGCTTGTCACCAGAGCTGATGTCGATTTCTTCTTACTCGTCGGCCGATGTAAAACCTGCCCGAGCTTGCCATCGTCTTTGTCTGCGATGTGCACGCCGAAGACGCATGAGCCCTCCACCATGTCTTGTTCAAAGCAGCAGCTGCGGCTCGTCATCTCCAATCGGCTGTATTGTGGAATTGGACACGTTTAGAAAATCGGCTTGCCAGATTTTCCCAGACAAACAATCAATGCCTTCGATTTTCCAAAGCAACAAATTGGCACTGACGACACTAACTGACCTGTCGGCTGGTACGATCTCAATCTTGTCGCCATCCCATTGGATTAGGCTCTGATGCATTGTAGAAGGAACGCAAGCAATTGGTGTGTATTCAGTCCCTTCCGAGCAAGCAGGCCGTAAGACCCCTTCCCATCGATGACAAAGAATGTTGTGGGCACGGTCTTATTACCGATGGTCAGTTCGACGTTCAGGACGCCCTTGGTTTATGATGGGTTGCCGCCGAAGTCTTTGAGCACCATATTGGTCTTTATTAGGTTTTGGTTCCTTTGCCTAATTTTCTGAATGTTGCGTAGGGCATTAGGTTGACTGCGGCTCCCCCATCAACTAGCATCTTGGACATCGGCTTAGCATTGATGAATCCTTTAACGTACAACGGCTTCAGGTGCCGATTCTCGGTCCCCTCGGGTTTGTCAAAAATAGCTTGGTCCGATGAGATTGCCAGTTTCACCAAGTCGTCTTCGATGGTGTCTGCATTGGCTTCAGGAGCACTGAATTCGGTTGGCAGTATGAATACCATGTTGACCGATGCAGAAACTTTGCCTTTCCCTTTGGCTGCCCTCCTGGCTTAAGCTTGGCCGGCTGGACTCTCCTTGACTTGCTCCTCATCGGCTGCGGCGGTTTTCTCTTTGGGAACCCATCGCCTTTTGATCTTACCCAGCCGACGGCGCTGTTCTTGGATCATTTGCCAAACTTCATCTTCTCTCCCTTCACGCTTGAGTCGTTGAATTCTTCTTTTCGTGTCTTTGTGAAGAGATCGACGGGCACCATTGAGGATTGGCCGATTCCTCGTCGTCGGCCTCTTTGTCGTCGCGGTCGTTGTCGTTGTCGTCTTCATCGACGAAGAAGTCTTGATGGATCGGGCTGAGCCGATCATGGATGGATCGCGGCCTCTGATTTAGCCGAATGGCTCTAGGGATGAACCGGGTTGGGCTTACAGCCGATGAGCTCCTTTGCTCGTCATCACGGCGATCGTTGCACGCCGGGCGATCGTCCAGTGTCGGCAGCCTCATGCTGGATTCCCAGCAGTACCTAAAAAATCACAATGCCAATGCAGATCAGCACTGCCATGGCTTGCCTTGTACCAGTGGCTTTGCGTTTCGCTCGCGCCGACGAGGTGCTTCATCGCGAGCTTCTTCCCGTTGAGACCGGTGTTGAGGATGGCATCGGCGTCATCGTGGACTGGTCGTTGGTTAGCTGATCTGATAACGGGGCGCACCATGTTGATTGGCGCGGCGTGATGTCCAGTCGGCTCGCCTCCTGCCCTGGCTCTAATTGATGCATCGACTAAGCCATGCACCATTCTGTTCTGTCGATCGGCTCGCCTGGGGTCGGCTTGGACAGTGTTGACTGGGATAGGGTTGCCGTCTACCTTCATCGGCCGACTTGAATCGGCAAACTTCAATTTCACGGCCTCAATTGCCATGGATTTGCTACCTAAAGACTTTGCAATCGTTAGTGGCATGGGATGTGGAGTTGTGCCACTTGCAATATTTCTTCTTCTTTAGATCTTCGTCCGATGGGATTACGTGGTTTTCAGGGAGCTGGATCTGTTTCTCCTTGAGCAATAAGTCAAAAATCCTATCGGCCTTAGTGATGTCGAAGTCGTATCTCTCTTCTTTGGCCGTCTTCAGCAGCCATTGGCAGACGATGGTTTTTTTGTTCTTGGCCCATTCGGCTGCCGCCACCTCTGCGTCATCGTCATTGGAATCGTAGTCTGACTCAACGACGACTTGAGTTACGTTCTTGACGGCCTTCCTGGTGTCTTGAAATCTTTGTTCGTGGGTCGTCACCTTCTGCGCCAAGTGGGCTAGGCTGTCGAAGTCCTACGCAGAGAATCGCTCTCGGATCGACGCGATCAAGCCGTGAAAGGCCAAATCGGCCAACTGGTCGTCCGATAGCACCAAGTTGTAGCATCAGTTCCTCATCTCTCTGAAGCGTTGGATGTACTCTTGAACCGATTCATTGTGCTTTTGCCTGACACTGGTGAGGTCCGACAACTTCATTTCATGGTTGCTGGAGTAAAAGTAGCTGTGAAATTGTTTTTCGAGATCGGCCCAGCTCTGAATTGAGTTGTAAGGTAATGAGGAGGACCAGGTAAAAGCCGATCCTGAAAGAGACAGAGGGAACAACCGGACTCTCAAGGCGTCTGTAGCCGATGCTTCGCCGCACTGCGCCAAGAATCGATTGACATGCTCGTAGGTTGATACGTTGTCTTGCCCTGAGAACTTCGAAAAATCTGGGATCTTGTATCTGTTGGGCAACGGAATCCGCTCAAAATGCTCTGGATAAGGATACCGATGCATGTTCCCTGAGTCCTTTGGCTTGAGGCCAAATTGGTCGCGCATGACATCTGCAATCAGATCGACCAAAGTTCGGTTGTCTTGCTGTATCGGTTCATATGGATCATATGGTGCGGGTGCCTACCGATACAGCGGTGGTGGCGTCTGAGGCCTGTAGTGATGATCTTGGCGGCCTCCCTGATACTGGTAGTGAGGTGGATGATTAGCGGGAGGCGGCCGATGCGCCGGCGGTGGCGTTGGTGGACCCGGGAACAGCTGTCGGCCACCGCCGTTGTACCGTCTGTCCAGGTCAATCTGCGCAATTGGCTCTAACTACCGATTGTTGTTGAACATGTTAGCGATCTGGTCCTGGGGCAGCGGTTGCTGTCGGTTCAGCATGGTAATCACTGGCCTTGTAGCCGATTCAGTTGGACTCGGCCGGCCGAGACCCCCCGGCGGCCCCGGTTGTGTTCTTTGGTGGAATTGGCCGATTCTGGGTGACCAACGTCCCGTAACCATGAAACCGGCCGTCTCAAGTACGTCGGCCCCCATTGCAGCTGGTCGGCTATCTTGGCGTCGACCACGGTAGCGATCATGTTGTTGAGAGTGTTGACAAGGATGCTACTCTGGTTGACCAGCGCGTGATGGACGGCCGAATCAATCCGATCTTGCAAAGTATGCAGGGCCGAATCATCTTGCTATCGGCTCTTCCACCTTTTGTTTGCCTTTTGATCCACTGGAGGAGGATGCCTTGAGCTCGTCCATGCTGAATTTATACTTTTGATGTATAGCCCCGGATCTCGTCTAGGTGAACGATTGTAAGTAGTTGGCTTGGAGCTCTTCCACCATCTTCTTGTAATCGGCTTGCTGCTCAGCCGATAACTGCTCCATCTTCACAGGCACAATGTTGTCCTAAGAAACATTGGGGCTCTTGGAGTCGACCATCTTATTGGCTGAGTCGATGCATCCTAGCCGAGCCGACAGAGAAAGTCCCACTGGGCGTGCCAAGAAGCATGTTGACGAGAAATTTCTCTCACGCGCTGGCTTGGGAGATCCGCTTAATTCCAGTGCAGGTCCTTCCTGGCTACCTATGCTGTTCAAGGCGTGCCAATTGGTTTGATCTGTTCAACCAACAAGAAAAGAAGATACATGCGTTAAGTGTTAGGTTAGATCCCCACTGGATCGGCTGAGGAAATCCATGAGCATATATATGCTATCCTGAAATATATTTAAGCCAAGTGACTGGAATGGATCGGCTATACCGAGACAAAGACGCCGCTTAACCCAAATATAGTAAAGGATAATAAATATATGTATTGATAACCTAGAGGATACTGAAAAGCTAACTAAGGATCGGCTAGTACTCCGATGATTCTTATGAAAAGATATCATTCTTGAACCATATATACTTAGCCTAGGAAATCGACCGTCGGCTACTGTTAGCGGGCCGATTTCGGCTTATAACAACCAACAAGAATGGGATCTTAATATAAGAGACAGTCCTAACATAAATCTAGTAATAAATATACTAAAAATATATCAGGGCAGGTAAGGCCGGCTGAAACTCCGCCGCTGTCTCTAAACATATAAATCTAACTGAACAGATCATTGGAAGTTCTAAAAATGACTTAATAGTTCAATGTTGATGCAGCATTAAGTATAAAAAGAACAACCTGATCTATTGTAGCTGATTCATACCTCTCGAGATGGTGGATACCGCATATAAACTACTTCAACCTCTAGATCTAACCCTATCGACTGAGGGTTCTTGACAGAACTGGCCGATGGCAGGATAGATCTAAACATTGCTCTAGTTTATATGCGATATATGGTAAATAGCACAGTATAAACCCCTGAATCTAATGTGTCATTACGATGGAAGCACTAGAATCAGTAGAAGATACCACTAATGACAAGCATTTACCTGGATTTGGGGATCAAAACGATGCAGCCCGAAGCCAAATCAATTGCTCGTCTGAAAAAAAGGTTTTGGCGATGCGCCGAAAGTTGTTTGATTGATTGTGATTCGAATGTTTTTACAGGGGGTCTCGGGTCCTATTTATATCCAAGAATAACATTATCTATACAAACCCTGGACTCTATCTAAACTACTATTTAAAATACGACGATATCCCGAGAAGGACCCACGCCGCATTACAATAAACAGTTTAAACAAATTCCTAATTTACAGATACAATTGCCGTTACAGGACTCTATCCATAGATGGCAATATCTTTTAACGCGCAAACTGATAACTGAATCCTTCACTCTATCTCTAAGCACTTTCATCGGAAATGGTTTTATCTTCTTCTATGACTCAGCATCGGCTATCAGCTATCCTCATCCGATCCAACTTCAGCCGATCATTACCCAACCGATTTGAGCATAGCCGACGCAGCCTCTGCTTCTCCGCCGGCCGATCCAATTTTGTTTTAACCTCGCTAGAACTTAGGGGTTCAGTTACCAAATTTAGGCGTTAACACTTATGCTTGCTCTTAACGCAATGGAGTTGAGTCAAATGGTGACACAAGGCATGTGGGATCATAATTCTGTTCTTCTACAGCTTCCACACTTCACCAAGGGAGGCCCATTGAGAGCATCTTTTATCTGGCAGAGATGAGCATCAAGGTTAAGTTTTATACCCTCCTGTGTGATCCTGTTTTGACAATTATGAGTACACTGACACTTCCTCAAAGAGTGATCGTTGCCACAAGACACTATTCAAGCTTTTGGCATTGCTCTTTGAGTTAGGGCATTCCCTGCCTTTTTAAGCTCGAGTTTACATGGTAATCGTAGCAATGGTTGATGTTATCTCGAGAGATGGATGTCTTACGCTTGCTCTTAACGCAATGGAGTTGAGTCAAATGGTGACACAAGGCATGTGGGATTGTGATTTTGTTCTTCTATAGCTTCCGCACTTCACCAAGGGAGGCTCATTGAGAGCATCTTTGATCTGGCTGAGATGAGCATCAAGGTTAAGTTTTATACCATTCTGTGTGATCCTGTTTCGACAATTATGAGTACACTGACACTTCCTCAAAGAGCGATCGCTACCACAAGACACAATTCAAGCTCTTGGCATTGCTCTTTGGATGGCTTACGCTTGCTCTTAACGCAATGGAGTTGAGTCAAATGGTGACACAAGGCATGTGGGATCGTGATTCTGTTCTTCTATAGCTTCCGCACTTCAAATGGTTCTAATATATTTAATAAATTCAGTAATTTACAATTATTTAACAATAATTTACAATATATTCAATAAATACAATATTTCACAATAAATACAATAAATTCAATAAATTCAATTGATTAGAATAAATTGAATAAATTTACATCGCCCATACAAAAATTTAGCTAAGTGATGGTTGTCCTCACGTACTTTCTCTACACTATTGTTCCTTCGTTATGATCGTTGCGTGAGTAAGGAGTGTCCTCATTTGATAGGAGGATGCTCGGGTCAACCGCCACAGCGAACGGAGTTTGCCCATCAAACTGATCATAATCTTCGTCAATCCTATACTCGACTCCCATGATTTTACTTTTGCCTGGAAGAACCACATGGCGCTTTAGCTCGTCAGACCCTTTCCCCTTCTTTGCTTTGCTAGCCATGTCCTTCACATAGAAAACTTGTCGTACATCATTGGCAAGGACGAAGGGTTCGTGTGAGTATCCAACGTTGCTAAGGTCGATCGTTGTCATCCCACTTGCATCAATGGTTACGTGTTGGAGACACCCTGGCCCTTCCATTATGTTTGCAAGGTGAGTTGAAATGCTTCAAATCACTTGACAAACATAACGGAACGATCGATGTCCCAAGAGAGGGATAAGTGAGACATTGCTTGCCCTTTAGCTTGCCAGTCAACTTCAGCCTGAAGTGTGCCCGTCAAACCACTCGAAGGTCGCGACCAGATGTGTTACACAGTCAGGAGACTCGACAAAATGGCTAAAGATCTACAACATCTCAATTATTCCTATCTCATACTCATGTGAATCCAGCTCCCAGGTTGTGTGCTAGATTCACACTTTCTTCTCTAGCATGAGTATACAAAGGAAATACTTCTTAAAACGAGAAGTAATTACGGATTTGATCAACATTACTATTATTACATAGGCCGACCGACCAAATACCTATACAAATCAGAGTACAACAAACGACGATGGCTTTAGTACCCACCCACAAGCACACCGACTACGGATTTACCCCCATTAAGTTCAGAATCGTAAAAGAAGCAAATCGAGTACCCGCACCTTTTAGAAACTAAGTCTATGACCTGCATCAAAATGGATATTCCAATCATAAGTGAAGCTTATATTTCAATCCTAACATTCTACGTGTGAAGCTTATATTTCAAAGAAGGCTACATAAGTGGCTCATTTTTTAGCATAAAGCATGTTTTGTTTCGCAATTCTTTTACAAAAGAGTTGATGCTTCAATTAACAAGACAAGTTTTAGGTTTCATCATTAATCTAAGTGTGGTTCCATCATAACATTACCTTGTCATCCTCCATGACAACAAGTCACAATATATATATAAACATCATCGCTCTTACACAACTCAACACATTTTGTTGAAAACACATGAACACGCTTTTAAAAACAATCGAGTCTATACTCATGACACTTCACCAAAGCGCTCTTGACCGTGAGCACGGCTAATTGATTAGTTTTAATAACTCTACAGAGTTTGTACAACTTTTCCCACATAAAGTAAATCGCTCTAGTTTATTCGGTACCCGTCGGTACCACCATACTCTACACTTTGAGTATAGTCTAGAGGTCACCACTAAACCTTTACACTACTTAGTCCCTAGCCTTGCACCAGCTGTTAGTGATATGCCCTAGAGGCAACATGGAGATGTTGGATATCACGTCAATGTTTATGTATTTATGAATAAAGTGTTATTCAGTTCCATGAAATAGACATCTTGTACTGATCAATAAGTACGTGACTTATTTGTGAGACTCGATATGTATGAATCTATTTCTAAACGATCCCTGATCATATGTCATATTGTTGGAACAAATATGATTCTAAGATCGGCATGTTTATTGATTGATGATCATGTCTCATAGATCATGGGTATGGCGATACCAAATCAATAAACATGGACATATGTGTTAGAGAACACATTGTTGGATAGACCCACCATGAGACACTACAGAATCAATGTGCCATTAGTTGGTCTCGTGTAGTGTTGGTACAAAGTCCTTAGACCCGAGATCACCATGGATTCCAACATGTGTAGTAGCCTACTTTGGGACTACCAAACGCTATTCCGTAATCGGGTAGTTATAAAGGTAGTTTTCGGGTTTGCTATGAAACATAGAGTGGGATGTGAGTGATCAAGATGGAATTTGCCCCTCCTTTGGAGAGATATCTGGGCCCCTCGAGGTAATGGATTATGGAAATGCATGGCCATGCTAAGTTGATTGAGGAGTCAATCAATGCATGATAATCCAATATGGTTCGAGTGAATGGTTAAGCTATTGAAGGGATGGCACACATCTTGCCTATAGCTTAACCGGTATCGTGAGGCAAAGGGATTTGTGTACACATTACAGGTTCGAGCCGATATTATTCTTGTATACTATGGTGTCAATAGGTGCCGCTAGGCGCCGCCGTTGACGGGTCGGCTGAGTTGGACTCGAGCCAACAATCGGCTAAGTTAGACTATAGCCGAGACCGAGTATACCTGAACCTACTGTGGTCGCACGCTTAAGGGGATAGAATAGATACTCGAGTTGGACTCGGATACGGTTCGATCGGATAGGGATCCGATCGGATAGAGTCCTATGGGCTTACGACGTATGGACGGCCAACTCTATGAGATTCGGATCGGATCCGATTCAAAATAGAGTCCTGATCGGTCACTAGTCCCGTCGGCCAACTCTATATAAAGGGGCGAGGGTGGAGAGCTGCGACTCATCGTTGGATCGCTTTAAACCGAATCCGCAATGTAAGTCACCGAGATCAAACTCCACGGAAACCCTCCCCACTTTCGAGCCAAACCCTAGCCTTGCATCGCGTGCTAGCACACGGGTGTTCGGCGTTCGTCCCCGAACGTGTGGATACCGGTAGAGGCGCCGCTACGTTGCACGCCGTTGATCGGCCGTGGAGGAATCAGCTGCGGTCGAACACATCGGAGCGAGGCGCGAGAACACAATCGGACGACTCGGATCGGCTACGACATCTGCGAATCGGCTAATTGGTGAATCGGCTGTCCCCGGGAATCGGCTTTCATTGGCCAGCACAGTTCCAGATCGGATAGCCCTGATTGGTTGTTTCCGCTGCACTCTCCAATCGATAACGATCTATCGGCCCTTACTTGCAAGTGTTCCTGGTTTGCGCGGTTAAAAGTTTTTGTTTTCGGCTAGCGTAGCCTCCGCGTAACCCTTCAAAGGGTATCGAGCTAATCTTGCTTAGTTCGGGTTTTAGATTGGATCTCGGAACAAGTTTTGCACACGGGTTGATTGGATCAATCGGTTTTACGGGATCTGTTGAGGAGAGTTAATGGTAATTGCGTTCCTTGATAGTGTATCGGAACGGCGTAATGTGATTACGTCGAAGCAATTTCCATATAACTCGGTTTGAGTCGGCTTCGAGATAGCGTTCCTTGATAGTGTATCGGAACGGTTTAATGTGATTATGCCGAAGCTATCTCGTAGTCCGATCTTGTTTGCTGCCTCGCGCCTACGCAAACCATCTCCCTTGATAGTGTATCGGGACGACATAATATGATTATGCCGACATAGTTTCCGTAAGCGATTTCATAGATTGGATCTATGAATTTCGTGTGGTGTTCATAGATTTCATAGCGGGACCGCCATGTGCGTACCCCTTATAGGTCGTCTCGGTGCCGTATCTCTGCGATAGGTAGAAAACGTTTCTACGCCTAACTTGTTTTTGTAGAGAATGCTTTGAGATTGTATGGCCCTATTGTATGTATGAGATGCATGTGATGCATGTAATATTCTTTCATATGTACAATCCCTGTAATATTCTTTCATACGTGCAATGCTTGTAATATTCTTTCACGACCTGCGAGTCGATGTAATCTTCAATTAGAGCTTCTATAGTAGTAGCTTAGTTTGAAGATATCAAGCATTTGGCACTCGAAAGAACGGTGATGAAGATGGAGATCCTCTACACCGGCATGGAGATAGAGATCACCATGTGAAGGGGGCCATACTATTTCATGCTATTCTACTTGCTTTCATATGTGATATGTTTGTTTGATAGGATAGCATCCCTCGCAAAATTAAGTAGTAATGATGCCCTTCCAAATGTTGCATCCCGTCACCGTTATGCTCGTCAATGGTGGGTCCGCCAAAGCAGAGTGCCATTCTCTATCATAACACGAGGGGTATATGTCGACATATACATGCAGGAGCATTTGGTTTACTTAACAAGGCTATCAAAACAGTTTTGGGCCTTGGGGCATAGGTTGGCGCCGAGGCATGGAGATGCCACACCAACAACAAGAGTCACATAGAGATGTGATTAGCAAGGTGTTGCTTACCGATGTTACTAATTTTCTAGCAGTGATGCCAAAGCTCACTAGAAAATTAACTAACATGTGGATCTTGACCCAATACGTAACCTAGAGGGAAGGTGGAAAATACATAATGGGAGTCTTATGTTAAATTGTTTAACAAAAGACATAGCATAAACATTGTGCTAAACTTTGCTTTTTCTGTTGTAGAATAAATGGCGGCTAATACTACACCCAGTACTTTTAATTTGCGATCTATTCTCGAAAAGGAAAAATTAAATGGAACAAACTTTATGGATTGGTATCGCAACTTGAGAATTGTTCTCAAGCAAGAGCGTAAGGAGTACGTTCTTGAAGTACCCTATCCCGAGGATTTGCCAAATAATGCCACCGCAACGCACGGAGAGCTTACGAGAAGCACACTAATGATGCCCTAGATATAAGCTGTCTCATGCTTGCTACAATGTCCCCCGAGCTTCGAAGCAATATGAGAGCAGCGATGCTCACACTATTATTCGGGGCTGCGTGGCATGTTTGAGAACCAAGCTCGGGCCGAGAGGTTCAACACCTCAAAGTCCTTGTTTGCGTGCAGGCTTGTTGAGGGGAATCCCGTCGTCCGCATGTGATAAAGATGATTGGCTACATTGAGAGTCCGGAAAACTAGGTTTTCCCCTTAGCCAAGAGTTGGCTACCGATGTGATTCTCCGCCGCTCCCTCCGAGCTTCGAGCCATTCATATTAAATTATCACATGAACAATATGGATAGAACCTTGGCTGAATTGCATGGGATGCTAAAGACAATGAGGAGAGTATCCAGAAAAACGGTCATCATGTGATGATGATGCGAAGGATAAGCGCAAACCACTGTCAAGAAACTTTGCACCAAGAGGAAGTTAACTCCCGATGAGATCGCGAGTGCCTCTAATGCAAAGAAGGGCAAGAAGGGGTCGGCGGCATCGATGCGTTTGCTTCTATTGCAAGGAGACAGCCACCTGGAAGAGGAACGCAAGAAGTACATGGAGGATCTCAAAAAGAAGCAAAGTATGAGTTTTGCTTCGGTATTAATGTTATAGACATTAATCTTGCTACTTCACCTACGACTCTTGGGTATTTGATACCGGATCAGTAGCTCATATTTGCAAGTCGTTGCGGGGAATGAGAAGAAGTAGAGGATTGAGAAGGGGCGAGGCGAACCTCGCGCGTCGGCAATGGAGCAAGCGTTGCTACGCTTGCTGTCGGCACAGTACCACTTCATCTACCTTTAGGATTAGTTTTGGAATTGAATAATTGTTATTGTATTCCAACACTATGTCAAAACGTTATTTCCGCTTCATGTTTGCAAGCGGAAGGATATGATTTTAGATCAATGAACAATGGTTGTTCAATATATCTCGTAGATATGTTCTATTTTCATGCTCCATTGGTGAATGGATTATACGTTTTGAATCTTGAAGCGTCTCCCATCTATAACATTAATACGTAAAGGGAACTCTCTAATGATATAAACCCCACGTTTATCCGGCATTGTCGCTTAGGCCATATAAATAAGAAACGCTCCATAAGGATGGATTGGAGAAGCATGGTCCATGAAGCCCTCACGGACATAAGGATGATTGCTCAATGTTCTTGAAACGATTTAGCTTTGCGCTCACACTAAATAGAGTTCCATCTAAGTTTCTCGAGGGAATACTTGAAAAGACACCATATGAGATATGGATGGTGGCAACTCCCTAGTTTGATATGCTCTTTTCTCCAAAAAATTTGGGGATGTGGAGGCTTATGTAAAACGATTTGTAAACGTATCCGACAAGCTCACACCCAAATCCGACAAGTGCTTCTTTGTGGGATATCCTAAGGAAACTAAGGGATATTACTTTTATAATCGGGAATAAGGCAAAGTGTTTGTCGCCCGACACGGTGTCTTCTTGGAGAAAGAGTTTCCTTCAAGAAGGGTTAGTGGGAGCAGGGTGCATCTTGAAGAAGTTCAAGAAACACCGTAAAACATTTCAGCGACCACGTAACCACAACAGAGGAGCAAAGTGTTGCGCCACCGTTGTAGATACACTAGCCCCACGGAGGTCCGAAAGATCACGTCGTGCACCGATGTACACAGTGCGGAACAACGTGATATATTGTTGTTGGACAACGATGAACCTAAGACCTATGAGGAAGCGATGGTGGGACCCGATTCCAACAAGTGGCTTGGAGCCATGAAATCCGAAATAGAATCCATGTACGACAATCAAGTTTGGAACTTGGTTGATCCACCGATGGTGTCAAAAGCATTGAGTATAAATGGGTTTTTAAGAAAATGCCGATATGGATGGAAATGTTCACATCTATAAGGCACGATTGGTGGCGAAAGGTTTTAAACAGATTCAAGGAGTTGATTATGATGAAACCTTCTCGCCCATCGCAATGCTTAAATCTATTCGGATTATCCTAGCGATTGCTGCATATTTCGATTATGAGATATGGCAGATGGATGTCAAAACGGCTTTCCGAATGGAAACCTAAGCGAGGATGTATACATGCTACAACCTTAGGGTTTTGTCGATCCAGAATCGCCCGGAAAGATATGCAAGCTACGAAATCCATTTATGGATTGAAGCAAACATCTCGGAGTTGGAATATTTGTTTTGATGAAGTAATCAAAGGGTTTGGTTTCATCAAAAACGAAGAAGAGGCCTGTGTTTACAAAAAGGTCGGTGGGAGCGCAATTGTATTTCTAATCTTATATGTGGATGACATATTGTTGATTGGAAATGATATCCCTATGCTAGAATCCGTCAAGTCTTCATTGAAAAATAGTTTTTCCATGAAAGACTTAGGGAGGCAAGCATACATATTGGGCATTCGGATCTATAGAGATAGATCCAAGAGGCTAATTGGATTAAGCCAAAGCACATACATTGACAAGGTGTTGAAAAGGTTCAACATGCATGATTCCAAGAAAGGTTTCTTGCCCATGTCACATGGCATTAATCTTAGCAAGAATCGGTGTCCTCGATACATGATGAGCGGAATAAGATGGGTATGGTTCCATATGCTTTGGCAATTGGATCCATCATGTATGCCATGCTTTGTACACGCCGCATGTCTCGTACGCTTTGAGTGCTACGAGCGATACCGCCGATCAAGGTGATGGTCACTGGATCGCCATAAAGAATATCCTTAAGTACTTGGGAAGAACTAAGGATATGTTCCTAGTCTATGGAGGTGAAGAAGAGCTCGTTGTAAGTGGTTACACCGATGCTAGCTTCCAAACAGACAAGGATGATTATAGATCGCAACGGGTTCGTGTTTTGCCCGAACGGAGGTGCGTCACTGGAAGAGTTCCAAGGGGATACCGTTGCTGATTCTACAACGAGGCCGAGTACATTGCTGCTTGAAGCCGCAAAGGAGGCCGTTTGGATCAAGAAATTCGTTTCGAGCTTGGTGTGATGACTAGTGCGACGGTCCAATGTCTCTCTATTGTGATAATAGTGGAGCCATTGCGCAAGCCAAGGAGCCAAGGTCACATCGAAGTCCAAACACATACTTCGGTGATATCATCTCATCCGCGAGATAGTGGACGAGGTGATGTCAAGATATGCAAAGTGCACACGGATCTCAACATAGCCGATCCGCCGACAAAACCTCTCCCTCGCCGAAGCATGAGGCGCACACAAGAGCAATGAGTATTAGATACTTACATGATTGACTCTAGTGCAAGTGGGAGATTGTTAGTGATATGCCCTAGAGGCAACATGGAGATGTTGGATATCACGTCAATGTTTATGTATTTATGAGTAAAGTGTTATTCGGCCCATGAAATAGACATCTTGTACTGATCAATAAGTACGTGACTTATTTATGAGACTCGATATGTATGTATCTATTTCTAAACGATCCTCGATCATATGTCATATTGTTGGAACAAATATGATTCTAAGATCGACATGTTTATTGATTGATGATCATGTCTCATAGATCATCGGTATGGAGATACCAAATCAATAAACATGGACATATGTGTTAGAGAACACATTGTTGGATAGACCCACCATGAGACACTACAGAATCAATGTGCCATTGTTGATCTCGGTAGTGTTGGTACAAAGTCCTTAGACCCGAGATCACCATGGATTCCAACATGTGTAGTAGCCTACTTTGGGACTACCAAACGCTATTCCGTAATCGGGTAGTTATAAAGGTAGTTTTCGGGCTTGCTATGAAACATGGAGTGAGATGTGAGTGATCAAGATGGAATTTGCCCCTCCTTTGGAGTGATATCTCTCGGACCCCTCGAGGTAATGGATTATGGAAATGCATGGCCATGCTAAGTTGATTGAGGAGTCAATCAAGATGATAATCCAATACGTTCGAGTGAATGGTTAAGCTATTGAAGGGATGGCACACATCTTGCCTATAGCTTAACCGGTATCGTGAGGCAAAGGGATTTGTGTACACATTACAGGTTCGAGCCGATATTATTCTTGTATACTATGGTGTCAATATGTGCTGCTAGGCGCCGCTGTTGACGGGTCGGCTGAGTTGGACTCGAGCCGACGATCGGCTAAGTTAGACTATAGCCGAAACCGAGTATACCTGAACCTACAGGGTCGCACGCTTAAGGGGATAGAATAGATATTCGAGTTGGACTCGGATACGGCTCGATCGGATAGGGATCCGATCGGATAGAGTCCTATGGTCTTACGACGTGTGGGCGGCCAACTCTATGAGATACGGATGAGATCCGATTTGAAATAGAGTCCTGATCGGCCACTAGTCCCAGTCGGCCAACTCTATATAAAGGGGCGAGGGGTGGAGAGCTGCGACACATCAGTTGGATCGCTTTAAACCGAATCCGCAACAGAAGTCGCCGAGATCAAACTCCACGGAAACCCTCCCCACTTTCGAGCCAAACCCTAGCCTTGCATCGCGTGCTAGCACACGGGTGTTCGGCGTTCTGTCCCCGAAGGTGTGGATACCGGTAGAGGCGCTGCTACGTTGCACGCTGTTGATTGGCTGTGGAGGAATCGACTGCGGTCGAGCGCATCGGAGCGAGGCGCGAGAACACAATCGGACGACTCGGATCGGCTGCGGCATCTACGAATTGGCTGATTGGTGAATCGGTTGTCCCCGGTAATCGGCTGTCATCGGCCAGCACAGTTCCAGATCGGATAGCCCTGATTGGCTGTTTCCGCTGCACTCTCCAATTAGTTACGATCTATCGGCCCTTACTTGCAAGTGTTCCTGGTTTGCGCGGTTAAAAGTTTTTGTTTTCAGCTAGCGTAGCCTCCGCGTAACCCTTCACCAGCACGATATGTGTTCTCTCCATCCTAGGTCATACTGGAAATGTGACCTAGAACCGTTAAGTGGTGGGCCCACGCCTTAAACTTGACGTCGTGGTGACGGACACGACAGGAACCCACCCACGTGGCACAATATCATTGTATTGGACAGACTAAGTCACCTAAACTACCACATCGGCGATAAATAGGAAGTTCCTCTGGGTTATCCGAACCCATACACTTCGTCCTACCATAGTACAAGGCTAGGTGCTAAATTAATTACATGGCTAAGTGTTGATGAGAAATTTCTCTCACGCGCTGGCCTGGGAGATCCGCTTAACTCCAGTGCAGGTCCTTCTCGGCTGCCTATGAAATACAGGGCGTGCCAGTTGATTTGATCTGTTAACCAACAAGAAAAACAAAGATATATGTGTCAAAGATTAAGTTAGATCCTACTGGATCGGCTGAGGAAATCAATTTACATATATATGCTATCCCAAAGTGCATTTAACCTAAGTGACTAGGATAGATCGGCTACGCCGAGACAGTATTAACCACTTAATCCAAATATACAAAGGGATAATAAATATATGCATTAACAGCCTAGTCGATACCGTAAGACTAACTGTGAATCGGCTAATACTCCGATACATCTTATAAAAATATATTGATCTGAGCTAAATGCACTAAACCTAGATCAGTTGGCTGTCGGCTGTAGCTGACAGGCTGATTCTGGCTTAGGGTATTTAACCAGAGCAAGATCTTAATATAAGAGGCGGCTTTAATAAATCTAATAGTAAACATAACAAAAGAATATTAAAACAGATAAGGCCGACTGAAACCCCGGCACTGTCTCTAGACATATACATCTAGCCCAATAGATTATAAAAGCTCTAAGAATGACTTAATAGGTCAAATTGATGCAGCATTAAGTATAAAAAGAACAATCAGATCTATTATAGCTGATGTAAATCCATCGATACGATGGATATCGCATATAATCTAGGCCAACCCCTAGAACTAGCTCTATCGGCTGCTGGTTCTTAATAGAAGCAGGCCGATGTCAAGACAGATCTAGACATTGTTCTAGATTATATGTGATATATGATAACTAGCGCAGCATAAATCATTGAATCTAGAGTATCATAGCGATGGAAGCACTAAATTCGATGAGATACACCACTAATGACAAACATTTACCTTAATCAGGGATCGAAACGATGCAGCCCGAAGCCGGATCAAGTGTTTGTCTGAAGAAAATAGGAGGCGATGCGCCGAAAGTTGTATTGATTGTGTGTAATTATTTTTTACAAGGGTCTCGGGTCCTATTTATACCCAAGAATGAAACTACCCATGCAAGACACGGTTTCTATCTAATATACTATACATGGTACGACAATACCCCGGGACATGGTCCCATGCCGCATTACAATAGGAAATCTAAACAAATTCCTAATTTACAGATACAATTGCCGTTACAGGACTCGATCCATAGATGGCAATATCATTTAACGCACAATTTGGTAACCGAATCCAACTCCTTATCTGTACGTTTTCCATCAGGATTGGTCCCACTTCACCTTGACTCAGAATCGGCTATCGGCTGTCCTAGTCCGATTCGCTCTCAGCCGACTGGCTCCGTAGCCGATTCGGACTTAGCCGATTTTGCTTCCGTCTCTTCTCAGATCACGCATCTTCCTCAATTCCGCTTCAATCTTTGCTTCAGACCTGGGAGTTAGTGTTGGCACCTTTTTTTGGCAAAAGGCACGAACACGATCGAATCACCTAAAGCCTTGCGGTGGTTCTTGGTACAGAGTCGCCAACCACTTCAATCTAGCAAAAACTTGAACAAAGTGGGTTTTGTAGATCAAATCGGCTAGCGAAATCGATTTAGATGGATAGATTGATAACTACTCGTCTCGTGAGCAAATGGAAAGTTTTCAAGACAAACTTACAAAGAAGTGTCCCACTCTCGCAGCGGCGGCGGACGGTTTTCGGCGCAAACTGACAAAGATGGACTACACTAGGGAAAAGTAGAAAATATGGCTGAAAATAAAGAAAACGATTCAAATAGATTGATTGTATGTTGTGTGTTTCGTTACTACAATTGAACTGGCCTTGGCCCTTATATAGGGGTTGGTCTTGCCTTCCGCAGGCCCTTCTCCACATCTAATTCGGGATAAACATGTTTGGAAACCCGCGATACACCGTACGGAAAAAGGAAACCCGAATACCAACGAAGTCGTCTAGGTTTCGACTCGCCGGTCGACCGGCCACATGCCTCCGGCTCGACCGGCCCCATTGCCCGGCCTCGACCGGCCTATACACGGTGGTCGACCGCCTCTCCGAAGAAACCGAGATTTTCCAAATATTGGCAACTTTCCCTATTTTGGTTCTTAGGTGCCAATTTTGGGTGTAAACACATGCCCCTGCCTTTTATGATGAACATTGTGAATCTAAAAGCATAAGACATGTTTTAACTTGGGACGATAACCTAATTACCAGTCACAACACCCCCTAAGCATCTTGCCAAATACTCGGGAAGTATTTATTCAGATATTTACCGTTGATAGCCCGCTGAAACCGTTCTCCTTGAAGTGTCTCCAAGAAATACGCATTGCCCCGAACGATCCCGTATATCCGATAAGGTCCCTCCCAACTCGGCGACCACTTACCAAATTCTTTAGATCGGAAACCCAAAGGCAAAATAGTCTTCCATACTAGATCTCCTACTTGGAACGTCTTTGCCTTCACCCTTTTGTTGTATGCTTTAGCCACTCTCTTCTTTTCCTTTTCTATTCCTTCCAAAGCCTTCAAACGTTTGTCGACCACTTCGTTAAGGTTATCACCCATCAATAGCTTGTAGTCTTCAGCTGACAAATCGTCTTGCTTTATATATCGAAGAGAACCAAGATTTACCTAAACCGGTAAAACGGCTTCTTGTCCATAAACGAGCTCAAAAGGGGTCACCTTGGTGGCACCATGCTTGGATATCCTGTGCGCCCATAAAGCTTCAGAAAGTACTTCATGCCACCTTCTCGGATGTTCCTCAATCTTTTTCTGGATCAGCTTCAACAAGGTCTTATTACTAGACTCGGCCTGAGCGTAGTAAGGAGACGAATTCAACAGTTTAATACCATAAGATTCGGCAATATTTTTCACTTCTTTAGACATAATAGAAGCTCCTTGATCTGTAGTTAATGTTTGAGGAATGTCGAATCTATGAATAATATGCTTCAAAATAAAATCAATTACCTCCTTATGCGTCAGATTCCTGAGCGGCACGGCTTCGGCCCACTTAGTGAAGTAATCCGTCGCAACTAGCACGAATCGATGCCCCTTTGAGGACGGAGGATAAATCTGACCAACAAAATCTAAAGCCCACCCCCGGAATGGCCATGGTTTAATAATAGGATTCAACACTGAAGCTGGTGCCAATTGAACATTGCCGAACCGTTGACAAGCTTCACATCCATTATAGTATCTGAAGCAATCATCAATCATCCTCGGCCGATAGAACCCCGCTCTTCTGAGCAGCCAGTTCATTTTATGGGCCGATTGATGAGTCCCGCAAATTTCCCCGTGAACTTGACCCATAGCAACCTTAGATTGATCGGTATCTAAACATTTTAATAGTACACCATCTATATTCCGGCGATACAGCTTTTCATCAAGCAAAGTATATTTATACGCTTGCCCGAATTTTCCGATCAACCCTAAGACTAGGATCCTTCAAATAGCCAATCAAAGGAATTCGCCAATCATTTACTGTTTCCAGGGCACACATGTTCGAATTTCCACTTCATTCGGCCTCTGTATGAAAAGATTGTGCCCCCAGCACCTTCTGTAAAGTCGGTCTGACCGGCCAAGCAACGCCGGTCGGACCGGCAACCACCCGCGGTCAGACCGGCCACAGAACGCTGGTTAGACCGGATGCCATCCACGGTCAGACCGGCGACAGTGCACCAGTCAGACCGCCTACGGTCTGCCTCTTTGCCAATTTCGTCCAAAAAATCAAAGTCAAGCACCGGTTGATCTAATATGAAAAATAAACTTCTTTTGATGCTATAACCAGATGCTTGTTGAGCTAAGTATTCCTAGCAATATGGTTAATAGTAAATTCATCGAAACTGGCAAGAATATCTAGGCATTGATCCAAATACCTGTTCAATGATCCGTCAAAGCATTTGTAGACCCCGGCAACTTGTTGCACCACTAATTCTAAATCACAGAAGGCTTCTACATGTGTAGCTCCAACGATCTCCATTACTTGTAAACCGAATAACAAAGCATTGTATTCGGCTTGATTATTTGTACAGTAATATTCCAAACGAACCGATGCTTCAAAGCATTGACCATTGGGCGAAACTAAAACTACACCTATGCCTTGACTCTCCTTACATGAAGAGCCATCAAAATAAACTTTCCAAGGTGTAACCCTAACTAAACGGACTTCATCTCCACAATCAATGTCTACATGATGATCTACTATAAAGTCTGCTACAATCTAGCCCTTCATAGATTTCAATGACTCATAGGCCAAATCATATTAAATTAATATATACGCCCATTTGCCAATTCTCCCACTTAGAATTGGCCTTTGCAACATGTGCTTAACAACATCGGTCTGACAAGTAACTATGCATGTACTAGATAACAAATAATGACGTAACTTGGTACAAGCATAGTATAAGCAAAGACAAATCCTCTCTACAAATACATACCTTGTTTCGGCATCCAGAAGACGGTGACTTAAATATGTAATTATGTATTCCTTGCCATCTTCCTCTTGTGCCAAAACGGCTCCAATAACTTTGTCTTCAGCAGCAATATACAACCGAAACGGAATTCTGGCTTTAGGAGCTCGCACCACGGGCGGAGTAGATAAATATTTTTTCAAACCTTCAAACGCCTCCTGTTGTGCTGCCCCCCAAGTAAAATTGACTTCTTTCTTCAAGCGTAGAATAGGCACAAAAGCATCGATTTTACCTGCTAGGTTAGATATGAATCTTCTCAAATAGTTTACTTTACCTAGCAACTTCTGAACTTCTTTCTTGCATGCCGGCGCTTTGAAGTCTTGAATCTTCTTAACCTTCTTAGGATCGATTTCAATTCCTCTCTCATGCACCATGAATCCTAAGAATTTTCCCGCCGACACACCAAAAGCACATTTGAGTGGGTTCATCTTCAAACCATACCGACGCATCCTCTCAAAAGCTAATCTCAAATCAGCCATATGTCCATCCATATCATCCGATTTGATTACAATATCGTCAATGTAGATTTCTAGGATAAAACCTAACAAATCATGGAAAATTAGGTTCATGGCCCTCTGATATGTTGCGCCAGCATTCTTTAACCCGAATGTCATAACTACCCACTCAAATAGCCCGACAAATCCTGGACATCTAAAGGCTGTCTTATACATATCCTCCTCTGCCATGAAGACTTGGTTGTAGTCGGCATTGCCATCTAAAAAACTAATCACTCTATGACCTGAGGCATCATTTATTAGCATGTCGGCTATAGGCATAGGATACTCATCTTTAGGAGTGGATTTATTTAAATATCTAAAATCTATGCAAACCCTAATTTTGCCGCTCCCCTTCTTTTCTACCGGTACTATATTAGACACCCACTCCGCATACCGGCACGGCCTAATAAACCCCGCTTTCAATAATCGGTCTATCTCTTCTTTGACACGATCATATATAAGTGGGTTAAACCGACGAGGAGGTTGTTTATAAGGCTTAAATCCTGACTTTATCGGAAGCCGATGCTCAACAAGATCACGGCTAAGTCCAGACATTTCATGGTACTCCCATGCAAAGCAATCACTATATTCTCTAAGCAACTCGATCATCTTAACCCTATGATCGGCTCTCATGTTTTTATTTATGAAGGTCGGTCTTGGTATGCTCCCATCTCCTATGTCTATTTCTTCTAATGGGTCAGCTGATGTGAACCCTGGACCGAGCTTCTCTACCTCGTCAAAATCTTCTATAGTCTCTCCAATATCGTTCTTTGTTGATCGATATTCTTGAACTCTTTTTTGTAACCATTCCAAATTGGTTGTTTTATTCATCATACAAAGTAATGTCACCAAGCCGTGCTAAACTTGCCGGCTTTACAGAAATGGGTACAAAGCCTTCTTTGGAAACATTAATAAAATCAAAACTAGAAAGATCTAGCCCTGATAAGCACTGCATGTCTCCATGTTTCCATCCCACAAAAACATCGGCCATGGCAACCTCAGCCGATGTATCCGCCTGAACTACCTCCACCTCATCGCCATCCCATTGTACTAGGCACTGATGTAAAGTAGATGGGACGTAGTAGTTGGCATGAATCCAACACCGCCCCAAGATGACACTATAGTTACATTGTACATCGACGATGAAGAAGGCGGTAGGCAAAGTCTTGTTCCCCACCGTAAGCTCCACGGACAAGATCTCCTTCGCCTCCGTTGACTCGTCGTTGAAGCCGTTGAGAAGCATGTTGGTCTTCTTCAGTTCCGCTTCCTCGCGACCCAACTTCTTGAAGAGAGAGTAAGGCATTAGGTTCACCGCCACGCCTCCATCCACTAGCATCCTCGAGACCGGCTTCCCATCAATGTGGCCCTTCAGATAGAGAGGCTTCATGTGATGGTTGGACTCGTTGGGCTTCTCGAAGACCGCATCCTTTGGACCTAGTGACATTTGAGCGACCTCGGCCTCGTCCATGGCGCAAAACTCCATGGGCAACATGCAAACCATGTTGATCTCCATGTTCTCGCCGGACGATGCCTCCACAGCCAATTGTTCATCCTTTTGAACTGGCTTCTCAGCAGTTGATGACTTACGCTTCCACTCCTTCGCAGGCGGTGGTCGCAACTCATCAAACTCCCTGTCTCTCCTCTCTTGGGCTTCCTTTTTCTTCAACTCAGAAGCACGAAGACGCTGCAACCTCCTCTTCTGAGTAGCCGTCAAATTCTCAGGCATCCACCTAGGATTCGGCTATGTTCCAGGAGGCAAATAATGTCCCCCGTTGCCTTTACCCAAAGAGGGAATTACTCTAGTACCCTTCTTACTAGAATGTCGGTCAGACCGGCCCTGGTGGCTGGTCAGACCGGTGTTGTATCTTTGGTCAGACCGGCGACCAGGCCCGATCAAACTGGAAAGAGTATCAGACCGGCCAGACGGCGCGGTCTGACCGCCCACAGCATCGCGGTTAGACCGGCCGGACGGCACGGTCTGACCGCTTACAGAACTACGGTCAGACCGGCCAGAAGGCTCAGTCGGACCGGCTACTGAGCTACGGTCAGACCGGCCAGTGCGTTCGGTCTGACTGTTCTCCTGCGCGACATCCTTCGCGACTTCGGTTCGGGGGCCGAATATCAACTTAGCCTCCTTGCCAGATGGTACTGGCACATCATACGATCCTATCTTGATAGTGATCGCCTCCGAAGCCCTCTCCTCAGGCTTGGCACGCTTGTGTGCCCTTTTCTCGCTGTCAAACTGGTCTTTTGTGGGGAACCGGCTTCCACTAGAAGTAGACGCCTGCCCTCGCGGCGATCTCCTCTCCCCTCTCCATCCTCGGTGATCCTGCATTGGAGGCATGTTGTACATAGGTGGGGGTGCCCCCCAAGGCATAAAGTAAGGGAACGGACAACCTGGAGGCGGCATCGGGCATGGTCCCCATGGTATGACTTGAGGGCAATGGGGAAACGACGGCTCCAAACCTTTGACGAAGGACCAAATCGCTCCTTAGGGGCGATCTTGGTCTCTTTCCTTTGCACGCTCCTTCTCGGCACTCTTCTTCTTGTACTTGTCAAGGAGCATATCAAAGGTTACCTTGGGCTTGTGGGGCTTCCTTGATGTAGATGCCTTGGCCTTGTTCTCCTTCCATGCCCCAACCTCTGGGCTCTTTGGCACAAGCATCTTGGGCCTAGGATCCCCAATGACAACTTCCTTTCCCTTAGCCGATTCGGCTTGCTCCGGCCGAATCAACACCTTCTTGCCATCAAGGTCAATGGTATTCACCGGGAAAGGATCGTTGTCAAGCTTCATCTTCGGGCCCTCGGTGAATTTCAATCGTCCTTCCTCTATGGCCGATTGAACCTGTCGACGAAAAACATTACACTCATTAGTAGAATGTGAAGAAGAATCATGCCACTTACAGTAAGAACGGCGCTTCAATTCTTCTAATGAGGGTATGATGTGGCCTTTAGGTAATTTGATCTATTTTTCTTGCAAGAGATAGTCAAAAATCCTATCACACTTGGCCACATCGAAACTGTACTTAATCTCACTCTGCCGATCCTTGCGAGGAGTCAGCGTCAAGCTAGAACAAACGAAGGGTTTGTTCTTATTTTTCCAAGACCACTCAGCGACATACATGTCATGATCGCCCTCATCAGACTCAGAATCACTAGTAGGACAGTCGATCATGCTAACATGAGGTTTCTTATCACTCCGCCTTCTTTTTGTCCTTTGATCCGCTGGAGAAGGACGCCTTGAATTCATCCATGCTGAATTTATACTTCTGGTGCATAGCCCCAGACCTCGTCTGGGTGAACGACTGTAGGTAGTTGGCTTGGAGCTCTTCTACCATCCTTTTGTAGTCGGCTTGCTATTCAGCCGACAATTGTTCCTTCTTCACAGACACAATGTTCTCCTGAGAAACGCTAGGGCTCTTTATGTTGACCATCTTGTCAGCTGCGTCGATGCGTCCTAGCCGAGTTGACAAAGATAGTCCCACCGGGCGTGTCAAGAAGCATGTTGATGAGAAATTTCTCTCATGCACTGGCCTGGGAGATCTGCTTAACTCCAGTGCAGGTCCTTCTCGGCTGCCTATGAAATACAGGGCGTGCCAGTTGATTTGATCTGTTAACAAAGAAAAAACAAAGATATATGCACTAAGGGTTAAGTTAGATCCTACTGGATAGGTTGAGGAAATCAATTTACATATATATGCTATCCCAAAGTGCATTTAAACTAAGTGACTAGGATAGATCGGCTACGCCGAGACACTATTAACCACTTAATCCAAATATACAAAGGGATAATAAATATATGCATTAAAAGCATAGCCGATACCGTAAGACTAACTGTGAATTGGCTAATACTCCGATACGTCTTATAAAAATATATTGATCTGAGCTAAATGCGCTAAACCTAGATCAGTCAGCTGTCGGATGTAGCTGACAGGCTGATTCTGGCTTAGGGCATTTAACCAGAGCAAGATCTTAATATAAGAGGCGACTTTAATAAATCTAATAGTAAACATACCAAAAGAATATTAAAACTGAGAAGGCCGGCTGAAACCCCGGTGCTGTCTTTAGACATATACATCTAGCCGAATAGATCATAAAAACTCTAAGAACGACTTAATAGGTAAAATTGATGCATCATTAAGTATAAAAAGAACAATCAGATCTATTATAGCTGATGTAAATCCATCGAGATGGTGGATATCGCATATAATCGAGGCCAACCCCTAGATCTAGCTCTATCGGCTGCTGGTTCTTAACAGAAACAGGCCGATGTGAAGACAGATCTTGACATTGTTCTAGATTATATGTGATATATGATAACTAGCGCAACATAAATCATTAAATCTAGAGTATCATAGCGATGGAAGCACTAAATTCGATGAGATACATCACTAATGACAAACATTTACCTTAATCATGGATCGAAACGATGCAGTCCGAAGCCGGATCAAGTGTTCGTCTGAAGAAAATAGGAGGTGATGCACCGAAAGTTGTATTGATTGTGTGTAATTATTTTTTACAAGGGTCTCGGGTCCTATTTATACCCAAGAATGAAACTACCCATGCAAGACACGGTTTCTATCTAATCTACTATACATGGTACGACAATACCCCGGGACATGGTCCCATGCCGCATTACAATAGGAAATCTAAACAAATTCCTAATTTACAAATGCAATTACCGTTACAGGACTTTATCCATAGATGGCAATATCTTTTAACGCGCAATTTGGTAACCGAATCCAACTCCTTATATCTACGTTTTCCATCGGGATTGGTCCCACTTCACCCTGACTCAGAATCAGCTATCGGCTGTCCTAGTCCGATTCGCTCTCGACCGACTGGCTCCGTAGTCGATTCGGACTTAGCCGATTCTGCTTCCGTCTCTTCTCATATCATGCATCTTCCTCAATTCCGCTTCAATCTCTACTTCAAACCTGGGAGTTAGGTTACCAAATTTGGTTGTTAACACTAAGGCTATCCCATACTACCACATGTGGATGTACGGTAAAGTAAACTTTAAGTTGGTGACACAAGTTCGGTCCTTACGGACTTGGGCAAACACTTCCCCTATCGGCAATGCAAATACATCAATTGCATGCCACTTGCCGCCCAAGTCAAAACCATATTTTTACACACTTAAGTTCACAAATAATCATCGAATTCAACCCACTCCAGAAAGGGTTCATTTTAACAAAATTCACATCTTATATATATATAGATGGAACAAGTGTTGTAAAAATTCTAGGCGAGGTTAAGCATTTCACTCTTGTAAAGTATAGCATACTCACATGAGCACATCCATAGTACTCTAATTTAATTCATGCAAGTTTTCAGGACATAACTACCATTCTTAGTTTAAAAGTATCGATAAGGCAAATTATGCATGCAAATTTCACAACCAAAAGATATTGCCCAAAATTATGGGTTCAAAGTGTTCAAGGGAGGGGCAAGAACTTGCCTTCGTTGTTGTAGGATCTCCCTGAGATGAACTACAACACTAATCTTCTCTCCGTTGCGAAATCATCCACTAAGAGAAAATATCGATAACGAATAAATACCGAAACATGTAAAAATCTAAAATGCATGAGTTCTCCAGTGTGGTTAGGGGATGTGTGTATATGAGTCATGGTGAAGGAATTTCTATTTTATCTCTTTTATTTTGAAAGTTATTAATTTTTTTGAAACTTGCTCGGTGTAGGGTAGGATTTAATTAAGTATTGGTCCAAACTGTCTTTACCTATTTGTTTATATTAACCTTGACCTTCCTGAGGTTAAGTAAAATGTTTTATAGGTCTAATGCAATTTATTTCACAATTTTCAGAGCTATAATGAATTTATTAGGTGTTTTACAAACCTATAATGTGTTTTGAGCCTATAGTATTCTATATATGTGGCCCTGGGGTTTTAGGTCCAGATCTTGGTATTTTGATTATGGGGATGGAAAGTGGATAATTTAGCTAATAAATCTAATCCTATTTGCAAAGGATTTTTTGGAGTCTAAATTGCTTCTCTAAATATATCTTCTATACTAAGAAAGGTCACCATGGTAGGTGTCTAACGTATTAATCTATGTCTTGCCTATAGAGCTAATTGTGCTAAGTCTTGGTAAACTTGGAATAAAAATCGAGGCTCACTGGTCCTCATATCCTATTTTAATATACTTAGAACTAGGATTCAATTTATGTTGAGACGATTATATGTGTGTGTATGTACATATGGTATCTAGTCTATTTATGATTATTAGCCCTAGGTTATCTATTTAGAGTTTTTCCTACATATTTAGTGCATGAGTTGATACATTTTATTTTATCTAATTGAATTTTATTTCTTGCAACTTAGTTTCTCCTGAAATGGATTTAAAATAAATTCTATATAAACCTTGTAAGGTGAGGGGTGCAGTAAATCATTAGTTTCATTTATAATTACTTTTAGGGATTACATTACTTAGAAGGCATATGGTGTTATCTTACATTTTAAAAAGTACATGTTTTGGCTGATTCTACAGAATTTAAGTTTATTCAAAAAGATGGAAAAATAAATTTTAAATAAATCCCTAAAGATTGAGTGTCCTAAAGTGTATCATTTTCCCAACACTAGTTTTACAAGCATTTGACCTAAGGAATGTATACATTTTTATTTACCCAGGTCAGAGAGGGTGAGGTGAGGTATCTATAGAATTTGGGTTTGCTCAAATTGAAGCTAATTTGAATTTTCTAGAGATTTTACAAGTTTTCACATGGTGTATGTGTGGTCTGCCCTATTTGAATTTTTGGGACAAATCTTGTGCAGTAAGGTCTATGTGTTATGGTTCTATATTAAAGTTCACTATTTAGGGAATCTACAGAAATTTGTCCCATTCAGAAATGTGTTGAAATGAATTTTATATGTATTTTATAAGTGGTGCTTACTGCTATGTGAGAAAACTCTAACGGCTACAATTTTTCTATCCTACTGCACACGGGGCCCACATGTTGGTCACTGCTGGTTTGAGAGGGAGGCCTTCGCGCCCGAAAGGTGGGGCCCGACCGCCAGTGAGACAGCGAGGGAGAAAGAGCAGGGCTCCGGTGACCGGAGTTCCCTCTCGGCCTCGCCGGTGACGTACTGCGGCTCGGCTGGGGAAACATCCAAAAGCAAGAACCTAGAGGAGGAGATGGCAAAGCTAATGGTGGTATTCTCATCAGCTGCGGTGGTCGGTGTTGATGGCGGCGACAGCACGAGCGGTGGCTTGCCTTCGGGTGATGTGCCAAATGGGACTATAGGCCGATCCACGTCTAGTTGATGCATGCATAAGCATCCACGAGTGCCAGGAGAGCTTACCTGATGGGGCGGATGGCTTGGCGAAGCTCGGGCGGTCCTGGCGACAAGAAGAACCGTCGGCGGTGGTGGCGGGAATGGCACGGCGTCAGCGGCAGCTCAACCTGGTCGATGTTTTGCTGAGAAAAGATGGTTGTGAGGTCACTGTGGTCACCCAAATGGTTCATGCGCAAGGAATCAGACAATGGCTCACCGGAAAAAGGAGAGATTCGATGGCGGCGGCTCTCGGCCGGACTTGGGGAAGACGGTGCCGATCTCCCGTTGTACCGCACCTCAGCTCAATTCCTTCAGGGTGGTGTCATCTGGAGTCGTGGCGATGATGGTGGCGCAAGGGTTCGGCCGGTCTCGGTCTACGTTGGCCGGAACGGCGACGACGATGCAGCTGCAACGCTCGGTATGCGCTCTCACCCCCGGTGGAATGTGACGGCGTTCCCGTAGCTACAATGGACAAAAGGGAACTGTGTCAATAGCGAAATTGCTCGACATTGCATGATGGTTACAGGACGTGAAAGAGAATAGAAGGACCACGGTTCCTCGGCAATGGCGGCCTTCGTCTTCTTCGTGGCCGGTGATGGAGGAGAGGGGTAAATGGTGAGACTGGGATTTCTCTCTCGGTTTGCTTGACTCCGTGGTGAGTCGTGATGTTGGGCGGTCAAGGCGGGGAGGTTTTTGTGTGACGGAGAGGAAAGATGCGGCGTCGACACCCCATGACCATGCGTCGGTGAGCTTCTGAGCGCGGTCGGCTCGGGCTCCCACGGCCTTCGACGGTGGAGAGGAGAGGGACCAAGTGGAGGCTAGCTGCAGGCACTGACAGTGGGGCCAACTTCGTGGTACGCAAGGTGGGAAAGTGGAGGATGGGTGGATGTCTATGTCCACTTGAATTTTGGAGGAAATTTTGATTTATTCCCTACCCTTGAATTTGTAGCTCTATAATTTATTGTGTGGTCTAGGTAAATTAATGACAATTTTTCAGCAGTTAGGGAAGTAAACATAGAACCCATTTTCTTTGGTTTCACTCAAAGATCACTTATGGTTTGTTCACAGAAATTCTACAAAGTTTGGGTATTTTAAATCTTGTTTGAATTTTTAGAAGGTTCACACAGTCCTGGAAAATTCTAGAAAATTTTTATTTAATTATGGTATTTAACCTAGTATTTGAATAGATTATCTCCTATATTACTGTATGTGCATTTAAATGGTCTTTTAGGCAAAAGCCGATTTAAATAATATTGACCCCCATTACCTAGCTGTTTGTCCAATTTGTTTGGGGCTTAAATCCTAGATTTTATTTTGTAAAAAAATTGTTAAGCTAATTATGTTATCTAGCACCCATATAAATTTTCCCCATGATTTTATCCATTATGGTTTATCCTAGAAAACTTGGGTAACCTCCCTAGGTTTAGGTGTTCACTCTATGTGTATGCATCTAATTTGGTCCTAGGATTCCTAACAAACTTTTCTTAAGCTGAGGGGATGTATCTATAATGAGATAAGGGTTCAAATTCTAAATGATCAAAGGACCCTTTTACCAAGAGGTGTCCTATGCATATGCATGTTCACCTGTATATATGGACCCAAGTTCAAGTCTTAAAAAATTTTACTTTATCCTCAAATTTGTAAATCATGCATTTGGCTTTAAATATTTGACCTAAGTAAAAAAGACAAAACTTTGGGTTAGGAAATTGGAGATTTTTACCCCTAGTTTTGTCTTGACATGATTTTACTTAACCCTAGGATTTGGGGATGTGACATTACGCCTTCACCACTCAACCTAACCCACTGTTGATGAGAAATTTTCCCACGCACTGGCCTGGGAGATCTGCTTAACTCCAGTGCTGGTCCGACCTTGGTTGCCTTTGGTGATTATGCAGGCGTTCCAGTTGGCTTGATCTGTTAACCAACAAGAAAACAAATAATATGCGTTAAGATTAGATTAGATCCTACCGGATCGGCTGAGGATATCAATTCACACACAATTGCTATCCCAAAACACATTTAGACCAAGTGATTGGGATAGATCGGCTATGCCGAGACAGTATAAATCACTTAGGCTAAAGGCGCACTAGGATAATAATTATCTACGTTGGTAACCTAGCTAATACTCCGATACATTTTATAAAAATATATTAATCTAATTTAAATAAGCTAAACACTACTACGGAAACAATTTTTTGTGGCGGCCATTTTGGGTCTTCGTTGGCGGCAATTGGGGCCGCCACAAAGCAAAGGCAGTGAAGATCAAGATCTTCGCTAGTGGTTATACACCGCCAGTAAAGAAATATCTTTGCTAGCGGTCGCTTTATGTCGGCCGCCAGAGAAGAACAATTTTCTATGGTGGCCAGTTCACGTCAGCCGCCAGCGAAGCCATATCTTCGCTGACCGCTGGCTTAAGGCAGCCGCTAGCGAAAATATTCTTCTCTGGCGGCTTACACTCTTTTTATGACACGTGGCCCACTGGGAAAAAACCCATTAGTTTCTGGAAAAGACACATGGCCCGCTAGTAAAAATAGGACATCATCCTTTTTTTACACGTGGCCCACTTGCGAAGATGCAATATTTATAAAAAAATTGAAACAAATTATATATTATTTTTTCTTACCATAGTTCATGTATTTTAGAGTCACACGTGGTTGATATAACTAATCGAGCTATCGATAAAGTATGTTCTCTTTCGTGCAGCCGCCATTGATGATTAATATACATGCACGCGGAAATAATATATGAAGATTAATATATACAATATATATATATACAATTTCTAAGCACCACATATATTGGAACGACACCACATATACAAGTAGTTGAATGTCTTACAACCCGACCGATATACATACGGGTGAAACCTGTCTATATTATACTCCTGCTCCAGTTAGACAGACATTCGTTCTTCGGCAGGGCCAAAACTCCATCGTGGTCGAAAAACCTCCCAAGCTGATGTGCGCACTCACCGTGGATGAAGTAGCACATGTCCCGTTGTATGTTCTCAATGGATTTATCATCGAGCTCCCTTTCAAACTTGGGAATTTTTGGAAGCTGCATCGAGATCATGACAAATTACAAAATTGTTCACAGTAATGCAAGTTAGTGATTAACTTAACAAGAGTATTGACGGTTTGTACTTACATCATCGTAATTCGTGCAATATCTTCAATTGACCCTAAGGTATTCGCAGGTGTAATATCCGCATAGTACGGTTCCCACTGGTTGCTTATGACACTTTCAACATCAATAAGTTCATTAGTTAATTAAATAGAAAAACACATGCATTTATAAAAATTAAGTAGTACTGTTTGGCATCCAAATTTACTTACCGGCCACTTATTACGGATGACTATCCGTTGTCTGGAGTTTTTCCGTTGTCCGCCTTTCTGGTAATACCTTTTATATGCATTGTTTGCAGAGATAATTAATTTAAATTCGTCAAAGATAACAACACATCATGAGAATATATAAGAATAAGAAACGTCCATGCATATAACTTACAGATCGATAATTCTGAGCATTTCTTGATAGGTATTGCTGTCTTTATCAAGAGAATCCAAGACGACGACTTCATTGTACTTTGGATAGAGAAGAAATACTATCCAATGGTTGCTGCAAAAGAAATGGTTAGTCCAGCCGTGATTATATGTATATACTCGTAGTTGATACGAAGACTTACTCAAAGGCGTATGGCGCGTAAACACATTCCTTGTCCTGCGTTGATTCAAGTGCTATAGATACATAAGCAGCAACATCGAGAATCTTTTCCTGATGCCTTTGTTCTATATATGCGTCCCTCTCTTGCCACGTCATCGCCTGAACATGTGCCGGTAGCTTGTTCTCGTCTAGCAGGTAGGTGTGGTTCGGCTTGCTTATCCGGCACGGGTTTAGGTAGCCACAGGCTTTTGCATCGCTTCGGCTTCCACGTAATTCATCCTTCAAAAAATGTAAGGTCAAATTAGGTACGCACATAGGTACAATGATTTATTGACACGTTCCAGTCATGCACTTACAGACACCAGATGCCGACCAAATTGGCGTCGAGCCTCTTCCGACGATAGAGGGCATGCATATCGGAGAAATGGACTTGGAATAGGCATGGCCCGCTCCAGAAGATGTTCTCCTGCACGACAACTATGAACGATGAAAGGCCTTTTGTGGTGCTTGCTCTGATGTACCATTCATGCCACCTCCTTAGTTGCCACGGACCTTCTGTTAGTTGCCAGGCATAGATGAATGGTTGGCCATTCTGAAACTCATGCGGCACATCAGGGGAGTTGATATAATTGAGATAATCTTCCATGGTTTGCTTGAGGTCTGTTAACTTTCTGTCATCAAAATCGGCATCTTTGATATCTTTGTCCCTTCCTCGGAATGCCACTATCATATATCTTTTCTTCGATTCACTTTTCCCTTTGTGCTTGTGTGTCCTTACCATCACTGGCACATCGGCACCCTTAGGTTCCTTCGGTTGTGATGGCTGTGGTTGCGATGGGTCTAGTTCATCGGGCATTGTCCGCTTAGGCCCTGATTGTGCACGCTCTGATTGCTGTGCCGGAGGCACTTCCTGTACTTGTACTTCTGATTGATCCTTTTCAAGCCCTGATTGTACTTCTGTCTCCTTTTCAATTGGAGGTGACGCAACAGCAGGCTCTGATCTTGGAGGTGATGCAACTAGATGATTTGATTGCGGAGGTGATGAAACTGGAGGATCCCTCGGTTCTTCGTCCCTTGGTGGATGAGACGGTGACACCGGTATCCTTGGTGGACGATCCGTTCCATCCGTTGACCCTAGTTGAATATCATTCTTGTGCCAAAGTACAAACTGGTCAACGGCATCTCCAAGGTACACAATCCCCTCGGGTGTTGGAATGTCGATCTCGTGCATCCGGTGAGCCTCATTGACCGTCCGGACCTATACCTTGGCATAGTCATCTGGAATGTCTTGGCAATGGAATATGCGGCCCGGTATGAACCTCCCAGTTGCAACCTGTATTTTCTTTCCTGCCCTGCCGACCGGAATCAAGAGCTTGCAAGGAGTATCCTCCGTTACATCGTCCATCGGATAGCTCGGATCAGGCTGCGAAACGGCACCACCGTGCATCATATGCTGGCTCCAATATCTATGGCATTCCTCACGAGCTGCAGCCCTAGCCTGAGATTCTATCTCCTCCTTATAGCGATCACGCTTCTTGTAGGTATGAGCATCCTCTTTGAATCCATCCTTCCAGCTAGTCTCTGAGGATACTCCCCGGACACGGCAAGAGTGCTCCGGGTTGCCCAACGCATAGGTCAGCTCGTCCCGATCTCTATCTGGAACGAACATCCTGGCCTCTTGCTGCGCAACGGTGTTCTTCATCTTGACAGCTACCTCCTGGAGCTTTGGATCCTTGAAGACTACATCCCCCTCCGAGGTGAAGGCCGGTGTTCTTGCACGCACCCAGTTCCTGGTTCGTGGGTTGTGATTTTTCATAGGAACCGGTTTCCCAGCCTTTTCCATCTCTTCATCTTGTTTTGTCCATTTCTTAACCGTTGGACGGTAACCGGTCGATCCCAAACGATGAGGATATTCATTCCTTCTTGCTAGTTCGACATCCTCCGGCTCTTCTCCTTTTCCTCCGCCGATCTCTTCAGGGCAACGAACTCATCCCACTGGGCTGGTGTTATCTTTCCGTACTCCGTGAACGACGTGTGTCCCTTCTGAACATATTTCTTGTTAAGGTATGTTTTCTAGTTCCGCCATAGCTTGCCCATGGTCTTGAGTGCATAGTCCTTTGCTGCATGATCGTCTGTCCCTTGCAGATACTCAAACTTGCTTTGCAGCGACGTCCAACAGCTGTTCTTTCTAGTGTCAGGAACTTTCTTCCAATCCTTCCATGTGATCTCCACGATATCCCTAACTATCGCCCCGCATTGGTTGCTATACTTCGAACATGAATCTTCGGGTGATAGGGGTTCCCCTTTCTCACTGATCCGCGTCAGCACGCTGACTTCTTTCAACAACATGTTCTTCCCTCACTCGCCCCTTCTTTTCTTGGCTTTACTTGAAGCTGAGACGCGCACGACAGTTCCAGCTTCGGCTTCCTCTTCGGGTGCGGCTTGGGCTTTCCTTTTAGATCGGCATGGAGCATTCTTCTATATTTGCATTTCACGTGACATCGGTTATAATCCATATATATACTTAATACGATCGGAACTAATCATATATAATATGTAACGTACCACCGGTTCGCAAGGGATGTAGTTCGAGTCGACTTCTTCATTGTTGCTCCCACCCTTTTTATTCCTTGCAGGTGAAGGATGGGGGTCACTCGGCGAGTGATACGATCCACTCCCTTCCTCACCGGATCTTGACGGCGATGATTCCTCCGGAACTACTTGTGTGCAAATATCCTCCTCGACCATCGGTGGAGTTTGCTTGCCCTTGTCACCCGAGGGTTGCGCTTCGGTCGGTTTTTCCATTGATATCCTTTTAAGGTGAGTTTATATTAGATGCAGAATGGAATCGTTTTACTGTCCTAAGTGCTTATTTTGAATGTACTATTAAACATACATTAATTTATACTATAACTTTTAGAAGTTCATTTTGAATACGAATACATATGAAAAATACAATTATTTGCTCCAAACATTCAGGTTTGTCGTTTGATCATTTGCACACGTTGTCATATATAACTTTATGCTTTGAGATCATTTGCTCCTGCCATAATAGTTTATAACGATGTGATATATATATATATATATAACTTACAATACTAACTTCCATATATATAAACATTATCAACATCCACACAAGTGGTAGTACAAAGGTGTTTACCTGCAGAGAAGAATTATTGGTGCTAACAGAACTATAATTAGTTAGGGCTTGCTTGTTTCATCAGTCACAGTAGTTGTACTGATTTGTTTGTTTGGTTAAATAGGGTAGGCATCATTCTGGCATCAGGAGTTATGCCATGCTATATGTGTGCTGCTTGGAACAGAGTAGCCTCTGATTTGCTTTAACTTTTTTTTAGTTTTTCTTATGTTAGTTAAATCGGTGCCAGGATGTTTATCTTTGTGATAAGAAAGGCATCAAGTAGTTAAGCGAAAAGCCTACAAATAGGTCCTGGAGTAAAATTTTGCAGAGGACTTATAGTTGTAACTATAGTAACTAGGAAATGCAGATCAAGGTTGTCATAACTCATAATATAAAAACATCCGTCCAGTTCAAAATTACAAGAGTTGATGGCAGCAGCTAGATGGATAGATCAAGAAGTTTTTTAACAGTACAGCACCACTCAAGCTCACATGTTAACTCAACTTAGAATTGTGGTATGGCTAAATTACGCAGCAATTGTCAAGAGTCCCTTTTTTATGCATTCTACAGATCTTTAAGCATTATTGTCTAGCAAACTAATCGCATGCCACATTTGTGATTTGCCCAGTTGCCCAACATCTACATACAGTTATATCATAGATAACAAGTACAAAGGTTATATACCTATATCAAACTAAAGGTTGCATCTGTTTAGAAGTCAAACTGTGGTTAAGACAGATATGCTCCGAATGACAGAACAATTGCCTAGATTTTTGTCTAACTTGTGAAGCTTTCTCCCTAGAACCTGTAGTTTGGAATTGCAATAGTTTTAAAGCTTACAGTTTTGCAAAGAAACAGAAATCAATCATCCTCCTCTACAGTGAGCAACACAGTTAGTGCAACTCTTGTATCATAAGGAAGCACCAAAGCACAATCATACCAGCACAAGTGTTACAGTCTTACAGAAATAAGCCTATACAAATTATTCTTAGTGAAACTAAAAGGACATATAAACTTCCATAGTTCCATGAAAATCAAACAAAATCATGTTTATGCAGTTTGGTTGATATTATTGAATACATTGATGTAAGAAACAATACATGGTATATTTCTCTAATTAATTCCAGGAGAGATAGTAGGATATTATGACCCTTTGGGACAACACAGCTCTTGATTACTGTAACCAGGTGTTACAATCAAGTTTGGCTACATCTAGTTAGTGCAGGATTTGTAATATCGCGAAATTACAACTTGCACTTGGTTACCACGGTAACACTTTGGATTTTTTTTAAACCTCTTAATTTCATCATTAACTTCTTCATTTTAATGTGCACGATTATCATGGTAATGGTGATATCGTTAGCTAGCGGTAACCTCGTCCTCAAACGGCAAGAGAAATATATGATGTAGGTTAATTTACACTTATACATGAAAATAAAGAAAATAGGAGAAATGATTGTTTTGCTCTTTTTGTTTTAAAAATAGTCATATGTTTTTTGGAGGGATGTTAATATTTATTTGGCAAAGACAAACAGACAACTAAATGATCTATGGTTAGAATCAAAGAATCAAAGAACAATAACAGTAGGTACCCTACTTAAATTTAGTAAAAAGTAGATAACGCTAAAATAACTTGTATTTAGAGAGTATAACGGTGACAACCCGATGTTTTTAACCAGTCAATCTCAATTAATTAATCGCATTATCACTGTATGGCACCACTACATTTTTAACTACTATCTAATCAAGCTTCCACCATAATTTTGGCACTGTCCCTAAAAATCACATGTCCAAATATTGTATGAATTGCACCGCACATTGGTTGAAGAGGTCAATAAAAGCATATATTATTTCACCCCCCTCCAAATTTCAACATTCTCTTTGGTAGTACAAATTTCAACATTTGTACTACCATTTTGGCTAGCGACCATGTCATTTTGATTTTCTCTGCTAGGTTTGTCCATCGTATGACCAGTTTGGACCAGTGTGTATATTTCACCCGCAAAAACAGAAGATGCAGACAACAAAAGCCTAATTTATTTGGATGAAAATCATAACCTCACTGAGATCAAATTGCATCAAAATTTCCATCAAAATTCCATCCAAAATTTCATTCATCCACTACATCAATCATCAATCATCCACTGCATCAATCATCCACGCGTGCGAGAGGGGTACCTGGAGGAGGCGACGAGCAGAGGAAGAAGAGGAGACGGCGGTGGTGACGAGGCTGCCGGTGACGGCGGCTGTGAGGAGGCGGCCGCCGGCGGCTATGAGGAGGCGGCCATCGGTGAGGACGCGGCCGGAAGCGGTGAGGAGGCGGTGAGCGGTGGCGGTGAGGAGGCTGGCGGCGGCGGTGAGGAGGAGGGCGGCGCTGGCAGTGAGGATGGCCGGCGGTGGTGAGGAGGAGGCGGCGAGCGGTGGCGGTGAGGAGGCTGGCGGCGGCGGTGAGGAGGCGTGTGGACCCCCATTTTTGGAACGGGAATCTTTCGTGTTCTTAGTACCATTTCCCTGGATCGAGTAGTTGGTACCCACGAAATACAGTACTGAATAACTAGGTGCATATGCATGAATAGTCTTACAACGAAATTATTACAATGATAGGCCCGCAGGCAATGTTCACCACATAGGACCTCATGGTCCGGATACAACACAAAAACAGAAATTAGATACGGCAGCGGAATAAGGCAGCGGCATGTCGATTGCCACAGGCAACGACCGGGGTCTAAGACCTAGTAAGCGCCATCAGCTTCTTCGCCTTCCTGGTAGTAGGCGTAAGGATCCTCCGATTCTTCATTCCCACCATCTGAAGGTTTGTGCGTATAGCAAGGGTGAGTACCAACCGTACTCAGCAAGCCAACACGGAGGTGATGCATATGATAAGGTTATTCAAGGAATGGCTAGAGCTCTTTTGCGTAAAGCCAATTTTCATAAATCTTTTCACAAGCCTAACAACTAGCCAAGTCAAGTTTTAGTCCCATAGTTTATTAATTCGGCGACGGTTCTGTCTACCATCCATCGTGATTCCAAAGATGGTTTCCCGCCTCCGATTCGTCATGGTTTCTGGGGAGTCCACCCCTTCTTGCATTTCGAGAAGTTGATCCACTAGCGAAATAAATCATCATGCAAACCCATCCCAGCATTTTTAAGTTTAAAGTCTAGCCAAGCGAAAGTCTTGTCACGATGCTCAATATCCACGAGCACGGCTATTCGAATAGATTGATTCATTCACACTGCAGTGGATGTACACTTTACCCGTACTCCGTGACAACCCAACAAATGAGCCTACGTCCCAACACATGAGACTGTCACGACAAAACCTTTCGATAACCTCACTTTGGTAGTACCCGCTCCATGAACTTAAGCCCTCATGCACTCTAGCCATCATTTTCTGCAGTGAGAGGAGTTCTGGCGCACCCGGGGTAAGGGAAGACTTCCTCAATCTTTAAGTTCAATTAATATCGATTTAATTTCATCATCCACAACATGGGCCGCAGCCTCATCTTCATCACACAAACCACATCATAAAGAACCATCTATGCAAGGATACTACCTCCGCTCGGCTATCTAATCGGCTAGGTCTATACCCATTCGAGAAGTACGGTTGTACTGGCTCGTTTCCCGGCTATCTCATGGCTCGGTCCTTAATTGACCAGGGTCGGCACTTGCCTTTTCCGGAATTCACCCAAATCATCCGGCCGCCCCAGTCTAAAATATTTGTGTAATACTTTTCAATGTTCATCAAACTTAGTTCATCATTCTCATGGCCATGTGGCGCTCATGTCTCCACAGGCCACATCTCTTACTATCTTCCCTAAGGTAGTTGCCCAAAGTTTTTCATAAAGTCATGAGTGTGCATGAATCTAAGTTTAGCAGGGCTAAGCAGTTTACCGAAGTTATTCTCCGGTTGTTTGTATCACTTTGAGAGTTACAAGGAATAATTCTAAAGGTAATCAACAACAAGGTATGACATAACAAGTATAGGTAACTCTGTATAGCATGCATGTTTAGAGTTTAAAATAACATCATTTCACAAGTGGGATCAATATGTTCAAAGAGTGTGATGACTTGCCTTGCTCGCACGCTTGTGGAGTGGTGTCTTCAACGGGGTCGATGCCGGTCTCTTCAGGTGCTACCCGTACGTGCGAAAGATCAATCGAATCCGATTAGAATCCCATATAACACCAAAAAGGTCGAAAAGATCCGCAAAAGCCTCAAAAACGATTCCAAGCGCTTAACCCAAATTCCTACTTGCGTTTGTACTAGGATCGCCCGGGAAAACTCCAAGTTTTGACATCGGGTCGATGACTTAGGGTTTTCGCAAAGCGACGATCGTGATTTGTTCGAGAAAAATGGATTTGAAAATATCCACGGAGGGATTGGTGCTAGAGGTTTTGAAGATTTGAGTACAAAAGAACAGCACATTTAAATGGCGAGAACGCATTAAACGAAACCCGGAGTTGAAAATGGCGCGAAACGGTATTTCGGAAAGTCGCATTTTGATTTTCGAATTTTTCACCGAGAAATCATGCAAGAAAATAATTTATTTTTGCCCAAAATTTTACTCAAGTCATCCCAAAATATTTTTCCAATTTTTCTAAAATTTTTCCAAAATTTTCCCTATTTTTCTTTTTTTTTTTTTCTTTATTTTCTCTCGCGCCACTGTTCATTGCCCTTAATGTGTTCGACCGAGGCTCGGCAAAAACAGAGGCCGGCCAGGGCGAGCGCATGGGGAAAACAAAAATGGCGGCGGCGGCCTTACCGGCGACGGAGGCTCACGGCGGCTAGGGCGGCGGGAGCTCGGGCGTCGCGGCGTCGGCTCGCGGTCTTCGCAGCGACGGCGGCGCTTGGTGGTTAGGGCAGCGGTGGCGCTGGAGAGAAAAGTGAGAGGAGGCGGCGGTGCGGGAGAGGGCGGGGAGCTTGGCCTTTTGTAGGCGCGGCCGGGGTGGGGAAGAACGGAAGGAGTGGGGCCGGCGGGGCGGCTGCCACGCGGCGGCACAAGGGGCCGGGCCGGCGCGGTTTGGCGACGTGCGGCGCGAGCACGGCGGGGTCCGGCGCGCGCGGCGACGGATGGCGACGATGGCGCACGGCTCGGGCAGGGCTGGTACAACGGCGAGGCGCGTGGCGGCGAGGGCGCGGGGCATGGGCGGGGTCGGCGCGGCGGCGGGCGCGTGGCGCGACGAGCGGGCGCGGGCGCGGGGCCGGGTACGGGTGCGCAGCTGCGGGCGCGGGCGCGGCGGGGTCCGGCACGGGCGCGCGTGCGCGGCGCGGCGCGCGCTACGCGGCGCGTGTCGCTCGCGGGTGCGGGCGCGTACGGCCGGCGACGCACGGCGGGCGCGAGCACGTACGGCCGGGCGACGCGCGGCGGGCGCGCTCCGGGTCCGCGTACGGCGTCGAGCACCTCATGCGCAATGAACAGTGCAATTTTATATTTTCCCGATTTTCAAATCCTAATTTCCTATTTCTATTTTCCAAAAATTTCCAAAATTTCTTGTAAATTCCTAAATATTTTTATTGTCTATTTTGTGCCCTAATTAATCTTCCACCATCCACAATCAATACTCTATTTCACAAATTCGCATTTTCATAAATCCGCATCTCATCTCCGATTCCTTTTAAAATTCCTAATCCTGAATTTCAAATTTTTCTCTCCGACAAACTCCAAGTCTTTCACAAATACAAAAAAAGGGAATTGATCACAACTAGATTTAGGCAACTGAGCTGGCAAATAAGAAGCAACAAACCCGAGGAAAAGCAACAAGCGAAGGTTTTTGAAAGTTCTGATTTTTACGTTCCGATTTCAGTTTCTTTGATTTTCAGGATGTTACAAGGCGGCGGCTGAAAATTTTGGCAGCCTGGCGGTGGCTCAAGGGTTTTCGCGCCTTCGGGACTTAGGAAAAATTGAGACTCCCGCACGCCCATACATATAGCGGAAACCATTTTCGCTGGCAGCCGGCTTAACTGGTCGCTAGCAAATATCTTTTCCCTGGCGGCCGGCTTACCAGGCCGCTAGCATAAACTTTTTTCGGGGCGGGCGGCTTACCGGCCGCTAGCAAAATCTTTTCGCGGCGGCGGCTTTTCGCCGGCGGCCGGCTTACCTGGCCGCTAGCAAAAATCTTTTTTCGCGGCGCACTTTTCACCGGCGGCCGGCTTACTCGGCCGCTAGCAAAACCTTTCCCCGGCGGCCGCTTACTCGGCCGCTAAAGAAAAACTTTTGGCCCATTTCAATATTTAGTTCTTTCCACAACTAAATGTAAAAATATCCATAGAACTAATTACAAAAAGAGTCAGTAATCATCCGTACAAAAATTCATCATCCATCATAAGGTGCTGAAATTACATATATAGATTAGCCATTCACATTCTTCCCTACTCCCTTATTCCTCATGTATGGCTTTGGGGAATCACCAATCATTGCCTCCACGACCTTAATGTTGTTTGTAAAGTCCGTGAAGAGTGTCATGTTCTCGTACTAATTATATGCCTCAACATCTTCGACATCGTCAACTCCCAAAATCTTTTGTTTTTTCGAGACAACTATATCTTTCTTCAACTGAGATGGATCAGTCACATAGAAAACTTGAGCGGCACGATCAGCAAGTACCCATGGGTCATTCTTGTGCCCTACGTTGACGAGGTCGATGATGGTCAAGCCAAAAATGTCGACAACCACGCCAGATGGGTGTTTCACCCATTGGCACCGGAACAATGGAATCTGCATGTTGGATCCATAGTCCAGTTCACATATTTCTTCTATGAATCCATAGGATGTGCTCTTTTGTCCAGTTGTGTCGATTGCCTCTACTCGAAGGCCACTGTTTTGGCATGCACTCCTTTGGTCTTTCGCTTCGGTATAAAATGTATACCCGTTCAGATCATATGCTTGCCATGAGGTGTAAACGCTTGATGGCCCATCAGCCAACCTCTTAATAGTTTTTTCCTCCGTAGTATCGCCATCTGGTAGGCCGAGGTTCTTGAACCATTCAGTAAAGGCAGCCTTGTGTCGCTTCATGATCCATGCATCAGAACACCCTGTATTCATTGCTTGTAATTCCTTAAGGTGCTGATCTACGTACGGCTCCACTATCGCGAGCTGTTGCTGCACAGTGAAATGAGCTTCTTTCAGTTTCTTGTAATCATCGTCGTGGATTCTTTTCTGCCCTTTTGTCCCTCTTCCAGATAATCTACCTTCATGTCGAGGTACGTAAACCAATTGTTTTCCCCTCTTTTAGGTAATCAATGCAACACTCAATGACTTCCTCGGTAGTATATCCCTCTATCATCGATCCCTCTGGGTGGGCACGGTTCCGTACGTAGCCTTTTAGAATGGACATGTACCATTCGAATGGCCACATCTGATGCAGGTATAGGGGACCAAGTGCAATAATCTGAGGCACAATATGAACTATGAGGTGTTCCATCATATTGAAAAATGACGGCGGGAAACACATCTCAAGCTCGCACACGGTCTCTATAGCAAAAGTGCGAAGACGACCTAACTCATCAAGATCAATTACTCTCTGTGAGATTGCATTGAAGAAGTAACACAGCTTTGTGATGACCACCTTAACGTGTAATGGTTCCATTGCTCTGATGGCGATAGCGAGGAATACTGTGAGCATTACATGGCAATCATGGGAATTGTAGCCTGAAAATGACAAATCCTTCATCGACACCAGTCGCTTAATGTTTGAGGAGAAACTAGTAGGCACTCTCACCCCACGTAGGCATTTGCACATTGCCATTTTCTCCTCATTTGTCAAGGTGTAGCAGGCCGGCGGAAGATACACTTTTCCGTTACCCTCATCTACAGGGTGAAGCTCTTTTCTTATCTGCATATTCATGAGGTCCTTATGGGACTTCAGCCCATCCTTTGTCTTGCTAGGTATGTCTAGTAAAGTACCCATGGTGCTATCGAAGACATTTTTCTCTAGTGCATGACATCGATAGAATGACGTATCTCTAAATCTTGCCAGACGGAAGGTACTTAAAGAAAATGGAGTGCTTCTTGAATGGCCCGCTAGCGCTTGCCGGCTCTTTGGCCTCATTTATCTTCCGCTTGTTGGTTTCCTTCTTTTGACCTTCCCAAAAACAACCTTGAGCTTTTTCGTTATTGTGAACACTTTATCACCCTTCCATGGTTCTGGTGGATCACCGTCCTCAACAGTGTTGCCGAAATATTCAGCTTTGAAGCGGTACGGGTGATTCTTTCTTAAGTAACGTCGGTGCCGCATGTACACTAGCTTCTTCGATCCCCGAAGATACCTGTACACCGTACCATCAACACAAATAACGCAGCCTGTCTTCCCCTTGAGCTGTCCTAATAGGGAAAACAGTGTGGGCAAGTCGTTGACGGTGACAAAGATAATTGCATTAAGCGTGAAGTAATTCTGCAGGAATTCGTCCCAAACCCGGACTCCATGATTCCACAGATCAGCCATATCCTCCAACAAAGGCTCCGAAACACATCCATGTCATTGCCAGGTTGTCGTGGTCCCCGTACAAGGATGGTCAACAAAATATACTTCCTTTTTTGACACAGCCACGTAGGGAGGTTGTACATGGTTAGGAGTACCGGCCACGTGCCGTGTGAGCTGCTCAAGTCACCAAATGGATTCATTCCATTGGTGCTCAATGCAAACCTTACATTTTTTGGGTCCTCTGCAAACTCATGGTACTTTCTGTCAAATTCCTTCCACTGTCGAGCATCGGGGATGTCGAATCATCCCATCCTTTTTCCGCTTTTCATGATGCCGCGCATCAGTTCGGCATCCCTCGGGTTCGAGAACAAACGCTTCAATCGATCTTTCACCGGAAGGTACCACATGACCAACTGGGGATCTTCATCTTGTTGTTGACTTCTACCTCGTCTTGGGAACCATCCCGACCCTCGATCGCTACGGCTTGTTTTGTATCGACTAGTGTTGCACGTTGGGCATCTCGTCCAAATCCTCGTACTCTTTACGAAACAAGATGCAGTGGTTAACACACGCGTGTATCTTTCGCACACCCAGAGATAAAGGTCAAATAAGCTTCTTCGCTTCATAGGTGCTGGTTGGCAGGGAGATGGGTTGCGGAAACAATTTCTTCAACAGAACCAACAAATCATTGAAACTACTATCCGACCAACCATTTCTGGCCTTCAATCTCATAAGTTCAAGCACCGTCTGCAACAATGTGAAATCCTTCATGCAACCATTTGTCTCATCGTACAAAAGAACCTTCGTTGCCTTTTGTAATGATTCGAAGTTCTCCAACCCACGAGCGGACCCAGCTACAACCTCAGGTTTAGCATGACGCAACATCTCTTCCAAATCAAAATTACCATCATCTACGCAAACATTACCATCATCGACATCATCAACTATACTGTGCTGACCATCATCGCCACCAACACCATCATCAACATTAATGGGCTCTACTTCCTCTTCTCCTTCTTCTGCTACTACCATCAAATCCTCGTCCCAGTTGAACACTTCATCTTGTACTATCGCCCGGTTGGGAACTTGTTTGCTTGGGATCTCTCCATGATGTGACCAATTTGTGTAGCCTGCAACAAATCCATGCATCACCAAGTGTTGCTCGATTATAGATGGGTCGATCCAAATTTTCTGATTCTTGCAATGTAAGCATGGACATCTAATTTCCTTCGTCTTCTTAGATGCAGCATTCTTCTTAGCAGCTTTCATGAATATGTCAACTCCTTCAATGTATGAGGAACGGTATCTCTCTCTATACATCCATGCTTTGTCCGCCATCTATGCATTATTTGCGAAAAAATATGTACAACTTCATCACTTTATATATTTCTGATAATATGTCACATTAAAATTATACTAATTAATATTTATAACCACTATAATCTAGACAAGCTAATTAAAGCTAGCCAGAAATCTACAAACTACAAACAAGTAGAGAAAATAAAAAAACTATCTCTTTTTCTCTTCTTCTCAGCGCTCTCTGCAGTTAACTAATATATAGATCTGCTACAAAGAAACATATCAAAACTATATATATATATGGAACATCGATCATGCACAATATTTCTTACAAAGTTTGCCCATTTTAAGCTCCAAATAACAAATAAAAAATACTTTTCTTTCCCCGTGTCACATACTTTTTGCTATGCAAAATCTCAACAAACAACCAATAAAAATGAAAAAACTTTACAAATAGAGTAGGAGAAAGTATATGTAACCTCTGGTGTAGTAGATCTTTCAAAAGATTGAAGATCAAAACCTTCCTCCCTATGTATTTGTTCACAAGAGAGAGAAAATCGTGCTCAAATGCCATGGCTGCTAGCTGGACTGGTGGTATAGGTGATGGTATTTTTCCTGACGGTCAACATATGTCGGTTGCATAGAACTGCCATAGAAAATATTTAGGGGTGGCGGCGGCTTAAGTGGGCCGCCAGCGAAGATGTAGGAATCTTCGCTAGCGGGCCACCACACCTTACCGCCAGCGAAGTTGTGATATGTTCTCTGGCGGGGTCTTAAGAAGGCCGCGAGAGAAAATACCACATCTTCGCCGGCGGCGGCTTTAGGGTCCGCCGCGAAGATGTGTTTCCGCGGCCGAGACCCCCACCCCCTATCTTTTGAGTGGAGTTTCACCTCATAGACGCCAGAGAAAAGTTTTTCCAAACGCCATGAAAGATTGTTTTCGTAGTAGTGAAACCTAGATCAATCGGCTGTTAGCATAACCTGACAGATTGATACTGGCTTAAGGCATTTAAATAGATTGAGATCTTAATATAAAAGGCAGTTTTAAATATATCTAATAGTAAACACTTACTAGCAAGATAACTAAAACGGATAAGGCCGGCTGAAACCCTGGCACTGACTCTAATGATAAACATTGAGTCGATCAGATCTTAATAATTCTAAAAGCGACTTAATAGGTCGACTAAATGCAGCATTAAGTACAAAAAGAAATGCTAGATCTATATAAACTAATGTAAATCCCTCAAGACGGTAGACATGACATATAATCCAGTCCAACCCCTGGGTCTAGCCCCATTGGCTGCTGTTTTTAGAAGGAAACCAACCGATTGTAGGATAGATCTAGGCTTTCCTCTAGATTATAGGCCGCGTATGATAAATTTGTAGTTCATAATGCCAAAACTAGAGTGTCATGACGATGGAAGCACTAATCCGACGATACAAACCACTAATGACAAGGAATTACCTTGTTCGGAGGTCGAACCTGATGCAGCCCGAGCAAGAGCAAGAACTCATCTAAAATAAAATGGGTGGCGATGCGCCGAGATTGATTGATTGTGTGTTGTTTTACAAAGAGCCCTCGGGGTCTTATTTATACCTAGGCATAACAATTTCCATGTAGGACATGGTTTCTACCTTATCTACTATTTATAATACGACAATATCTCGGGACGCAGTCCCATGCCGCATTACAAAAGGAAAATCTAATAACTTCCTAATTTACAAATACAATTGCCGTTATAGGACTCTATCCATAGATGACAATATCTTTAACGAACATTTGGGAACCAAACCCAACATTTATCTTTATGCTCCTTTTTTGGGATTAGTTCAATCTTCATCTCCTAATCAGAATCGGCTATCGGCCATCCTTGTTCGATTCGAACTCAGTCGACTAGCTCCACAGCCAATTCGGACTCAGCCGATCCCGCCTCTGTTTTTCCACAGGTCGCGCATCTCCTTGATTCCGCTTCAATTACACCGATGTAAGTGGTTACATCGATGCTAGCTTCCAAATGGACAAGGATGATTATAGATCGCAATCTGGGTTCGTGTTCTGCCTGAACGGATGCGCAGTCAGCTGGAAGAGTTCGAAGCAGGATACTGTTTCTGATTCTACAATGGAGGCCGAGTAAATCGCTACTTTAGAAGCTGCAAAGGAGGCTGTTTGGATCAAGAAATTTGTTTCTGAGCTGGGTGTGATGACCAGTGCAACTGGTCCAATGTCTCTCTATTGTGATACTAGTGGAGCCATTGCACAAGCCAAGGAGCCGAGGTCACATCAGAAGTCCAAACACATACTTTGGTGATATCATCTCATCCGTGAGATTGTGGACAGAAGTGATGTCAAGATATGTAAAGTGCACACGGATCTCAACATTGCCAATCTGTTGACAAAACCTCCCTCTCAGCCGAAACATGATGCACACACAAGAGCAATGGGTATTAGATACTTACATGATTGACTCTAGTGCAAGTGGAAGACTGTTAGTGATATGTCCTAGCGGCAACATGGAGATGTTGGATATCATGGTCAATGTTTATGTACAAATGAATAAAGTGTTATTCAGTTTCATGAAATAGACATCTTGTATTGATCAATAAGTATGTGACTTGTTTATGAGACTCTATATGTATGAATCTATTTCTAAATGATCCCTGATCATATATCATATTATTGGAACTAACATGATTCTAGGATCGGCATGTTTATTGATTGATGATCATGCCTCATAGATCATGGTATGGAGATACCAAATCAATAAATATGGACACATGTTAGAGAACATCTTGTTGGATAGACCCACCATGATACACTACAGGAATTAATGTGCCATTAGTTGGTCTCACGTAGTGTTGGTACAAAGTCCTTAGACCTGAGATCATCATGGATTCCAACATGTATAGTAGCCTACTTTGGGACTACCAAACGTTATTCCGTAACTGGGTAGTTATAAAAGTAGTCTTCGGGTTTTCTATGAAACATGTAGTGGGATGTGAATGATCAAGATAGAATTTTCCCCTCCTTCGGAGAGATATCTCTGGGCCCCTCGAGGTAATGGATTATGGAAGTGCATGGCCATGACGAGTTGATTGAGTCAATCAACAAACATATAATCCAGGTTAATTGGTATTGTGAGGCAAAGGGATTTGTGTACACATTACAGGTTCAGAGCCGATATTATATTCTTGTATACTATGGTGTCAGTATGTGCTGCTAGGCGCCGCTATTGACAGTCGGCTGAGATGGACTCGAGTCGAAACCGAGTATACCTGAACCTATAGGGTCGCACCATCAGGGGATAGAATAGACATTTGAGTTGGACTCGAATATGGCTCAATTCGGATAAGATTCGATTTAATATAGAGTCCTATGGGATTACGAAGTCTGGCCAGCCAACTCTATGAGATTCGGATAGGATCCGATTCAAATAGAGTCCTAATCGGCCACTAGACCCAGGAGGCAACTCTATATAAAGGGGCGAGAGGTGGAGAGCAGAGCATTGTATTGAACCGAATCAATCTGATCTCCAGGGAAACCCTCCCCACTTCCGTGCCAAAACCCTAGCCTTGCATCTTGTGCTAGCACACGGGTGTTAGGCATTCTGTCCTTGAACGTGTGGATACCGGTAGAGGCACTACTACATTGCGGTGCTGTTCGTCGGCTACGAATTGGCTGCGATCGGACAAATCGGCTACGGCGCATCGGAGCGAGGCGGTTGCGACGGATCGGCAGCGCGAGCGCGGTTCGACGATTTGGCAAATCGGCCAGTCGACTGAGGTTGGATTGGCTCCGGCATCGGTGAGTCGGCTACGTCGAATCGGCTGCGGTCAGACAATTCGGCGAATCTGTTGTCAGCGAATCGGCTATGATCGGCCGTACTATTCCGGATCGGATAGCTCATAATTGGCTATTTCCACTGCACTCTACTCCAATCGATAACGATCTATCGACCCATACTTGCAAGGTTCCTGGTTTGCACGGTAGAAAATTTTTGTTGTTAGCTATCTAGCTTCCGCGTAACCCTACATAGACAACAGAGCCAAACTCAAAAGGAAAGCAGACAAATCTAACTGAAGCATCTAACCAAGCACAGAAAGAGGATTTCTCCTCATTTTTTAGTCTAAGAATCTGAAGAGTGCATTGTTGCTTGAAGTTTCTTTTCGAGAGCGCTAGGCTCGGGATCGCTCTATGAAAAACTTTGTCGTTCCTCACATTCCAAAGTTCCTAGGCTGCCAAAAGTGTTATTTCGGAAATACATGGCATTGGGGATGCAGAGACCGCCTGGGCCATTCTATCCATTATGCTTAGAGAATTATCCCATTGGATTTGTAAGGCTGACCAGCACTGCCCAGCAAAGGGACATAGGAAGAAGAGGTGTTCGACAGTTTCTTCCTCCCTTGCGTCGCACATGATACAGAGGCTGTCATCTTGAATATTTATATGTCTTCTTTGAAGCATCGATTTTGTGTTAAGCCTATCCATCAGCAATAGCCATGCAAAAAATTTGATTCTAGGCACGCATTTGGATTTCCACAGCAACTGAATGCTTTTGTGGCTTTCTATGGAGCTGAAGATGTGGTTGTAGAAGCACCTTGAGGTGTATTTGTTTCCCCATATCAGGGACCAGCTGTCAAGAGATTCTTCTTCATATGGTAGATCCTGCAAGAGCTGTTGTAGCGAGTCTAATTCCTGGTAAGCTTCATCAGAAAGGGGTAGATGAAACATTGTGTTCATGTCCTCTGCCTGCATAATCTCAGCCACCGACGCATTTCTTTTCTTGGCAAAGGATGCAAGATGAGGGTAATTTCTGAAATATTCAGATTATTCCAATTGTCTAGCCGATGCTCACCAAGTTTCCTCGTCCAATCTTGCAGTGGCAATCATTCTAAAAAGGTCATTTAGTCGAGATATGTCTTTCCACCAAAAGGAACCTGTTTCCCTGCAGTGATGTGGGACCTTGGCCAAATAATATTAGACCAAATAAGGTTGACCCATGGGATGTTTCCTGATTGTAGAATTTTGACAGCTTCTTGATGAGGAGAGCATCATTCTGCAATCTCAAGTTGATCACCCCTAGACCACCCTTTAGTTTTTGTCTTGTTACTAAATTCCACGCTACCAGGTTACCCCCTTTCTTTTCCATGTTGCTGCCCCTCCAAAGGCATTGTTTTCTTGTTCTGTCGATAGCTTCAATGATACCCTTCGAAAATTTTAAGGTGGACATGGCATAAGTTGTTATTGATGTTATTGCCGTAGTGATCATCTCCAATCTTCCCAAGTAGGATAACCAAGTCGCACATGTTGATAGCTTCCTTTCAATCTTGTCCAGCATGAGCACAAAATCTTCATTCTTCGGTTTTGTTGTCCCCATAGGTAAGCCTAGATAGGTGAAAGGCAAGGAACCCACATCACAGCCGAAAGTAAGTGCCAGATGGTGTAATTTGTCAGCACTAATATTGATCGGATACATGCTTGATTTCCTATAGTTAACCTTCAGGCCAGTTGCCGTTTGAATACTATTTAGGAGGTTTTTGAGAAAGAAGATCTGCCGAGCATCTGCTTGAAGAATGAATGATGGTATCATATGCATACTATACGCAGGGAAGTCCTCGCTTGGTTGTGCAATCGGCAGATGGAGGAAGCGTTCTTGTCTAGCTTTATTGATCAGAACTTGGATCATCTCAGCTGCTAGTACAAAAAGGAGAGGGGAAAGGGGGTCCCCTTGTCTCACGGCTCTCCTGCATCTGAAAGTTTTCCTAGGGACACCATTAAGAAGCACCGACGAGTATCCTGAGGAGAGGATCTCCTTAATCCACTCCATCCATCTATCTGGGAAGCCAAGGCTCTGCATCATCAAGAGTATCGTCGAGTGTTCAATAGTATCAAAAGCCTTTTCAAAGTCTAACTTCAAAATAACCACCTCTCTTTGGGAGAAGTGGCATTGATGGATATACTCATATGCCCAGGCCAGGTAGTCTTGAATAGAACTAGACCGAATGAAGCCATATTGATTTTGATGAATCACTGAGCGAATGACCCCTTGTAACCTGTCAGCCAAAACTTTAGTTATTATTTTCAAAGAAGAGTTCAGCAGGGAGATAGCCTGAAGTCATTAACTGTTTCGGGGTTTTCTTTCTTGGGGATAAGGGTGATGAAAGAGGTGTTGATTGGCTGTAAGCTTGCTTGCCCTTGTTGGAAGGAGTCACAAAGGCAGTAAAAGTCTTCTTTGATAGTCGGCCAACATTTTTTAAAGAATAGTCCATTGAAGCCATCCGTTCCAGGGGCCTTATCGCTGGGCATCCTTGTAACAACTGCATCAATTTCTTCATGCGTAATTGGCTGAGCAAGTGAGTCCAGGCCATCTCTGGGGAGGATAAGGCTTGAGAGGTCAAAGACCATGTCTGGATTAGAGGAGGAGCCCAGCCTATCTTTGAAGGTAGACCAAAGGAGTGCAGCTTTCCTCGCATGATCTTGAATCTAGATCCCTTGATCATCCTTAATCTGTGAGATTGTATTTCTTTGATAGGCAATGGTGGCCATGCTGTGAAAGAATTTAGTGCATTCATCCCCAAGCTTCACCCTATTCACCTTGTATCTGTTCTTCCAGTAGATGTTTTTATAGTGTAGCCAGTGCTGAAGCTTTTTCTTCACTGTTTTCCTTAGATTGGCTTCTGTGTTAAAAAGACATCTCCTTTCCTCTATGGAGTCAAGGAAGGCAATCACAGTGTTGCAATTCTCTATAAGAACTCTGAGGTTAGAAATGTTTTTGCTCCATTTTTTTAATCCCGCTCTTAGGGTTTTAAACTTCCTTGGAATATTTTTGACAGCATCTCCCTGAACTGTGGTAGTAGACCAGCAACCTGTTACTATATCTATGAAATCGGGTTGCTTTGCCCAATAATTTTCAAAATGGAAGATGGTTGCCTTGGGGATCTTTGTGCAAATTAGGATCTTACATGGACATGATCTGAGGTGGTTCTGGCAAAAGTGGTATCCGGGAAGTCTGTCGTCCAATTTGTGGAAGAGAAGAACCAATCCAGTTGTTCTAGGAGTGGATCTGATTGCATATTACTCCACGTGAAGGCCCGACCCTTGATTGGCAGTTCAATTAGGCCCAGGTGCCCAATGGCTTCATTGAAAGTGAAGGTGTCCAGTATGTTCCCTCCCGGCTTATTTTTGTTGGAAAGTGAATGATCGAAGTTGAAATCACCCCAGAAAAGCCAATCATCCAGCTCCTCGATCTCGTGATTTCTAAACCAAGTCATGAATTCTGAACGAAGAGGTTCTTCACAGGGTCCATAGACTACTGTTAATTTCCAAGTTATTGGAGCTTGGAGGGAGGATAGGGCGACTGAGATACCAAAGCTTTGGTTGTCAAAGACCAAGCCCGAGAAGACACTGCTTTTCCCAAAAAAATAAGATACCTCCCGAGGCCCCCACCAAAGGAACAAAGTCAAAGTAGTCAAAGCTCTTGGGAGCTAAATTCCTGATGAAACTTTTATCAAAAACTTCCCTTTTAGTTTCTTGAATGCAAACAACCGAACAAGCACTTTCATCAATTTTATTTCTGATTGCCTCCCACTTTTCTGGGGCATTAATTCCTCTGATATTCCAACAAACAATAATCTAGTCGCGATTGATCATCATAACAGAAGAGCGGTAAAGCGAAAAGGGCCTGAGTGGCATAGCAAAACAGGCATCCGAAGTTTCCTTTCCCAGAATGAAAACCCATAATCACAGAGAACATGTAGATAAAGGGGGCGAGGATATAAAGCATCGATAAAACCCATGTTAAGTCAGGCCCATAGCATGGGCAAAATAAAGGGTCCAATAGGCCGAGAGAGGCATCAGTTATATTACAGCAGTGATCAAAATAGTCTCAACAAGCATGTAAAGGCATAACAGAGCAGAAAACATAAGGCAGGAGGTTAGATTTGGCTGGGGTGTAGATCATGAGAATCATCATGTTTATCATCTGGGTTTTGCATCAGCACGTCTTTAGAGATCTCCCTAGGAGCTGCTCCACAATCAATTCCTCATCCTTGTAGCACTGAGAGCTGCACTGGCCCCTCCTATCTAGTGTTCTCATCAATTTGAACCATCGCAATTTTTCACTTTTTGGATGGGTTCGCATCAAGCTTAACTATTGGACATAAAAAACAATTGGAATTAACATGACGTCTTGAGCTTCGTCTCACACATTTTTGCATTAACGGAGTTTGATTGTTACGAATTGAAACTTTGGAAGGGAGGGCTAAAGATTTTGTACCCGGAGGAATTTTGTTCTTATGGACCGAATGGGAGGTGACGCCAGCCGAGTCATCAGTAGCTTGGGTGTGGGCTGCACCCGTGTGCACGTGGCCATCTCCTTGGCCATGTGTCCTTCTCTGATGGCTTTGTCCACCATGGGCCAGAGACTGAGGGCAATGGCATCTTTCACCGGGTGCCAGGGAACAATCTCCAGCCCATGTGCTGGCGTTGCTAGGAATCTTTCCCTACAATTAAGCAGACTCATATCTAGCCGCACCGGGTTTCTGGAAGATTCACCGATTTCAAAGGTGGTGTTGGGGATGTCTCTCCTGCCATAGAAAGCTAGGTCTGCACACCTTGCCCTAGCATCTTCAAAGCGAGCCTGATTGTCATTCATAACAGGGGAAGTTGTCCCGTTGGAGGATGAGCTGTCCTGAACCGCCTGCTGCTCATTAACTTCCGGTTGTTGTTGCTGTTCAAACTGGTGTTGGTGCCAATACTACTCTTGTTGATTCCCTTCTTGGTGGGGATCGCCCCCAATAACGCCCAGATGATCGCCCCCACCTTGCTGTTCATGCTGCCACTCAGGGGCCGGTAGCACTAGATCGGGCAAAAAAGGCTCCTGGGGGGATGAGGCTATCCACCATGGGGGACCGGGTCTTCATCTGCAGAGAACTGATCAGGGAACAGGCCGTTAAGGATGAAAACTGGGACTGTCCAAGATCTGCCAGTCCTATCAAAGAGAGAGCCCGCCGAAACCACAATGTTGCGCGGGACTCTATCTGCACTCAGAACTAGCATTCTTGCTAAGATCTTGGATCAGTTAGCAACCCTGTACCAATCTAGCAGCCGACCAAAGGGTGCAACTGCCGCCTGGATGTAGTTGTCATTCTTGTAGTCGAGGGGAAAAGCAAGCATCATAATCCAACAGAGCCTCGTGTAGCTACAGGATCTCATGTTTATTCCCACGTCATGGCGCACTACACGGATGATGATGTCCTGGCCTGGGAAGAAGGGCGAGTTTCGGACCAACCTTTCCCGCTGAACCACTGACATAAGCTTGATCAGCCCCAGACCGAGAGGCGAGAGGTGCGCATCTACAATGCGAACTTGCTGGTCCTCCTCCAGGAAGTTGCAAGCGTTGGTGAGTGCCTGGCGTAGGAGGTTATGATCTTGGGGCATTACCTCCAGGGAAACAATGGCATATTCCTCATGGCCTCGTGGCGGTTCACCTCCCAAGGCCACCCTGGTTCTTGTCGGCTACTCCCATCCCTGTTCCACGTGAAGGCCGCCGATAAGAAAAGGAGTTGGATTCACCGGGAAGTTGGCCATGTCAGTGTAGGGATTGGAGGAACTGGTGTGAAGAGACTGTGGGCTGGTAGTGCAAGATTGAGACTCCGACCGTTTCAAGCAAGGCCGAAGAACACGAATAGAAGGTTGCAAGCCCGGGTTTGAGCGGGATGCAAGATTTCCAAAAACGAGTTTACCAGGGAACAGTCTAGAAGAAGGATCCAAGCAGCTCTTAAAGGAGTCAAAAGATACAGAATCTTTCAACTCAACTGCCTTAATTACGGATCAGACAATCAGTTTAGCAAAAGAGACCCTCTTAGAGCCCTTGCGAGCAAGCTTTTTGGACCTGTTAGAAACCACCTTGATCCATTCTTTTTCCTATTCAATTTCCCAGAGACGCTTCCCCCTCTCCCTATGAGGGGTGCCATTGCTCCAAAGATTAAAATAACAATCAAAGCAATCCGTGATAACCCGGCGGAGCTTGTAAACATGAAGGCCAACTTGCTTAGAAAAAACCGAGAAGCGAAAGTGATTGTTGCTTAAGAAACAGACATGAAAGTTTTCAGCCTTGCCACCCAAACAAGCTTGAAGAGCAAAGGCGACAGAATCCTCAGATAGACGAAAGAGATGGCGACGAAAAGTGACCAGCAGGAAGAAAGAACCCGAAACAGAAGCCGAAGGGTGATGCACTGGTGACCTGAAAAGGCGACGAACTTCTTCCTAAAACGCCAAGCCTTTGTCGAAGTCCATCCTGCTGGCGAGATCCAAGGCGGACCCCATGATTGAAGACTTCGCCGACCACACTCAGCACAGAAACTCATCGCGAATTAGGGTGGCAGGAAGGAGGAAACAGAGAGAGCGCAGTGGTGGTGGGGGGCAACATTTTTTCCAGAAGTTGTATCTTCGTTGGGTTTATGTCATTAAGGCTGAGTTTCCTCGGACAGCAAGTATAATCACTTAAATACCTTGTTGTTAAGTACTTATCATGGAAACAGAAAGACTAAACATAAGTGATCTATGGTTGGCATTGTTGTAGCCTCGAGCAAACATAATGCATGTCTTTCTAGATCACAAACAGGAAGAACTTACAAGTTACAAGTTACAAGTTTATTGCACAAACAAACAATAACAGTCATCCTCATCTCAATCGGACGACAACCCTCATCTGTGTCGGGTATGGTGCCCATCACAACGTAAAGGTCACTGATGTGAAAAGTCATCTCTATCGGGCAAAAGCTCGTCACCACTTTGAATTATCTTGGTTGGGCCTAAACTTATGCTCGTCACTGATAGGTTTGAGCCAGAAGACCAGTCAAACCAGGGCCCGACACAGATGATACAATCTCAAAGAGGCCCCAATTAAAGCCCATCACGGATGACGAACTACTCAATCGGGCTTTAAATTAAGCCCGTCACTGGTGACTAACAACTCAATTAGGCTTTAACTTACGCCCTTCATGGATGACTAACATCTCCATTGGGCTTAAGTTAAAGCCCGTCACCGATGAGTGTTTCCCCCAAAAAATATATTCTATTTTTTTTGTTAGCCTTAGGCCTTTCCTAGCCATGCCCGCTGCAAAAATTAGAGAAACAGAGATATATTCCCTTTCCCCTTTGCATCCTCTTTCACATATATTCAGATACATCTGACATTCACAAAAATTGACATACATCTGACATTCACACATCTATTCACATACACATCCATTATTCACATATTTCATATAGACACATTTGACAAAATTATAATTTATAATAATATTATAATATCATTTCTTGCTTATTGGATTGGGGTCCATTCATAGTCCTTTGTGGTCGATCGACTCTAATACTTAGTCTTTGTCGTCGATCGACTGTCTAAAGTGTCGCTACGGCCGCTAGCCTCAAGGAAAGCCATTAGCCCATCTGGAGCACTCGAAATGTGATACGCACTGCCCGACGAGATGACATGTCAGAAGATGAATCCACAGAGTTGTTCAGCGTGGGCAAAGGAAACATGTGGCAGAAACGTACTTGTTGGGAGATCTATTTTCTGCAAAATAAATGATTGAATATGTGAATATGTAATAAGTGTTTAGAAATGTGTATTTATGTCTTAACAAAATTGGCAAACCTCAGCGTCCAAAATGTGCCAGTTGCGGTCCTCCAGGAAAAACCACATAAATTTCATCACGTAGAAACCACATGTGCTCGTGCCTTGATCTTGACGTTGGCACCAATGGTGGCAGCAAACCCAAAATGTATTGGCACATGGAGCGTGTCGAATACACTTAGTCTTTTACTTCACAAGTACCATATTTAGGATGTCAATGACGGATTGGAAATCTTCTTGCGGTTTCCTCAATCCATCCATGACGACAATCTTGGATTCATTTAAATGGATGGCAAGAAGGATCCAATGATGGCTGCATACAAAAAGGAGAGAGCAATTAACACCTTCAAGCACAAATGGTATGTACAACAACAAATGCCAAACTTACTTAAAGTGGTAGGGCAAAAGGATCATATTCATGTCCTTAAGGTTGATAAAGGAGTTACAAAGGTAGTCCAACATCCATTTTTGGGACCTTCGGCCATCATCAATCTGATTGGAATTGACAACTGCTGGATCGAGGAATCCTACTTTCTTATAGGTTGCTCTACATTCAAGAATCCTCATTCTACATAAGGGAACAAGTTAGACACTCTGCGACGATATGAACTTAGAAATAATAGCGAGGGGTTTGAGTATGCTGACAATGCCCATAACTGAAGTAGCGATACGTCTAGGTACCTCAGATTGTATAGCTGAAATAGTTCCTCAAATGGGACCCAGATTATACCATCCTCATGATGGAAGTCATCGTTCCTATAAAAGACGGCGAACGTCTCCTTACCCTTCTTTGCCATCTGTAGGTACCACTCTTCTATCCTTGTCATCTGAGTGCAATTCCTAATGGTGTCACGACATTCGTCGGTGGTCAAAGGAGCATCGAACTTGAACTTAGCTGCCTGAGGGGCCTTCACAATATTGTGCACATCAGTATAACTCTTCAGCCTTCAACTTTCCAGAAGTTCTTGCTCATACTTTTGTGCCATGTCTTTCATGAACTCTTCCTTGGAAAATTCTCGCAATTTCCTTTACTTGACCATGTGTCGGTAGTCTGAAATTGGTTTCTTTGGTGCTAGTGGCCTTAACATGCGAATGAAGTGGTCCTGTACTTCAACTGGCACTTCCAGATATGGCTCCGATGCCATTTTCTTGCCCTTCTCCAGGGATGATGGTTCAAAGCAAGCAGGCCATTCAGCGCTAGACCCACAAAAGTTGGTGTCATACGTAGCTCGTGAAGGGTTACGCGGAAGCTACGCTAGCCGAAAACAAAAACTTTTACCGCGCAAACCAGGAACACTTGCAAGTAAGGGGCCGATAGATCGTTACCGATTAGAGTAGAGTGCAGCGGAATAGCCAATCAGGGCAATCCGATCCGGAACAGTGTAACCTATTCCCGGAGACAGCCGATTCGCCAATCAGCCGATTCGAGTCGTCCGGCCGCGTTCTCACGCCTCGTTCCAATGCGCCCGACCGCAGCCGATCAAGAGCGCGCAACGTAGCAGCGCCTCTACCGGTATCCACACGTCCGGGGACAGAACGCCGTACACCCGTGTGCTAGCACGCGATGCAAGGCTAGGGTTTGGCTCGAAAGTGGGGAGAGTTTCCGTGGAGATTGATCTCGGCGACTTCGTTGCACGCGATGCAATTGATGTCTCTTCAGCTCTCCACCCCTCCCTCCTTTATATAGAGTTGGCCGACGGGACTAGTGGCCGATTAGATCTCTATTTTGAATCGGATCTCATCCGTATCTCATAGAGTTGGCCGCCCATACGTCGTAAGCCCATAGGACTCTATCCGATCGGATCCCTATCCGATCGAGCCGTATCCGAGTCCAACTCGAATATCTATTCTATCCCCTTAAGCGTGCGACCGTAGGTTCAGGTATACTCGGTTTCGGCTATAGTCTAACTTAGCCGATCGTCGGCTCGAGTCCAACTCAGCCGACTGTCAATAGCGGCGCCTAGCAAGCACATATTGACACCATAGTATACAAGAATATAATATCGGCTCGAACCTGTAATGTGTACACAAATCCCTTTGCCTCACGATACCGTTAAGCTATAGGCAAGATGTGTGCCATCCCTTCAATAGCTTAACCATTCACTCGAACCGTATTGGATTATCCGTCCGTTGATTGACTCCTCAATCAACTTAGCATGGCCATGCATTTCCATAATCCATTACCTCGAGGCCCGAGATATCTCTCCAAAGGAGGGGCAAATTCCATCTTGATCACTCACATCCCACTCCATGTTTCATAGCAAACCCGAAAACTACCTTTATAACTATCCGATTTACGGAATAGCGTTTGGTAGTCCCAAAGTAGGCTACTACACATGTTGGAATCCATGGTGATCTCAGGTCTAAGGACTTTGTACCAAGACTACCCGAGACCAACTAATGACACATTGATTCTGTAGTGTCTCATGGTGGGTCTATCCAACAATGTGTTCTCTAACACATATGTCCATGTTTATTGATTTGGTATCTCCATACCCATGATCTATGAGACATGATCATCAATCAATAAACATGCCGATCTTAGAATCATATTTGTTCCAACAATATGACATATGATCAGGATCGTTTAGAAATAGATTCATACATATCGAGTCTCATAAATAAGTCACGTACTTATTGATCAATACAAGATGTCTATTTCATGGAACCGAATAACACTTTATTCATAAATACATAAACATTGACGTGATATCCAACATCTCCATGTTGCCTCTAGTGCATATCACTAACAATCTCCCACTTGCACTAGAGTCAATCATGTAAGTATCTAATACCCATTGCTCTTGTGTGCGCCTCATGCTTCGGCCGAGGAGAGGTTTTGTCGCGGATCGGCTATGTTGAGATCCATGTGCACTTTGCATATCTTGACATCACCTCGTCCACTATTTCGCGGATGAGATGATATCGCCGAAGTATGTGTTTGGACTTCGATGTGACCTTGGCTCCTTGGCTTGCGCAATGGCTCACCTATTATCACAATAGAGAGACATTGGACCGCCGCACTAGTCATCACACCAAGCTCGAAACGAATTTCTTGATCCAAACGGCCTCCTTTGCGCTTCCGAAGCAGCAATGTACTCGGCCTCCGTTATAGAATCAGCAACAAGTATCCGCTTGGAACTCTTCCACTGACCGCGCCTCCGTTCGGGCAAAACACGAACCCAGATTGCGATCTATAATCATCCTTGTCTGTTTGGAAGCTAGCATCGGTGTAACCACTTACAACGAGCTCTTCCTCACCTCCATAGACTAGGAACATATCCTTAGTTCTTCTCAAGTACTTAAGGATATTCTTTATGGCGATCAGTGACCTTCACTGGATCGCGGTATCTGCTCGTAGCACTCAAAGCGTACGAGACATCTGGGCGTGTACAAAGCATGGCATACATGATGGATCCAATTGCCGAAGCATATGGAACCATAACCATCTTATTCCGCTCATCATGTGTTTGAGGACACCGATTCTTGCTAAGATTGATGCCATGTGACATAGGCAAGAAACCTTTCTTGGAATCATGCATGTTGAACCTTTTCAACACCTTGTCAATGTATGTGCTTTGGCTTAATCCAATTAGCCTCTTGGATCTATCTCTATAGATCCGAATGCTAATATATATTTGCCTCCCCTAAGTCTTTCATGGAAAAACTATTTTTCAATGAAGACTTGACGGATTCAAGCATAGGGATATCATTTCCAATCAGTAATATGTCATCCACATATAAGATTAGAAATACAATTGCGCTCCCACCGACCTTTTTGTAAACACATGCCTCTTCTTCATTTTTGATGAAACCAAACCCTTTGATTACTTCATCAAAACGAATATTCCAACTCCGAGATGCTTGCTTCAATCCATAAATGGATTTCGTAGCTTGCATATCTTTCCAGCGATCTCGGATCGACAAAACCCCGAGGTTGTATCATGTATACATCCTCGCTTAGGTTTCCATTCAGGAAAGCCGTTTTGACATCCATCGCCATATCTCATAATCGAAATATGCAGCAATCGCTAGCATAATCCGAATAGATTTAAGCATTGCGACGGGCAAGAAGGTTTCATCATAATCAACTCCTTGAATCTGTTTAAAACCTTTCGCCACCAATCGCGCCTTATAGATGTGAACATTTCCATCCATATCGGTCTTTTCTTAAAAACCCATTTACACTCAATGGTTTTGACACCATCAGTGGATCAACCAAGTTCCAAACTTGATTGTCGTACATGGATTCTATTTCGGATTTCATGGCTCCAAGCCACTTGTTGGAATCGAGTCCCACCATCGCTTCCTCATAGGTCTTAGGTTCATCGTTGTCCAACAACAATATATCACGTTGTTCCGCACTGTACTGGGCGCACGACGTGATCTTTCGACCTCCGTTGGTGTATCTACAACCGGTGGCGCAACATTTTGCTCCTCCTGTTGTGGTTCCGTGGTCGCGAAACGTTTTCGGTGTTTCTTGAACTTCTTCAAGATGCACCCTGCTCCCCACTAACCCTTCTTGAAAGAAACTCTTTCTCCAAGAAGACACCGTGTCGGGCGACAAACACTTTGCCTTGTTCCCGATTATAAAAGTAATATCCCTTAGTTTCCTTAGGATATCCCACAAAGAAGCACTTGTCGATTTGGGTGTGAGCTTGTCGATCGTAAACGTTTTACATAAGCCTCACATCCCCAAATTTTGAGAAAAGACAAACTAGGGGTTGCCCTGTACATATCTCATATGGTGTCTTTTCAATCCGACTCGAGATGGAACTCTATTTAGTGTGAGCGTTGTTTCAAGAGCATATCCCCGAGAAAGATAATGAAAGATCACTTTGGCTCATCATCGACCGCACCATGTCCAACAAGGTGCGATTTCTCCGTTCGGACACCCCATTCCATTGTGGAGTTCTGGCGGAGTCAAGCGTGGAACAATTTCACAATCTTTCGGATGATTGCCAAACTCTTGGCTCAAGTATTCCCCTCCATGATCTCGATCGTAGAAACTTGATTGTTTTCCCTAAATGATTCTATACTTCATTCTGGAATTCTTTGAACTTTTCAAAGGATTCGGACTTATGCCTCATTAAGTAGATATAACCATATCTACGAAGTCATCGGTAAAGGTAATGAAGTACGATAACCTCCTCGGCCGTTGAGCTCATTGGTCCACATACATCAATATGTACTAGTGCCAATAAGTCACTTGCTCTTTCACTGTGTCCCGTGAAAGGTGCCTTTGTCATCTTACCAAGTAAACAAGACTCACATGTCTCAAATGATTCAAAATCAAAAGAGTGAAGCAATCCATCCTTATGGAGCTTCTCCATGCGTTTCTTATTTATATGGCCTAAGCGACAATGCCGGATAAACGTGGGGTTTATATCATTAGAGAGTTGCATTTCGTATTAATGTTATAGATGGGAGACGCTTCAAGATTCAAAACGTATAATCCATTCACCAATTGGAGCATGAAAATAGAACATATCTCTCGAGATATATTGAACAACCATTGTTCATTGATCTAAAATCATATCCTTCCGCTTGCAAACATGAAGCGAAAATAACGTTTTGACATAGTGTTGGAACACAATAACAATTATTTAATTCCAAAACTAATCCCGAAGGTAGATGAAGTGGTGCGTGCCGACAAGAAGCGTAGCAACGCTTGCTCCATTGCCGACGCGCAGTTCACCTCGCCCCTTCTCAATCCTCTACTTCTTCTCATTCCCGCAACGATTTGCAAATATGAGCTACGATCCGGTATCAAATACCCAAGAGTCGAGTAGGTGAAGTAGCAAGATTAATGTCTATAACATTAATACATGAAGCGAAGTCGTACTTTGCTTCTTTTTGAGATCCCCATGTACTTCTTGCAGTTCCTCTTCCAGTGGCTCTGTCTCCTTGCAATAGAAGCAAACGGCATCGATGCCGCCGATCCCTTCTTGCCCTTCTTTGCATTAGAGGCACTCGCGATCTCATCAGGAGTTAACTTCCTCTTGGTGCAAAGTTTCTTGACAGTGGTTTGCGCTTAGCCTTCGCATCATCATCACATGATGACCATTTTTCTGGATACTCTCCTCACTGTCTTTAGCATCCCATGCAATTCACCAAGGTTCTATCCATGTTGTTCATGTGATAGTTTAATATGAATGGCTCGAAGCTCGGAGGGAGCGACCGGAGAATCACATCGTAGCCAACTCTTGGCTAAGGGAAAACCAGTTTTCCGGACTCTCAATGTAGCCAATCATCTTTATCACATGCGGATGACGGGATTCCCTCAACAAGCTGCACGCAAACAAGGACTTTGAGGTGTTGAACCTCTCGGCCCGAGCTTGGTTCTCAAACATGCCACGCAGATCCCGAATAATAGTGTGAGCATCGCGCTCTCATATTGCTTCGAAGCTCGGGGGACATTGTAGCAAGCATGAGACAGCTTATATCTAGGGCATCATTAGTGTGCTTCTCATAAGCCCTCCGTGCTGCGGTGGCATTATTTGGCAAATCCTCGGGATAGGGTACTTCAAGAACGTACTCCTTACGCTCTTGCTTGAGAACAATTCTCAAGTTACGATACCAATCCATAAAGTTTGTTCCATTTAATTTTTCCTTTTCGAGAATAGATCGCAAATTGAAGGTACTGGGTGTAGTATTAGCCGCCATTTATTCTACAACGAAAAAGCAAAGTTTAGCACAATGTTTATGCTATGTCTATTGTTAAACAATTTAACATTAGACTCCCATTACGTATTTTCCACCTTCCCTCTAGGTTACGTATTCGGTCAAGATCCACATGTTAATTAATTTTCTAGTGAGCTTTGGCATCACTGCTATAAAATTAATAAGCATCGATAAGCAACTCCTTGCTAATCACATCTCTATGTGACTCTTGTTGTTGGTGTGGCATCTCCATGCCCCGGCACCAACCTATGCCCCAAGGCCCAAAACTGTTTTGATAGCCTTGTTAAGTAAACCAAATGCTCCTGCATGTATATGTCGACATATACCCCTCGTGTTATGATAGAGAATGGCACTCGTGTGGCGAGACCCACCATTGACGAGCATAACGGTGATGGGTGCAACATTTGGAAGGGCATCATTACTACTTAATATTGTGAGGGATGCTATCCTATCAAACAAACATATCACATATATGAAAGCAGTAGAATAGCATATAATGAAATAGTATGGCCCCTTCACATGGTGATCTCCATCTCCATGTCGGCGCCGAGGATCTCCATCTTTGGCACCATCTTCCAATGTGCACGATGCTTGATTTCTTCAAACTAAGCTACTACTATAGAAGATCTAATTGAAGATTACATCGACTCGCAGGTCATGAAAGAATATTACAAGCATTGCACGTATGAAAGAATATTACAGGGATTGCACATATGAAAGAATATGACATGCATCACATGCATCTCATACATACAATAGGGCCATACCATCTCAAAGCATTCTCTGCAAAAACAAGTTAGGCGTAGAAACGTTTTCTACCTATCGCAGAGATACGACATCGAGACGACCTATAAGGGGGTACGCACACGGCGGGCTTCCGGGCAGCGCCCGGAACACCACACGAAATTCATAGATCCAATCTATGAAATCGCTTACGGAAACCATATCGGCATAATCACATTATGCCGTCCCGATACACTATCAAGGGAGATGGTTTGCGTAGGCACAAGGCAGCTAACAAGATTGGACTATGAGATAGCTTCGGCATAATCACATTATACCGTTCCGATACACTATCAAGGAACGCTATCTCGAAGCCGACTCAAACCGAGTTCTATGGATATTGCTTCGACGTAATCACATTACGCCGTTCCGATACACTATCAAGGAACGCAATTACCATGAACTCTCCTCAACAAATCCCGTAAAACCGATTGATCTAATCAACCCGTGCGCAAAACTTGTTGCAGATCCAATCTAAAACCCGAACTAAGCAAGATTAGCTCTGATACCACTGAAGGGTTACGCGGAGGCTACGCTAGCCGAAAACAAAAACTTTTACCGCGCAAACCAGGAACACTTGCAAGTAAGGGCCGATAGATCGTTACCGATTGGAGTAGAGTGCAGCGAAATAGCCAATCAGGGCAATCCGATTCGGAACAGTGTAGTCGATTCCCGGAGACAGCCGATTCGAGTCGTCCGGCCGCGTTCCCACGCCTCGCTCCGATGCGCCCGACCGCAGCCGATTCCACCACGCCGATCGCTCCGTTGCAGGCCGATTCGAGCCGATCAACAGCGCGCAACGTAGCGCAGCGCCTCTACCGGTATCCACACGTCCGGGGACGAACGCCGAACACCCGTGTGCTAGCACGCGATGCAAGGCTAGGGTTTGGCTCGAAAGTGGGGAGGGTTTCCGTGGAGATTGATCTCGGCGACTTCTGTTGCACGCGATGCAATTGACATGTGGCAGCTCTCCACCCCTCCCTCCTTTATATAGAGTTGGCCGACGGGACTAGTGGCCAATTAGGACTCTATTTTGAATCGGATCTCATCCGTATCTCATAGAGTTGGCCGCCCATACGTCGTAAGCCCATAGGACTCTAACCGATCGGATCCCTATCCGATCGAGCCGTATCCGAGTCCAACTCGAATATCTATTCTATCCCCTTAAGCGTGCGACCGTAGGTTCAGGTATACTCGGTTTCGGCTATAGTCTAACTTGGCCGATCGTCGGCTCGAGTCCAACTCAGCCGACCCGTCAACAGTGGCGCCTAGCAGCACATATTGACACCATAGTATACAAGAATAATATCGGCTCGAACCTGTAATGTGTACACAAATCCCTTTGCCTCACGATACCGGTTAAGCTATAGGCAAGATGTGTGCCATCCCTTCAATAGCTTAACCATTCACTCGAACCGTATTGGATTATCCGTCCGTTGATTGACTTCTCAATCAACTTAGCATGGCCATGCATTTCCATAATCCATTTCCTCGAGGGCCCGAGAGATATCTCTCCAAAGGAGGGGCAAATTCCATCTTGATCACTCACATGCCACTCCATGTTTCATAGCAAACCCGAAAACTACCTTTATAACTACCCGATTTACGGAATAGCGTTTGGTAGTCCCAAAGTAGGCTACTACACATGTTGGAATCCATGGTGATCTCAGGTCTAAGGACTTTGTACCAACACTACCCGAGACCAACTAATGGCACATTGATTCTGTAGTGTCTCATGGTGGGTCTATCCAACAATGTGTTCTCTAACACATATGTCCATGTTTATTGATTTGGTATCTCCATACCCATGATCTATGAGACATGATCATCAATCAATAAACATGCCGATCTTAGAATCATATTTGTTCCAACAATATGACATATGATCATGGATCGTTTAGAAATAGATTCATACATATCGAGTCTCATAAATAAGTCACGTACTTATTGATCAATACAAGATGTCTATTTCATAGAATTGAATAACACTTTATTCATAAATACATAAACATTGACATGATATCCAACATCTCCATGTTGCCTCTAGGGCATATCACTAACACTTCCACCTACTCAGCAAGTCATACCGGGAGAGAGGGCGTATGAAATGCAAGGGAAGACAAGGATTTGGCTAAGGTTTGCTTTTTTGCGCAAACAGGTAGAATTTTTCACAAACAAAGAATAGTGGAAGGGAAAAATAGTTGAAAACAAGTATTTAAGCAGTATTACTTTTCAATGTCATCCCCACGTTGCGACAGGCCCAAACCATCGATCTACCCTAGTCATGTCCCACTATTCAGGTTTAGAAGTGAGAACTAATCACTGTGAATCTGGTCGATCGCCCATAACCGTGGGCACAACTATTCGAATAGTTTTACTCTGTTCAAAGGTGTACATCTGTACCCACAAGACACAGCCTCACAACATGATTCCCGTGCGCCGAAATACCGCCACGGTACCCTGGAAAGGGACTTTGATAGGACATTTCATATAACCCTTCGCTAACGAAGCGAACCACACCAAGGTTTCGCCCCCACTCCCGTTGCTGGGCCGTGGGCAGCCCCCTCCCCACCCCCCGAGTGCTACGGTGAATCCGGTAGCCTAGCAACCAGTAAGCCCCCGGCCGACTACAACTCCATCACGCTCACCCTTGCCAGGGTTCATTGGCTAGGAAAGGCTATACTATGGGACCCATCGTTGCCCATTCTGGTTTGTGGTTTGTACTCTCATTCTTCTAGGGTTTCCCGTGAACCAGTCCTTAATTTGCCATGGGCACGACTATCCAAAACCATTGCACCCACAATCCACCATTTGCCATATTTTAGATATTAGTCCAGTTCCCAAAGTTGCCACGTTATTTCCATCATTTCATGTGTCCAGATTAATGTAGTCTAGATGAAATGACCCATTTAGTGTGCAAGTGAATCTGAGCAGGTCTATGCATATCTTAGGCCAAAATTAGTCATGTTATTTCCAAGGTTTATCAAGGTTTTCAGGGTGTCAAGGCCTAGGGCTTAAAACTAGTAATAAGGTGTAAATATTTCCCATAAAATGACATTATAAAAAAATGTAGTTTAGTAGAACAAACGAGGGTTTTTAGCAAAACTGGGAGCAATATGATCAACAGAGAAGCATGACTTGCTTTGCTCTTCGGATTTGGGAAACTCCGCGACGACTTCGAAGTACACGGGGTCGACGGAACTACCAGGATCTACACGACAAACAAAGCACTCAACAAAACATGCTAAAAATCTATTGAAACAGGGAAAAAACATTTTTAATGGATTCTTGGAATTTTTATGAATTTAATGAAATTTGAATGGACTTAACCAGAGCTCGGATTGAAAAGATATGAATTTTAGAAAATTAACTGTGTTTTTACTCAAGCAGGAAAATCCTTAACTTTTTATTGCGCAATAAATCCCGAGATTGTGTCAGCGGCTAGGGCTGATGTCAGCGGCTACGGGTGCGTCGGTCCATGGTGGATTGGGTACACGTGTCCACCACGTGGACGGCCCAGATCACCCCAAAGGGGATCGGGTGGCCATGGGGACCGACGGCCCCGATCTGTTCAGGACCGATCCGACGGCCAGGAGGTGAGGCTGAGCTAGCGGGGTTGGGCCAGAAGGCGGGCGGCGAGGTTGGGCGAGAAAGCGGGCGGCGGGCTACGGCGATCGAAATCTATCGAGGCAGATCGGATGGCCAAGAGCGGGCGAGGGCGGCGCAGCGACCGACGACGGTGCACGGTGGCCGAAGACTAGTTGGTGCCATTCGGGCGGTGGCGCGAGTGGTGGAGCAGTGCGGATTGGTGCACGGGAGGAGTCACATGCACGCGGGACGGCAGCGTAGGCTCGGACCGGGAGGGTGAGAGAGAGGGGGCTCAGCGCGGGGACGCCGGAGATGAGGAAGACGATGGCGCGGGCGGCGAGAGGGATGGCGGAAGGCGTTGGAGAGGGGAGGCCGAGGAAGCTCGAACACCAACGGTTTGGGAGGAGGCGGTGGAGAGGTCCGGCACGGCTCGAGACAGTGGGAATTGGAGACCGAACAGCGGCAAAGGGTGGCGGAGCTTGGGTGCACGACGCTAGGCGTAGGGAGCTCGGGAGACTTGAGTGAGAGCGTGGGGAGGACGGGAAGAGCGAGGGCCAGGTTTTATAGGCTGCGGGGAGGTCGATCATGGCCGAGGATGGCGGCAATTTCTCGTCGGGGTTAAGAGGGCGAGGAAATGGGGAAATAATGGATAACGATTAAATCCGGCCACTACGAGGCGTGGGAGCGGTGGACGGGACGGCAATGGCCGGCGGGAGGGGCGGGGAGTGATGGAGAGGCTTTAAGGGCACGCGGGAGAGGCGAGCGGCGGGATCCGCACGGGGACGGAGCGACGTGAGAGGCAGCGGCGGGGCTAGAGGTAGGGGCGTGCTCGACAGGTGGGCCCCACTGTCGGTGGCTCGAGGAGACGAGGGATAGGATACAAACTTTCGTGGCGCGCGCAAGGGAAAACAGCCTGCGGCCTTCGGCGGCCGTGGAAGAGAGAGATAGAAGGGAGGGCACGCGGGAGTAATGGGCCGTCGGCTCGGGCCGGGCCCACGACCGAAAAGAGCGGGAAAAGGATGGGAGGAGAGAGAAAAAGAATTCCCGGGATTTATTTAATTCTGATTTTTATTATAATTGGTTAAAAATTATTTCTAGTGCTTTGAAAATCCCATTAAAAATCATGTTAATGTATTTTGATATGTAGAATTTTAGAAAAATCCTACCATGCCATTTCCAATTAGAAATTGCATTTTAAAATTATTTATTTGCTCTAGGTTAATTTTCAACTATTTTCTTTGCGATTTTTCTTTTATGATTTTTAGAAGGGAAAACACCTCAGGGTGTGACAAATCTACCTCCCTTAAACGGATCTCGACCCCGAGATTCGGAGGTACTGGCGAAGAGATAGGGATGAGCAGCCTTTAGCTCATCTTCCCTTTCCCAAGTGGCCTCTTCCTCTGAGTGATGAGTCCACTGAACCCGACAGAACCTTATAACCTTGTTTCAGGTTCTCCGCTCGCTTGTTTCGAGAATACGAGCTGGTTTCTCCACATAGGTCAAGTCTTCCTGAATCTCAATCTGATCTGGACTTGCCTGTTCTTCTCGTACTCTCAAACACTTTTTGAGTTGTGAGACATGGAATACGTCATGGATACCAGCATGGTGGATGGTAGCTCGAGCCGATATGCTACTTCTCCTCGACGTTCCCGGATTCGGAATGGTCCCATGAAACACAGTGCCAAGTTGCGCTTAGTTTGGAAATGGTGCACTCCTTGGAGTGGAGTGACGCAAAGATACACGTAATCCCCTGCTTCAAAAGCTAGTTCTTTTCGACAGTTGTCTGTATAACTCTTCTTCCGAGACTGTGCAATTCTTAGCCTTTCCCATACTGGTCTGACCTTTTCTTCTGCATCACTTAATACTTTGGTCCCAAATAGCTGACGCTCACCGGTCTGGTCCCAAAATAGCGGAGTTCAACACTTTCGTCCATTCAATGCTTCAAAAGGTGCCATCTGTAAACTGGCTTGATAATTGTTGTTGTAAGAGAATTTTATGTAGGGCAAACTCTTGTCCCATGCTCCTCCAAAATCAAGGGCACAAGCTCGCAACATGTCTTCCAAGATTTGGTTCACTCGCTCAGTCTGACCATCGGTTAGTGGATGATAGGCCATGCTAAAGTTCAATCGGGTACCTAGTTCCTCTTGCAACTTCTGCCAAAATTTGGAAGTGCACTGGCTTCCTCGGTCTGATACTATCTTTTTGGGTATCCCGTGAAGACACATGATCCTTGCGAGGTACAATTCGGCTATCTTTTTCCCTGAGTAGCAGATGGAATCATGCCCTGATGATGTCTGAGGTAATCCGGTGATGAAATCCATCCTGATTTCCTCCCATTTCCACTCCGGGATTTGGAGTGGTTGCAATAATCTAGCGGGTCTTTGGTGTTCTGCCTTTACCCGTTGGCATACATCACATAATGCAACAAATTCCGCCTTCATGAATTTGACTAAGCTATCCATCTCTCAGGGGTGATGATCGGCTGATCGGCGACTGGCATAAACATTGTTAATGGAAAAAGGGTTCCCATCAACCTTCATCGGCTTCTTTGGGTCTTCAAATTTAATTTTCCGAGCCTCTATAGCCGACTGGACTTGCTGGTGAAACACCTTGCAATCGTTCGTACTATGGGAACCGGTGTTGTGCCATTTGCGGTATTTTCTCTTTTCATCTCCTCGTACCGATGGGATGACGTGATTGGCCGGAAGTTGGATCTATTTCTCCCGAAGTAGCATATCAAATATTTTTTCAGCTTTAGTAATGTCAAAATCGTACTTCTCCTCTTTAGCCAAATTCTTCACCCGTTGGCGTGTTATGATCGTTTTGTTCCTAGCCTATTCGGATGTTGCCACTTAGGTTTCACTATTAGTTGAATCGGAGTCAGAAGCGTAGGCAACGTGGCTAACCTTCTTAAAGGTTTTCTTGGTTTCCTGGAAACATTGCTCATGGGCAGTGATTTTCTGGGCCAAGTGCGCCAAGCTTTCAAAATCTTGAGCTGAAAATCTCTCCCTGATGGGTGTTAACAAACCCTAGAAGGCAAGATCGGCTAGCTGGGAATCGGATAGCACCAAGCTGTAGCACCGATTTCTCATGTCTCTGAATCTTTGGATATAATCTTGGACTGATTCATCGTGCTTTTGCCTGATGACCGTTAAGTCGGACAACTTCATCTCGTGGATGCCGGTGTAGAAGTAGCGATGAAACTGTTTTTCCAAATCGGCCCAACTCTAAACAGAATTGTATGGAAGCGAAGAAAATCAAGTAAATGCCGATCCAGAGAGGGAGAGGGGAAAAAGCCTAACCCTCAGGGCATCTGTAGCCGATGCCTCTCCGCACTGGGCTAAAAACCGGCTAACATGCTCATAGGTAGAAACATTGTCCTCCCCTGAGAATTAGGAAAAATCTGGTACTTTGTATCGGTTGGGCAATGGAACCCTCTCAAAATATTCAAGATATGGATACCGATACATGTTGCCAGTGTCCTTCGGCTTGAGACCGAACTGCTCTCTCATCACATCGGCAATAAGGTCCACCCAAGGCTTGCTTTGTTGAGGTGCCTCTTGCGCTTGCTGCTGTATCGGCTCATATTGATCAAACTGGAGCGGTCCCTGCCGATACGACATTTGAGGTGAGCGAGGCTGATATTGCTGGTTGAAGTTGGCTCATGCGCGCTGTTGAGGAGATTGATGCATCATGTGAGGCTGCTGATCATGCAGAGGCTGAGAGCCGATAGGATGTTGAGGAAAACTTGATGGGTAGGATCCTATCGGCACCTTGGGCAGAAGAGGTGGCTAACTTGCGCTGAACATAGCCTCAATCCATTCTGGAGAAATCCGGGGCATCTCATAGCCCGTATGCTGAGGTTGTGGCCTCTTCAGCAGCCTGGGTTGAAATTGTAGCGGCTTTGATGCCGACAGTGGCACAAATGGCTTGAAGGGAACCGATCCTTGCGCGATCTGCTATTCTCGAGGAACCCCTGAAGAAGTCGGCAAACCATCTGTTGCGAAGGCCCTGTACTAAGAAAATTTGCCTTCAGGGAGGAATACTGGGCCCCTTTCTTGATGTTCAGCTATCCTGGAATTGACAACTGTACTAATCATGTTGTTGAGGGTATTGACAATTATTCCAGACTGATTGATCAAAGCATGATGGACAGCATAATCGATCCTGTCTTGCAGATTGTTTAGCTCTGGCCCTTCCTCCTGTTTGATTTCTTGTTCTTTGCCCTTGCTAGAGCTTGCTCCAGATTCATCCTGACCTGGGATCTTGACCCTGTATTTTTGGACGATTGTCCTTGATTTGGTCAGAGCAAAAGATTGCAGATAATGACTCTGCAATTGGTCTATCATCTCCTTGTACTCAGCCTGCTGTTCAGGAGTCAGCTTATCCATGGTGATAGAAATAACGTTGTCTTGGTCAACCTCAGAAGTCTTGACGCCAACCATTGCGTCTGGCTTGTGTCTTGATGTCCCACCGGGCGTGCCAAAAGCGTGTTGATGAGAAAATTTCCCATGCACTGGCCTGAGAGATTTGCTTTACTCTAGTGCAGGTCCAAAGTATTGATTCAAGGTTCGTAGGCATGCCAGTTGGTTTGTTCCTGCAACCAACAAGAAACTAAAAGATAAAACAAAGTTAGATTGATAGCCGATCGGCTGGTGGCTGACGACGTATCCCTTTAGTTTTGTGCCGATGCAACTTGCACTGAATCAGCAACAACTAGATTCGTCTGATCGGCTGTGGATGTTAACAGAGTACAATCCAAATCTTAAAACATGTTTAAATCAAGTGACTGGGATAGATCGGTAGTATACCGAGACAGTATAAATCACTTAAATCTAAAAATGTCATAAGGCAAGGATTATACATGTTTACAGCATATCCGAACAGATTAATCTAACATATATCGGTTAGTACTTCGATACTATTGTATACAAAGATATCATAACAGATTGAATACATTAAACAAGGAGCAATCAAATATTAAGATGCCTTAACAGATTGATAATAAGCTTAACATATTTAATATAATGAGATCTTAGTATACAGGGCAGATTTAACATATCAAGCAAAACTAAAACCTGCAAGACGGTTAAATCAGGTAAGATCGGCTGAAACCCCGATACTATCTCTAATAGCAATCATGAAGCAAATTAGATCTTTATAATTCTAAGGGCGACTTAATAGATCGAACCTAACCGATGCAACATTAAGTACCAAAATAAGCATAGGATCTAAAGTAGCTTAATGACAGCCTTTCAAGATGGTAGATATACTATATAATCCACATCAACAATGAGATCTAATCCTGTCGACTGTCATCTAGCAATTGATGCTAGCCGATTGGAGGTTAGATCGCAACTTTTATCTAAATTATATAGCATATATGATAACTGTGCAGATTACGAAGACAAGATTAGAGTATCATGACGATTGAAGGTCTAATCCCGAGAGCACAAGCCGCTTGTAACAAGAATTACCTCTCATCGGGGATTGAAACCCGATGCAGCCCAACCCGAAGAAAGAACTTGTTGAGATTAAACTAAAACAAAAGGTGGCGATGCGTCGAAAATGTATTGATTGATTGTTGATTCCTTCAGATTACATGGTCTCGGGTCATATTTATACCCAATTACAAACACAGTCCTTGTAGGACACGACTCTTATCCTAACACTGTTTAAAATATGACAATTATCTCGGACAAGGTCCCCCGACGTAATCTATAAGGAAACTATGCAAAATATCCTAACTTAAATATACAACTGCCTTTTCAGGACTTTATCCATAGATGGCAACATCTTTGAAGCACTGGAAACCGAATCCAATAATGATCTCTATGCTTTCCCACCGGGATCGGTCACATTTAGTTACCCAATCAGAATCGGCTATGTCAGATATCCCTGTCCGACTCGATCTTAGCTGGCTGTCTCCTTAGACGATTCAGATTCAGCCGATATGCGCTCTGTCTTTGAGAATCGCACGTTCCTTCAATTCTGCTTCAATTGTAGCTTCAAACCCAGGGATTAGCCTGCCAAATTTTGTCGTCAACACACGGTCTAATGCCGAAGCCGAAGCGGCCAAGGACAAGGCTGAGGCAGCCAAGGCCGAAGTGGAGGCGGCAAAGGCTGGGGTGGAGAAAGAGCTTTCCGCCATGGAGAGGTTGATGGCCGACCTCTCCAAGGAGCTGAAGGAGGCAAAGGCCGCCAAGGCCTCCGCAAAGGGTAGGCACTATTTCTCATGTCCCCCTCCACTCTCCTGGTTTCCTTTGCCCGCACTAATCCTTCTACCTGACCTTGACTTGTGCAGAGCGCACGTCGATTTTGCGTCAGCAGATTGGGCACATCAATGAACGCCTAGGTGGGCAGAGGATCGGCTGGCCGAGGTTCAACGAAGTGCCCTCGCACTTCTGAACAAGGCCGACCATGATCTCCCACTGGCCCGAGAGTCAAACACGGAGTTCTTGGAATGTCTACGGGACGGCCCCCGTTGGCTCAAAATTTATATAAAGGACGCCGCAAAGGCTGGTGCGGCGGTGGCCCTTGGCATCTTGAGCCATCAGTATCCCAAGTTTAGGATACCCGACCTCGGCGAAGGGTGGCCACCAAGTGTGCAGTCCGGTGACGTGAACAGTATCCTTGCCGAAGTCGAGGCAACCGCCGACAAGATTGCTGCCCTCCTGGACTTTTAGCCAGCTTGCCTTGTACTAGTACCTGTCAGAAAAACTAATTCATGTAAACTTTAGGAACTTGAAGTCTGTTTCCATTTTTTATTATGAGTTCTACACTTTTGGCTGGATATAATAAGGCCGAAAGTAAGTAAAGATAGCTTCGCTTATTCACATTGTTCCCGACAACCGCGCTTCAGATAACAACCTTTGCCCGCAACGCCCAGGAGTTTTGTCTGACCAGACCCCAATAGGTTTCAAGCCGATCCTTAGCGTAGTTGCCGTTCACTTTGCGAAATAGGCGAATTTAAGGGTCTCGAAGGACCAAGTCTCCTGAGTAATTTGATATTACGCCGAGCCACCGTGTTTTGGTGCCCGACCCAAGTCCAACTTCAGGAGGGATAAACCAACTTCGACCGGAGGGCATGGGATCGAGCCACTACAATGGGCTGGGACGCATTGATCTGGTACTTAGGGGAACTTTCCAAACCGTTAAGTAAATTCAGACTTTCCCGATAGACTTCATTCCTGGGAACCCGGACCAAGAAGGGTCGGGGCCGCGAATCTCAGAGCTGGTCATGAGTACTTGCCCGGAAGCTATTGGGACGCTGGAATGTTTCTTGACGGTCGGGAGGAAAACGCCGAGTCCCCGGGCAGCAAGAGCAAACTCAACAAATCTTCCTTCCTGGGAACCCGGACCAAGAAGGGTTGGGGCCACAATCTCAGAGCTGGTCATGAGTACGTGCGTGAAAGCTGTTGAGTGAGCAAAGGCTGCCCGACGGCGGGGTGGAAAGAACCAAGTGATAAGAAGACAAGTATCAAAGATGCTTTCAAAGGTAGAAAATGGGGACAGAATACATATCTTTCCAAAGATTGGCACCATGAAATCGGTGGAGAAGGAAGCCGCCATCAAATTACCTAAGACGAAGAACAATGCCCCTACCTGGCGCGCCAACTGTCGACGGGTGGGTCGGCAGTCCTCAAAAGGGGGGTGCCCAAAGAGGTGAAAGAGAATGGTAGAGAAGCTGTCCTCCGACAGATCCGATGGTCAACTCGAGTCCTAAGACAAGCCAAAGAGTAAAGCCACATAGAGTTATACTGGTTCAGCCCCCCTGAAGAATAATAGGCCTACGTCCAGTATTCTTTGCTGGGGTGTATGATGAACAAGAGTTACAAGGAAGAGTTCTTGGGGGCCTACAACAAGCCGGGCAAGAACTCAGTACGAGGATGCTAGAGTTTCGTTGCCAATCCACCTCCGTTGGCCCCACACCCTGCCCTCTCTTTTATAGATCAAGGGGGTAGTTACAGAAGAACTTGGGGGCCAAGAAAGCTGTCTAATGTGCTAAAAGGTGAGTACAAACAATATCTGAAAAGGTACAAAATGGTCTGCTAGGTCCTATACACCGTGGGCATCTTGTGCTTTCTCTCTTGCCTTGGGATCCCTCCTCCACCTGAGACGCCTATATTGTGCTATCGGGTGACGTCAGTCTCTACCGGGCTGTCCCCTCCCTCTTCCTTCTTGCACGCCAAGTCTTGTCTCGAGGATGGTCGAGGTCGGGTTGTGGTTGTTGGGGTCGAGAGAGAAGAACCAAGGTCGGACTCAGGGAAAGTTCGGGACGTCCGACCACGCAGAAGGGGGTCGGGCCATCAACCACGTCCCGAGGATTCTCAGTTTGACTTAGATTCTAGTCCATTGGGTACCCCAGGTGACACCGCCCATAAAAGGCTACACCAAGAAAGCCAAAAATATTGCCAGATGGGCTCAGGGAACCTAGAACATGGCCACATGGGCTTAGGTGGCGGCGAGAAGATGAGCCAAGAACACATGCTACAAGAAACCCTAGGTCATGGCCACGCGAAAGAGGAGAGAGGAAGAAAGATAGATAGAGAGAAGAGCACGACGTCGCCATCTCCCGCCTACTCACCTCACAACCCTAATAAAAAACCACCCAACCCTTATAAAAAAAGAATCGTGCAAGCCGCCTCCCAACCCTAATAAAAAACCACCCAACCCCTATAAAAAAAGGACCGTGCAAGCGGTTAAACCAGAATTGAACCGAGCGGTTTTAGTATAAATCGGATGAACTGGACAGGTCAAGGCGCACAAACAGAACTAGGCCCAACTGACTAGAGGCCCATGTAGCATGGCAAGCTCATTTATGTCAAAAATAGGTACCTCCATTGAGAATTGATCCTAGGCTGGTGAGATTAAAGCTCCGCGCACTGACCAACTGAACACCTAAAGCTTTGGTTGCTAGCTTTTCTCTATCTGCTAGGATTCAATCCACGCCTGGCTGATCCACAGGGAGTGCAGCCCAATACCGGCCGTTTTGGGCCAATCGAACAAGGCCTTACTGCGGTGGGCGGGAGACGACGACAGAGGGATTGGGATCACCAAATACATAAGTGCTACAGTAAATTGAATTAGGAGAAATCTGCACCATATCTATTCACAATCCTAGGGCTATGATCAACCTCCACAGTATGAATGTGATAGTACAAGCTAAAAAGTAAAATATTGATGCTACAGTACCTGAATGATCTGAACCATTCATTTTTAATCTGAGTGCTCAAGTGCTACTGCAAAACACTGTAGCACCTTGCATTAGCAGTTCAAACTGCAGTTCAAGGAGAAAATTGACATCAGTGTTTTGCCAAAATGCCATTTTAAATGTTTTTTAAAAAATGTCATCCTCAAATGATGCATTAGAATGCTATCTCGGGTGAAAATACCTTCGGCCCCTTCCTCCACACCTTCTTTCTTCCCACACCAGCCTACTCGTCAATGATGAGGAGGAATAGGGGAGTCTCGCTGGTGACAAAGAGTGGCACAAGATGGAGGCACTGAGCAACGAGTCGACAAGCAGCATCACCATGCTTCGTGACGCCCATCCGCCGGTCTGCTTGCCATCGCCTACTTGACACCGAGCCACTGTGTGCTAGGGCAAGAAGACACATAGCTAGTCATCGTGATGTAGGCATCACCCTCATTTTGTCTAGGTCCCAAGGGAGGTGAGGAGGTGTGTGGGGCCCCTCATTGTCATCAAGTTCCTAGGGAGGGTGAAGGAGGTTTTGGCTAGCCACTAGACCTCTCAAGCCACTACACCTCGGCATGGCGGCCGACCTCTTCCACCTTCTGTGCCATTGCAGCATCTTCAAGGCTCGGCGTGGTGACAGAGGTGGGAAGCTGGCAAGGAGGAAAGCGCTGAGAGCACAATGGGGACCATTACTAAATTTTGACCCTTATACCACACTTTTTTGTTGCAACGAAAATAATGGTTGCAACAGGGGGTGTTATCGCAACCATTTGAAATTTCGGTTGCGGTAGATGGTGTTTTTTCCACGCAAATTGTTTCGTGGCCAAAAGTATGGATATTGTTGCGAAAAGCAAGTGATATCACAACCATTTGTAGAACGGTTGCAATAAGTGGTCACTGTTGCCACGAATTGACTTGTGTTGCAGGTAGTTTTATTGGCGTTGCAATACTAAGATGATATTGCAACTCTTTAATTGGTGGTTGCGATAGCTCGTCTATGTTACAACGAATATATTTCGTTGTTTGTAATAGTCGCTTGCGTTGCAAAAAAGCAGTACATATAGCAACTAAAATTTGCATGGTTGCAATACAGAAGGTTGTCAGCAAAAAAATTGAACAAAAAAACATTACAAGGGTTAGCAAAAAATGAGGAAAAAACAAAAAATCTAGCAAAAAAAAGGAGCCACACCAGTTCGACCTTGAGACCTCAATTATTGTAGAATACCCTGTCCATAAAAAAAGGACAGGGTAAAAGGAGCCACACCACCCGATTGTCTTTTATTTTTAGTTTGTTTAGTTTCGTACAGTTATTATTATTATTATTGAATACCTATCCATACAAGTTAAAACCAATGTGGCTTCTTTGGTTCAGTGGCAAGTGTGGTCCTGTCTTTCACAGCCGACCAAGGTTCAATTCCAGTGTGAAGCACCAATTTTTTTATTTTGAAGCCATTTTTGTTCCATAACTTTTTGCTAATTCATGGTTATAAACATCATATATATATATTTTTTCTTAATTTATATTTCATTGTAAACGTGAAGTTTATAAACGTAAATTAGCAAAATTTTATGAAACAAAAACTGGGTACAAAATAAATTGAGCTCATATTTTCTATCGTTACTTCAAAATGCTACAAGGTTTATGAAAACGCGACGATCGACGCCCAGCAAAACGAGGCAACAAATTTCTTTATGGAGTAACATTAACATTTTTAATAGTCTAAGAGTGTAAAACAAGGCAGCAAATAATCTGTGGGTTAAGTGATTAGTTAAAATAATTTGAGCGAGTTAAATGGACTTTTGAGAAATTTAATTTATATAAAAACAACTTTTCATAGAGTCTAAGGGAAAAAAACGACCCAAAGGGCCAGGGCTAGGAGGCCCAGGCCCAAGAACAGGAGTGAGGGTTTTATTCCTCTGCGCTGCCGTCGCCGGGGCTCATCACTGTGGCGAGTGCGAACGATTCATCCAAAGAATTGATCGAGCGGTAGGGCTATAATACATTGAAAATTATTGTTTTAGTTTTGGTTTTAGGATAATTTATAATAGAATAGCAACATTTAATTAAATAAATATAAATATTACCTTTGAAAGTGGGCCAAGACAACTTGGGCCAAGGCCCAAGAAATGCAGCCCACTTCCTCTACCCCCATCCAAAATCCTAGAGGAGGAGGACCGCTCCCCTCTTCTCTCCCACGACGCCGCCTCCCCTCCCCTCATCTCCTGTGCACACTTTTGTCTCCCTCTCCTCTCCATCAAACATTGTTCTTGGTAGATCTTCACCAGGACATCTTGGATCAAGAGGAAAACTAGAAAAATGGAATGAGGAGGACGAGAGGAGCAAGAAGGTGTGCTGAATTGGCGTTTTCTACGTTGTTTTCTCTTGCGGGATTCTGCAGGGAAAATCCTAGGTAAGGCTTGATCCCCTGTTTAACACGTGATTATGGATGTTTTTGATGCCCTAAGTCATGGTTAACAGGGATTAGAGGAGGGATTTGGGCGTAGGTTTTCTAGATTGGTCGCGTAGGGTGAAGGCAGATTTTCTGAGCTTCTGTATTTCAACGATTAGATGGCCAAAACGATTTTTGCTGCAAAAGTGCCTAAGTACAAAGTTGTAGATATCTTTGTTAACTATCAGCTGGATAGCCATAACTTTAGATATTGTCGTATTACTCTTTACAGTTCGAGTTTCTAGGCAGATTTTCAGAGCTTCTATATTTTGACAATTAGACGACCAAAACAATTTTTTCTGAAAAAGTGCCTAGCTAGAAAGTTGTAGATACCTTTATTAACTATCAGATGGTAAAATTTGATAATTTTTGGATAGCTATAACTCTACATATCGCTGTATTACTCTTTGATATGTCTTTGAAATTCATGTTCATTACTTTGCTGCCACCATCCAGGTTGCCCCCAACGCCGCATCTGTCCAGGACGCCCCTGACGCCGCCTCTGTCCAAGACACCCCTAATGTTTCTTTACACATAATGTCACTTTAGATAGATTTGTTATATCCATCACATTAGATAGATCTATCAGCTCATTGAGTATTAGATTATCATATACAATTCGTGCTGCATCGATTAGGTTTGACCTACTAGATTGTGGTTGATAATCTAAGTCCCGTTAAGCCGATAGGTTCATGCTAATGTTTCATCGGAGGGTTAGCCGATCTTATCTGATGTGTTAAATTTCTCTTTGATGGTTCTACTCTCTTGGTTAAATTTAACACATGACCACTTTTGTCGGTTTCATACCAGCTGGTTTAAATCTATCAGACAATCATTAACCTTATGCTGCATCGGTAACGTATGACCTATGAGGTTGCGGTTGTAAGTTGGATTTATTTAAGTCAGTAGGCATCAATCATCATTTCATCAGGGTTTCAGCTGATGAGTTATCATGGACGCTGCATCGGCTTACAAGGATTATATATAAGTTGGATTTGGCCGATTGTAGCAAAGGTTTCATTGACTACTTAATCATTCGGATTTAATGACATCGGACCTCCAACCGATGTGTGCTTTGATATTCAGATCAATATCTATGTCATCATGTGATTGGTTTAGGCCATATTACATTGATATATTATTGTGTTATCGTCAGCCGATCGCTTTATATAGATGCTTGCTCAGCACATCGCCGATGGACTGAAACCCTAACTACATTGGCTGACATCGGCTGGAATCATGTGTAACACCCTGACAATTGAAGAATTTGAAACTGGGAATTAAAAATCGAAACTTACAAAAACTTTTGGCTTATTGCTTCTCATCGTGTTTATTGCTTCTTATTTGCCGGCTTTGTTGCATAAAATTTATTAAGAGAGTGATTCATCTTGAGGTTTGAGAAAAAACAAATGATTTAAATTTTCGTGGGGAGAAAAATTTCGAAGTATAGAGTTGGGAATTTTAATATAAAATAGAAAAGGGAGGTAGATTTACAAAATATACTGTAAAGATATACTTTGGTTCAAAACATTAATTTTGTGGTGGAGTAATATTAATTAGTGAGCAAAATGAGTGATAAAATATTTTTAAAAGGATATACATGAGGTTTAGAAAATTATTTTGAATTAAAGACACATTTTCTTGAATTTATAAAAAGAATTAAATTAAATATGCAAAATTTATTTTTAAACTAATAAAAGTGGGTGAAAAGGTTGAAAACACATTTTACAACTTAATTTTGGGTGTGCTAGATTTTATTTTAAATTTTAGAGGTGAAAGAAAAAAATGTGAAAAATAGGAAATTAAATCAGGAAATTGGAAAATGACACTCTTAATTGCGCAAAGACATGTTCGACGCCGTACCGCTCGACCGCACGACCTCGCCCGCGCACGAGCCACGCGCCGCGCCCGCGCCGTGCGCTGCACTCGCCGCGCCGGCCACGCCGCGCGCCGCCGCGCGCGCACCCCGCGCCCTTGCACCATGCGTGCCGCGCCATACCGGCCCCCACCGCACGACGCCGCGTCGCGCCCGCCTCGCTCGGCTCCGTCCCGCACGTTGCCGCGTGCCGCCCGCCCACTCGCCCGCGCCGCACCCCTCTCTTCTCTCCTCGCCGGTCGGCTATAAGATGGGGGCAAGCCCTCCATTTTCCCCCCACACTTCTCCCATTCCCTCTTCCCCTCGCCTTGCGTCACCCCGCGCCGAAGCCGCGCCGCCGCCCTCAGGAGCCGCCGCCGCGCCGTTGCCCCGCCTCGCGCCACCTTGCGCTGCCGTCGCCGCCGTCACCGCCACGTCGCCGGTGAGCCAACCCCCCCTCTCTCTTCTACCCTCCCCCTTGCGCCTTGCGCCGGCTACTGGCCGAAACAGAGAGAGGACGAGCAGAACAGAGGAAGAAGGAAGGAAAGGAAAGAAAAAAAGAGAAAAGAAAAAGAAAAGGAAGGAGAAAAAAGAAAAAGAAAAAGAAAGAAAAGGAAAAGAGAAAAATAGGGAAAAATTAGGAAAAATCCAAAAAAATTAGGAAAAATATTTGGGAAAATATTTGGGCAAAAATATATTGTTTTCTCATGTGTTTTCTCTGAGCAAATTCGGAATTCAAAAATAGGAATTTCGGGATCTCGTTCTCGCATCGTTTTTACTCGGAGTTTGTCTATTTTCTTTTTGCCATTGAAAATATATTCTTTTGGTTTTCGGACCTCCAAACCTTTGAATACCAATTCTTTTTGATCAACGCCTTTTTAAGTTTATTCCCTTAATCAATTAGATCGGTATTTTACGAAAACCCTAAAAATTCCAAACTCGCTTTTTAAATTGGATTTCATCCCAAAACCTCGCCCAAACTCGATTAAAATTTTAGGCTAAATTTGGAGTCGTTCTTATGGTTCTTTCCGATCTCTTGGTACTTTTATTGAATTCTAATCGAATTCAATTGATTTTTCGCACGTATGGATAGCAACCGAGGAAGCAGGCACTGACTACGGTGAAGACCCCGTCCAACAAGCGTGCGAGCAAGGCAAGTCAACACATCCCTTTGAACATATTGAACTTATTTTGCGAAATGATATTGATTTAAACTTCAAACATGCATGCTATACACAAATGAATACCTAAGCTTGATATACCTTGTCTTGATATTGATTACCCTTAGATATAATCTTTGTAACCCTCGATGTGATATAACCGGAGGATATCTTCGGCAAAATGCTTACACATGCTTATATTAGATTTGTGCATACTCATGATTTTACAAAGAAGCTTCATGCTTGGGCAACTATCTTAGAGAAGGTAGTTGGAATACGGCATGTGGAGACATGAGCGCCACATTGCCTTGATCATGATGAAAATAGTTTTGATGAAAAAATAAAAAGTACAAAACCAATGTTTTTAGACTGGGGCGGATGGATGGATTTCGGTGGATTCCGGTAAAGGCAAGAACCGTCCCTGGTCCATTAAGGACCGAGCCATGAGACTTATAACCTGGAACGAGCCAGTACAACCGTACTTCTCGAATGGGTATAGACCTAGCGGAGTAGATAGCCGAGCGGAGGTAGTATCCCTGCATAGTGGTTCTTGAGTGAAGAGGTGGTTCTGGTTATCGAGATAAGGCTGCGGCCTAAGTGTTGAGTAATGAATGATAATTTTGTGAGTTTTCCCTTACCCCGGGAACGCCAGAACTCCTCTCACTGCTAGGAAAGGACGGCTAGAGTGCAAGAGGATTTAAGTTCATGGAGCGGGTACTGCCAAAGTGAAGTTATCGAAAGGCTTTGTCGTGACCATCCCATATGAAGGGATGAAAGCTCATTCAATGAGCAGTTGCGGAGTACGGGTAAAGTGTACATCTACTGCAGTGTGAGTAAATCAATCTATTCGAATAGCCGTGCTCGCGGTTAATGAGCAACGTGACAAGTTTCTCCCGTGGCTAGACTCATAAATTTTAAAATGATGGGTCGGAATGCATAATGATTTTGTGTGTTGGTGGACTCAACTTCTCGAACTACGAGAAGGGGTGGACTCCCCAGAAAACCATGACAAACCGGAGGTGGGAAGCCATCCTTGGAATCACGATGGATGGTAGACAGAACCGTCACCGACTTAATATACTATGGAACTAAAACTTGACCTGGCTAGCTGTTAGGTTTGTGAAATGATTTGTGAAAATTGGCTTTGTGCAAATAAACCATAGCCATCCTTTGAATGACCCTATCATGTGCATCATTTCGTGTCGGCTTGCTGAGTACGTTGGGTACTCACCCTTGCTATACGCACAAACCTTCAGATGGTGGAAACGAAGAACTGGAGGACCCCTATGCTTACTGCCAGGTGAGGGAAGATGGAGAAGGCGTCTACTAGGTCTTAGTCCCCGGTCGTTGCCTGTGGCAATCGATATGCCGCTGCCTTTCGACTGCTATCTTTTCTAAATTCTGCTTTTGGTTGTATCCGGACCAGTAGGTTCTATATGTAACGGATATTGCCTTCGGGCCTATTATTGTAATACTTTTGATGTAAGACTATTCGTGCACTTTGCACCTGATAATTCAGTCTGTATTCATGGGTACCAAACTACTCGATCCAAGGATATGGTACTATGAACACGAATAATTCCCGTCCTCAAAAGCGGAGGTCTACAGAGCTGGTACCAGAGTAGTGCGACTGTAGGATAAGACCAATTGGCGCCCTACCCCTTAATAGCTGGTTAAAGGGAAATATCCCTACATAGGATTATTTTGAAAATACAGACTATTTTCACAAAAACAAATATGTTTTCCCTTATACTCTTATCCCCATTTCCTCTACTAAAAATTGTTTTGATATTACCCCTCTCTGACCCTAAGTTATCTTCAAAACAGATGTCATACCATGTTGGAGCATGGGAGATCAAGGTCCCGCGGGAGGAAAGATACGTGTCACAACTTCAGCAGTTGCTATGGTGCCTAAGATACCTAGACGCACCCACCTACCGGAGCAGAAGACATGGCACTGAGGAACACCCAGTATGGGAAGCTGCGGTTTCAATTGAGGCCCGTATTGGGAGTGAGTCACCCTATTGCTTCCATACACGTTACCACAGGGATTTGATGGAGGCAGCCCTTCAGGACGCAGCCCGCGAGGCATTCCTACGCCTCAATGCCATCCACCGTGCTGAGCTTACAGTAACCGAGTTCGTACACCATCCCTACCGGGAGGAAGGCAACCCAGTCTGCACCGTGGAGGCCACCCGTTGCTGCTGTAACCCCATGGTTACCCGTTTGTCCCGCTGGGCGGAAACAGCTGACGATTGCTATCAAGAGGACTTACTCGAGATAGATGAGCAGCAGCGACGCATGAATGATCTGGAGGAGGAACACCATAACTGTGGAAACCAGATCGACTCTCCGAAGACCCAGCTGCAAGCTAACGGTGCCCAATACGAACAACTCTTTGATCGTTATATGGCTCATGGAGAGGCGTTGGTTGAGTTGGAGGAGCAGCTTAGGAGGAGCCAGCGACAGGTTGGCCAACTGGAGGAACAACTTTGCTTCAACCCTGTCCCCGCCGCTGGCACTTGTACTTCAGATACACCAACACCCCCTGCTCCTGTGCCCGACCACGACTACTTCATGACTCCAGCATGCTTGGCCACCTTTCATGCCATGATGGAGCAAGCCTTCATGCTAAGCACTGAGTCAGGACCATACCTGATCGACCCTACTACTACTACCCCATCGGAGCCCACCCCGATTTCCACGGCTGCACCATCCGAGCCTAGTTCGGGAGAGGATAACCCTATTCAAATCAACGCTGACTCTGAATACGAGACAAAACCCATGGAGGTCAAGTGGGAGCTCAGTGACACAGATCCATCAGAGGAGGAGGCTTCTACCCGCCGCATGACACTCACCGGAGCTCCTATCACCCTTAGGACTGCCCAGAAGAGCACCAGGCCACCAAGCAGGAGGATCGGACATGACTCCGAGGCCACTACCTCTGAGCCATGGGGACTTCGATTCGCTTCGGCCAAGGATCACCCTCTGCCAGCACCTGGATCATGCGGATGGCTGGATGACTAGTTTGGATACCTGCAGCAGCTCTGGTCTTGCTTTGGATGGAGTTAAGACAACAATGACCATGCCCCTACCCTTTATGTATGAAGACCCTAGATCGATGTTAGTGTTGTTGTATTGTGTTGTATGGGACTATATATGTCCAATGTATCCCCTTGATGTAACATCTATGAACTGATATGAAGTTTCATGTTACGTCTTAAATGAGTTTATTCCACAAAGCTTGCTTTGAAAGATCACCTTAAACAACTCAAAGAAAAACTCCTTAGAATCATGACGTTAGCAGATCAGGTCTCTTACCTTATCCATGTTGTTCAGATGGCGCATCGTCGCAGAGCCCCAGCAGCTACTGAGAACCTGCCAGAGCCTAACCCCTCCACCGTAGCGGAAGTCATGGCTTTACAGACCCAACTGCTTCAAACTATCTCTAAGAACCAAGGACAATGTGGAGGATCAAACCTCGGCGAATTTATGAGAGTAAAGTCGTCGACATTCTCCTCGGCAGATGAACCCATGGATGCTGAAGATTGGTTGAGGGTAATAGAGAAGAAGTTGACTCTCGTCCGAGTACGGGAAGCTGACAGAGTCATCTTCGTCACCAATCAGCTGGAAGGTCCCGCAAGTGACTGGTGGGACACCTACAAGGAAACCGGGGCTGAAGATGCCGGTGAACCAACTTGGGTAGAATTCACGGCTGCCTTCCGTGAAAACTTCGTCCGTGCTGCAGTCATGAGGATGAAGAAGAATGAGTTCCGTAGGCTGCACCGAGGCAACACCACAGTACAAGAGTACCTTAACAAGTTCACGCAGCTTGCACGTTACGCCACAAGCGACCTGGCAGATGAGGAAGAGAAGATGGATACGTTTATCGAAGGACTGAACGATGAGCTGAGAGGACCAATGATCGGTCAGGACCACGACAGCTTCCAGAGCCTCATCAACAAGGTCGTGAGGCTTGAGCATGACCAAAGGACGGTTGAAAACAACCGAAAGAGAAGGCTTGCAATGGCCCATCCAATTCAAGGGACATCCCAGTGACCCAAAGGAGCAACCCCGTCAGGTTGGAAGCCAGTCATAGTGGCAACCAGTCGCCCTGCCGCACCCGGCAATGTCAGCAGGCCACCTGCAACACCGTCTCATACTCTAGCACCTACTTTGGCAGCCCCAGGAACCAGGAATGTCAACTGCTTCAACTGCGGAGAATTTGGGCATTACGCCAACAGCTACCCTAAGCCGCGCAACACCCCCAACCGCACCGGAGCCAACGCCATCGCAGTACGAGGAATCCTCGCTCCGGCACCTAGACACGGTTTGTTCAGAACGCCCTAACCAAAGGAAGCTGCAACCGGATTTCGCCATGGCCAGGTTAACCATGTGTGTGCTGAGGAAGCTCAGGAGGACCAAAGCATGCTAATGGGTATGTTCTCTATCCATTTTGCACCAGTTAAAGTTTTGTTTGATTCTGGAGCTTCGCATTCATTTATATCGTCAAGAATAAGCAAAGAGCACAACTTGCACCGAGTAGACCTTAAGAGATCAATGGTAGTGCATTCACCCGGGGGAGATATAACTATACCCCATGCGTGCATCGATGTGCCCATTCGGATCAAGCACATGGTATTCATGTCCAACCTTATGGTTTTACCACCCCAAACCTTGGACATCATATTAGGAATTGATTGGTTAACCAAGAACCAAGGGGTATTAGACTGTGGACGAAGAGAAGTTACCTTATCTACCCCATGGGATCACCGATGACAGTAGCCATGGATCAAGACCCTATGCTCTGTGACCGAGCTACGGGGATATTCACCATGCTACCCATAGTTGGAATGCGAGTAATTCAGGATTACCCGGATGTATTTCCTGAGGAACTACCAGGAATGCCCCTAGACCGAGACATAGAGTTCGTCATTGACCTCATGCCTGGCACCGCCCCCATAGCTAAGAGACCCTACCGGATGCCAGTGAACGAATTGGAAGAACTTAAGAAGAAGATAAGGGAACTTCAAGAGGAAGGCTTTGTACGCCCTAGTTCTTCACCGTTGGGAGCTCCAGTGCTTTTCGTTAAGAAAAAGGATGGAAACATGAGAATGTGCATACACTATAAGTCATTGAATGAGGTTACCATTAAGAACAAGTACCCGTTACCTCGAATCGACGACCTGTTCGATCAGCTCAAGGGAGCCCGAGTGTTCTCAAAGATCGATCTTTGATCTGGATACCATCAGCTGGAAATTAGGACTGAGGATATACCCAAGACTGCGTCCTCTGCACGCTACGACTTGTACGAGTTCACAGTGATGTCCTTCGGACTGACCAATGCCCCAGCCTACTTCATGAACCTCATGAACAAAGTATTTATGGAATATCTGGACAAGTTCGTGGTAGTGTTCATTGATGATATCCTCATCTATTCCAAGGATGATGAAGCACACGCAAAACATTTGCGCCTGGTACTAGAGAAGTTACGAGAGCATCAGCTATATGCCAAATTCAACAAGTGTGAATTCTGCCTTAAGGAAGTAGCTTTTCTTGGACATGTAATCTCGGCTGGAGGCATAGCAGTAGACCCCGCCAAGGTCGAAGCTGTTACCAAGTGGAAAGCACCCCAGTCAGTAACAGAGATTAGAAGTTTCTTGGGATCGGCTGGACATTACCGGAGGTTTATTGAAGGATTTTGTAAGATAGCTCGACCCCTGACCCAACTGTTGAAGAAGGAAAAGAAATATGCATGGACTGAGCAGTGTCAACAGGCATTTGACCAGCTCAAAGAAAAGTTAACCACCGCCCCGATCTTAGTCCTACCGGACAACCGAAAAGACTTCGTCATATACTGTGATGCATCCCGACAAAGACTAGGAGGTGTGTTGATGCAAGATGGAAAAGTTGTGGCTTATGCCTCGAGACAACTGCGACCGCATGAGGAGAATTATCCCACCAATGACTTAGAATTGGCCGCAGTGGTGCATGCCTTGAAGATTTGGAGGCACTACCTGGTCGGAAACCACTATGATATATACACGGACCACAAGAGCTTGAAATATTTTTTTACCCAAATAGATCTTAACCTGCGCCAGAGAAGATGGCTGGAGCTAATCAAGGATTATGACCTAGGAATCCATTACCACCCTGGTAAGGCCAATGTTGTAGCTCACGCTTTGTGCCGCAAAGCCCAGTGCAACCAACTGAGGATGGAATGTATGGCCAACGAGCTTCAAGAAGAAATGGCTCGGCTTAACCTACAGCTGATTCCTCATGGACAACTGAATTCGTTGAAGATACAACCTCTCCTAAAAAGTCAGATTAAGGAAGCCCAAAAGGATTGCAAGGAAATCCAACTGATCAAGGAGCGCATGGCCGAAGGACTGGCTAAGGAATTCACAACTGACAACGATGGAATCCTATGGTATCGTAAAAGGATTTACGTACCAGAGAAAGGAGGATTGAGAGGACTGATCCTCAAGGAGGCCCATGAGTCAGCATACTCGCTACACCGAGGAAGCACCAAGATGTACCAGGATTTGAAAGCAGAATACTGGTGGCCCAACATGAAAAGAGACGTGGCGGAATATGTAGCCATTTGCGATGTGTGCCAACGAGTCAAGGCTGAGCATCAGTGACCAGCAGGATTACTCCAACCCCTCAAGATCCCTGAATGGAAATGGGATGAAATAGGCATGGACTTTATAGTGGGACTACCCAAAACTGCTACAGGATAGGATTCCATTTGGGTGATCGTGGATAGAGTGACCACGACTGCCCGATTAATCCTGGTCAAGACTCGATATAGCAGCGCTAAATTGGCAGAGCTGCACATGTCCAAAATTGTGTGCTTACATGGAGTACCCAAAAGGATTGTGTCAGATCATGGTACTCAATTCATATCTCACTTCTGGGATAAGTTTCACGAGGCGTTGGGAACTCACCTCGCCTTCAGTACTGCTTATCACCCTCAGACTGACGGACAAACCGAGAGGACAAAACCAAGTCCTTGAGGACATGCTAAGAGCCTGTACATTGGATTTTACTAAGGACTGGGAGAAATGCCTGCCCTATGCAGAGTTCTCCTATAACAACAGCTACCAAGCTAGTCTGAAGATGTCGCCGAACGAGGCTTTGTTTGGACGAAGATGCCAAACTCCGTTGATGTGGACGGAGACTGGTGAGCGAGCCGTATTTGGACCAGACATCATTAGGGAAGCCGAAGAGAAAGTTCGTCTGATAAGAGATCGGCTTAAGGTAGCGCAGTCCCGGCAAAAGAGCTATGTGAACACTCGCCGCAGAGAGTTGGAATTCAAAATAGGCGACTTTGTGCACCTAAAAGTTTTGCCACTAAGAGGGACCAAGAGGTTCAAGGTCAAAGGAAAACTGGCGCCAAGATATGTTGGACCTTTCCCGATAAGCGCCAGAAGAGGCGAAGTGGCCTATCAACTGGACCTGCCGGAAAATCTTTCCGATGTACACCCTGTCTTTCACGTATCACAACTGAAGAAATGTTTGCGAGTACCGAAAGAGCAAATTCCCTCGAAAGACGTCCTTATCAGCGAAGACCTCACATACCCCGAACACCCTGTGAAGATTTTGGACGATGCCGAGAAAAATACTAGGACCAAGACGTGGCAAATGTACAAGGTGCAATGGAGCAACCACACTGAAGACGAAGCCACCTAGGAAAAAGAAGACTCTTTGAAGACCGAGTACCCGAACCTATTACGCGAACAGAAGAAATCTCGGGGACGAGATTTATTGTTAGGGGCGTAGGTTTGTAACACCCGAAAATTGAAGAACTTACAAAAACTTTTGGCTTATTGCTTCTCATCATGTTTATTGCTTCTTATTTGCCGGCTTTGTTGCATAAAATTTATAAAGAGAGTGATTCATCTTGAGGTTTGAGAAAAAACAAATGATTTCAATTTTCGTGGGGAGAAAAATTTTGAAGTATAGAGTTGGGAATTTTAATATAAAATAGAAAAGGGAGGTAGATTTACAAAATATACTGCAAAGATATACTTTGGTTCAAAACATTATTTTTGTGGTGGAGTAATATTAATTAGTGAGCAAAATGAGTGATAAAATATTTTTAAAAGGATATATATGAGGTTTAGAAAATTATTTCGAATTAAAGACACATTTTCTTGAATTTCGAAAAATAATTAAATTAAATATGTAAAATATATTTTTAAAATAATAAAAGTGGGTGAAAAGGTTGAAAACACATTTTACAACTTAATTTTGGGTGTGCTAGATTTTATTTTAAATTTTAGAGGTGAAAGAAAAAAGGGAAAATAGGAAACTAAATCGGGAAATTGGAAAAGTACGAAGAGATCGAGAGAACCATAAGAACGACTCTAAATATTTAGCCTAAAATTTTAATCGACGCAACACAAGTTCGACGCCGCATCACGCACCTGCGCGACACACCGCGCGCGCCACGCGCGCGCACCGCGCCGGACCTCTGCCGCCGCGCGCCACGCGCGCGCCCGCCGCTGCACGCCCCCCCGCCAGCTGTGCTGCCGCCGCCGCGTCGGCCACGCCGCGCGCCGCCCGCGCCTTGCGCAACGCGTGCCGCGCCGCACTGGACCCCACCCGCACGACGTCGCGTCACGCCCGTCCACGTGCCACGCCGCCCACTCGCGCGCGCCGGACCCCCCTTCTCTCCCCTCGCCGGTCGGCTATAAGATGGGGGCGAGCCCTCCATTTTTCCCACCATACTTATCCCGTTCCCTCTTTCCCTCGCCACGCCGCCCCGCGCCGCCGCCCTCGGGAGCCGCCGCCGCACGTCGCCTCGCCTCACGCCACCTTAGGAAAAATCCAGAAAAATTAGGAAAAATATTTGGGAAACATTTGGGAAAATATTTGGGCAAAAATATATTGTTTTCTCGTGTGTTTTCTCTGAGCAAATTCGGAATTCAAAAATAGGAATTTCGGGATCTCGTTCTCGCATCGTTTTTACTCGGAGTTTGTCTATTTTCTTTTTGCTATTAAAAATATATTCTTTTGGTTTTCGGACCTCCAAAACTTTGAATACCAATTCTTTTTGATCAACGCCTTTTAAGTTTATTCCCTTAGTCAATTAGATCGGTATTTTTTGAAAACCATAAAAATTCCAAACTCTCTTTTTAAATCGGATTTCATCCCAAAACCTCGCCCAAACTCGATTAAAATTTTAGGCTAAATATTTGGAGTCATTCTTATGGTTCTCTCTGATCCCTTCGTAATCTTATTGAAGTCTGATCGCATTCAATTGATTTTTCGCACGTACGGATAGCAACCAAGGAAGCAGGCACTGACTACGGTGAAGACCCCGTCCAACAAGCGTACGAGCAAGGCAAGTCAACACTTCCCTTTGAACATATTGAACCTATTTTGCAAAATGATATTGATTTAAACTTCAAACATGCATGCTATACACAAATGAATACCTAAGCTTGATATACCCTGCCTTGATATTGATTACCCTTAGATATAATTGTTTACACCCAAATTTGGCACCTAGAGTTAAAATAGGGAAAATTGCCAAGATTTAGGAAGTTTCCTCCAAAGGACCGGTCTGACTGCCGTGTATGGGCCGGTCAGACCAGGCCCATGGGCCGGTCTGTGGACCCCCGATTTTGAGGCGGGAATCTTTCGTGTTCATAGTACCATTTCCCTGGATCGAGTAGTTGGTACCCACTAATATAGTACTGGATAATCGAGTGCACATGCACAAATAGTCTTACAATACCATTATTACATTAATAGGCCCGAAGGCATTGTTCATCCCACAGGACCTTATGGTCTGAATACAACATAAAAACAGAATTTAGATAAGGCAGCGGAAAGAGGCAGCGGCTTGTCAATTGCCACAGGCAACGACCGGAGCTAAGGTCTAATATGCGCCGTCAGTTCCTTCGTCCTCCTGGTGATATGCGTATGGATCTTCTGGCTCTTCAACTCCATCAGCTGGAGGTTTGTGCGTATAGCAAGGGTGAGTACCAACCGTACTCAGCAAGCCAACACAGAATTGATGCATATGATAGGGTTATTCAAAGAACATGGCTAGGGCTATTTTTGCGTAAAGCCAGTTTTCACAATTCTTTTCACAAGCCTATCGACTAGCCAAATCAAGTTTTAATTTCATAGTTCATTAACCCGGCGACGGTTCTGTCTACCATCCATCGTGATTCCAAGGATGGCTTCCCGCCTCCGGTTCGTCATGATTTTCTGGTGAGTCCACCCCTTCTCGCATTCTCGAGAAGTTGATCCACCAGCGAATAAAATCATCATGCAAACCCATCCCAGCATTCTTAAGTTCAAAGTCTAGCCAAGCGAAAGTCTTGTCACGATGCTCAATATCCGCGAGCACGGCTATTCGAATAGATTGATTCATTCACACCGGTGGATGTACACTTTACCCGTACTCCGCGACAGCCCAACAAATGAGCCTACGCCTCAACACATGAGACGGTCACGGCAAAGCCTTTCGATAACCTCACTTTGGCAGTACCCGCTCCATGAACTTAAGCCCTCATGCACTCTAGCCGTCCTTTTCTAGCAGTGAGAGGAGTTCTGGCGCACCCGGGGTAAGGGAAGACTTTCCAAATCTTTAAGTTTAGTTAACATCAGTTTAATCCCACCATTCATAACAAAGGCCGCAGCCTCATTCTCATCCCATAACCACATCATAGAGAACCATCTATGCAAGGATACTGCCTCCGCTCGGCTATCTAGTCAGCTAGGTCTATACCCATTCGAGAAGTACGGTTGTACTGGCTCGTTTCCCGGCTATCTCATGGCTCGGTCCTTAATTGACCAGGGTCGGCACTTGCCTTTTCCGGAATCCACCCAAATCATCCGGCCGCCCCAGTCTAAAACATTTGTATAGTACTTTCAATTTTCATCAAACTTAGTTCATCATTCTCATGGCCATGTGGCGCTCATGTCTCCACATGCCGAATCTCAACTACCTTCCCTAAGGTAGTTGCCCAAGCACAAGGCTTTTTCATAAGGTCATGAGTATGCACAATCTAAGTGTAGCATGGCTAATAGTTTACCGAAGTTATGCTTCGGTTGTTTGTATCACATCGCGAGTTACAATGAGTAATTCTAAAGGTAATCAATAGCAAGGAATGACATAACAAGTATAGGTAACTCTGTAAAGCATGCATGTTTAGAGTTTAAAATAACATCATTTCGCAATTGGGTTCGACATGTTCAAAGGGTGTGAAGACTTGCCTTGCTCGCACGCCGGTTGAGTGGGGTCTTCCGCGTAGTCGGTGTTCACCTCTTCGGACGCTATCCGTACGTGCGAAAAGAAGGGTTGAATCCAATTAAAATTCAACAACATCAACGAAAAGAAAGAGATCTCAAAATGATCACGGAAAGCGGATTCCAAACACAACCTCAAACTTCGGAAATCTTAAGAGTTGAATCAACAAAAAGGAGTTCAGTTAAACCGAGCGAACCATCTCGTAATTAATATGTATTTTGCACTTAAATTTGAAGATATCCTAGAATAATTAGGTTTCTAATTTTTATATCTCCAATAATTGATCTTTAATGTTGCAATTATATTTATTAGGGTTTTTGAAATTCTAACGATAGGATAATGTCATCCATGCTTAGCCAATAAAAAAAGTCTCAGGTGAACTTCGATAACAATTTAAAGGTTGGACAATATTTGAATTCAGAAAAAGGAAAAATTTAATCTATAAATTATTTTCACAAAGTATTTCTTTTTGGAAGGAAAAAGAATATTATACTCATTCCTAAATAATAATATTTCAAAAACCTTATTTTATCCTAAAATATTTCCAAAATAATTTTTACCTTTACCCCTATTCCTTTACTATTTTTCTTTTCCTCTTTTTTTTTTCTTTTCTTTTTCTTTCTTTTCTTTTTTTCCCTTTTTCTTATTTCCTCTCGTTTCTTCCCTCCTTTCCCCGCCTGTTTTCACCGGCGGCCGACGGTGGGGAGGGGCGCCGACGGCGAGGGAGGGCCGGAGCTAGGGGAAAGAGGGGCTTTTCACCATCTTGGGACCACGGGGTTCCATTTCTCCACTCGGCCGAGACCGGGAGCGGCGGAGAGGGTGGGCGCGACGGGGTGGTTCGGCGGCGGTGGCGCTCGTCGGCAGCAAACTCCGGCGAAGTTCGGCCAAGGTGAGGGGTCTACGAGCATCGGTGAACCCTAGGGATGCTAAAGGGGTTTGGTTCGGCCGGGAGGCGTTGCGGCGTGGCGGCGACGGCGGGGTGGCGCGGCCGAGACAGGGAATTCGAGGGGGCTCGTCGCCGGCGATTTTCCGGCAACCATTTGGCTCAGGAAGCTTAGGGGAAATAATACTTAGAGCACGGGGATGATGATGGTACCTTCAATTCGGGAAGAAATCGGCCGAGGGTGACGAATTTCGGAGTGCTGCACGGGCGGTCGAATTAGGGTTCTTCCGGCCGAGCTCCGATCCTTCCCAAAATTCACGCAATGCAAGGCTAACTTTTGGGGGAAATCGGGGAAAAGCACGAGTGAGCACGGGGAAGATTTGCTATGTGGTCAGCTGGGTCTGGGGGCCGATTTATAGGCGGTCGACGGTGAGATGGTTCGGCGTCCCAGTGCGGCGGTAGGCTGACGAGCGCGCGCACGTCGCGGCGACGTGCGGCAACTGCAGCCAACGCGCGCGTGTACGGCGAGCGCAGTGAGGCAGTGCGCGAGGGCGGGAGTGCAGCGCCGCGGCAGGACGGCGTGGCGCGGATTGTACGCGCGGCGCTAACGCGAGCGGCATGGCCAGCGTGTACGGCGTCGACTTTGGGGGCACCGGCATGGTGCGCGACCGGCGACTCGTGCGTGACCGGAGCCGATGACGTGGGGAACGTGCACGCGCGAGGTCTCGTGTACGGCGGTGGTGCGCGGCGGCTGCGAACGGGGCGGTGTAATCGGTCGAACACCCGCGATCAATGAACAGTGCGCTTTTCCATTTTTCCCGAATTTAAAATCCTATTTTCCATTTCCATTTCTTTTATTCCTAAAAATCCCAAATAAATTTTGGTATTCACAGAACAATTTCTAAAATTATATTTTCGACATTTCCCTACTTTTCAAAATATATTTTCCATATTTATTTTGTTTCTTCTCTTAAATTCAAGAAAATGGGATTTTGATTGAAGACAAATTTCAAGTTTCATTTCTCCTTTTCAATATATATTTTTTTATCCAAATTCCAATTATTCATTATCCTTCCCTCATCAATTAGGGTTTAAACATTAATATATTCTTTTTGTGATGCACCATATTATATACATATATATATCTATGTGCTCTTTTCAGGGTACACACATGTATATTTTGAAATTGTTTTCACCGGCTGGGATTGCAAAGCTTAGGGTTTTATTCCATTTTACCTCAAAGTAATTCTAGAAGAAAATCTTATATCGCTGAACTGGCAATTAAGATCGAAAAATACGATAAGAAGTAATGATTCCAAAAAGTTTTTGTGAGTTCCGATTTTCACGTTCCGAATTCCACTCCTTCGATTTTCCGGATGTTACACGGTCAGACCGGCGGCATGTGGTCGGGTATACCGGCAGAGTCCGATTCTAAGTAGGTTTCGTCGGTGCTCGGGTTTCCTTGTTTCAAAAGGCATATCTTGGGTTTCCTAAGGTGTCTATCCCGAATTGGACGTGGAGGGGGACTTGTAGAAGGCAAGACCAACCCCTATTTAAGAGACAAGGCCGGTTCAATAAAAAGGTGCCAACAAGATTTTTGGCAACTCCACTGGGGACTCGATCTATTCGGCTCTCTTACAGCCGAATTTGGTTTAATCTAATCATCTATTGTTTAGTCAAATCGAGAGTTTTGACCAAACGGCCGAAATTAATCTGTACCACCGCCATATTCCTACATTGCACCCAAGCCGGTTACTACAAACACGCGCACGTGTCGAGGACATCAAGAGCAGCGGTACCAGAGATCAGATCCGTAGTCACCGACAAGGGTAACCGAAGCAAATTCACACGTGCCTTGACGCCCATCGTCTCACCGAATTATATTCGGTCACGGTGTTCGGTTGGTCATCCAAAGCAGCACAACAGTATCAATCATTGCTCTCTTACTATACAATGTGTCCGAAAGAAAGGATTAGGCTATTAATCAAAGCCAATTTGCTGAGTGGCAGGCAGCAGCAACTTTGTCTCTTCTTATTGCCACACACGATTACCGAGAAGAATAGAAAATCAACAAGGTTTAGCTTTTGATAAAATAGGCTAAGTACAGTAACATACTAAGAAAATTTAAGACCGTATATTAATCTATTCGGTCAATTTTGGTTATGAGTTGTATGGCCAAAATTAATCAAGGAATTTCTTCATCAACCATGACAAGCGGGAACGAGGTCAGCGAAATCACATTGGAGGAGATGTTGGCTAATCATGACCCATCAAGGTGGAGTTCTTAAGCCTGGACCTCCTCCTAAATTCGAGATAACTTGCAATCCGCTCAATCCATCTATTGCTATTCGGAAACATATTGATCAAGGTGTAGATGCATCTTTGAGCGCTTGTATTGGTAAAAATTATGATATGATAGAAAACGCTTGCAAAATTTATTTTGATAAGGCTATTAAGAAAATTGGCTCTAAAACGGCCAGTTATCAACAATACAATGCTACTTCTAGTTTTACATCTATACAACATACCTATAATGCTATAGATAGATCCACGAGCATTTACACAGCCGACTTCCCAGGAATCGGTTATACAAAAGATTTAGCCAACGGTCAGACCACACATGACGTCGGTCTGACCGCACTCTATGCTGGTCAGACCGTGCCTCCCGTGGCCGGTCGACCGTGCCCTATTTCGGCCGATCGTGCCTCCGTGGCCGGTCGACCGCACCACTAACCATCGGTCGACCGGTCATGGGCCGATCGACCGAGTGCGTTGCCGGCCGACCGGGTGCTTTGCCTGGGCCGACCGTGCCTACCATGGCTGGTCAGACCGTGCCTTATATCGGCCAGATCGTGCCTCCTGCAGCCGGTCTGACCGTACCATTGACCACCGATCAGTCCGGTCCATGGGCCGGTCAGACTGGGTGCTTGGCCGGTCACACCGGGCTATCTGCAGCCAGTCAGACCGGTTCCTTGGAAATTTCGTCAGGTTTCCATACCACGACCGACGGTACTGAGTTTAATTATTATTCATCACCTATTGATACTGTTAGTCATATTATCCCATACACTTATACTATTTGTGCTAACAGTTGCTATGAGCCAGTGCAAAATCATCAAATAAATGGATTGGCACAAAACACGCATTATGGCCAGTATAATCATATTGTGCCGCAACAACCATCTATTCCTAGGCCGCCAGATCCACAACCAAGGCCTGAGAATATGGAAGAGCAATTTAGGGACATCATTAGAGAATCATTTGGAATTGAGCCAAGGAATCGTGCTGAGGTTTACCAAAAGCCGTATCGTAAATATTTTGATAACATTTCATATCCTCGTGGTTATAGAGTTCCTGAGTTTACTAAATTTAGTGGTGAGGATAATAGGGCTACATGGAAACACATAGGCCAATTTCTTGCACAATGTGGTGAAGCTAGTGCTAATGATATTCTTAAATTGCGTTTGTTTTCTTTGTCTTTGTCTGGTACTGCTTTTACATGGTTTACTTCTTTACCGGCAAATTCTATTCATACTTGGGCTCAGTTAGAACAACAATTTCATGATTGCTTTTATACTGATGAAACTGAGCTTAAGTTGTCTAGTTTGACATCGGTTAGAGAAAAACATGATGAATCTATCACTGATTACATCAAAAGGTTTAGTGATGCTAGAAACCGATGTTTTAATTTGAACATAACTCAGAAAGATTTGGCCAACATTGCATATAATGGATTACTTGATTCTATTAAAGAGAGATTGAATGGCCAAATATTTCTTTATATTGATCATGTGTTGCATGAAGCTCTAGTTCAGGAAAGCCGAGTGGATGATAATAGCTTAAATGCTAGTTTGGATGATAATGTAATAACCAATATAGCCAAACCAAGTGTTGGTTCGGATTGTGTTTCTATTTTGATCGATGATGGAATAACATGCATAACCGAACCAAGTGATGGTTCGGATTGTGTCACTAGTTTGGATAACGATGCATGTATAGCTGAATCAAGTATTGGTTCGGATTGTTTTGCTAGCTTAGATAATAGCATCATTAAAAATATAGCCGAACTAAATGATGGTTCAGATTGTATCACAGGCGAGAGTGAGATAGTATTGTTACCTAAGACCGAGTTACAGATCGGTCATGTGAATGTTGAAAAGGATAGTGGCAGTGTCTTGCAGGTTGGTGATGGAATAGAGTTTAAAGAGACATTGTATGCATGTGAAGGGCCGTATCCTGAACATATAGATTCGGTTCCATACCCACAAGGATTTGAGGTGCCCAACTTCACAAAAATTCACAAGTGAGAATGCTAGGACAACAAAGGAGCATATCGGCCAATTTATTGATCAATGTGGTAAGGCCGGTAATGATGATTTTCTCAAGTTAAAATTGTTCCCTCTTTCTTTGTTGAACTATGCATCTATATGATTTAGTTTACTTGCTCCTAATTCAATTTCTACATGGTCATAAATGGAGCATGAGTTTCATGATTATTTTAAAGATGCAAGCTTAATGGAGAAAAGACCGATTGATAATTCATCGGTCAATTGTGATAATATTTCGGTTACATCTATTGCTAAGACCGGAATTATTCATTATTCACTTCCTACTGTTTCTATTGATTTTGACGACAAGAAAGTGTTGATTCGGTCGAGCCAAGCCGAATCTACAAAAGGGAAAAATGTTATTATTAGGGATCCTCGGCCCGGGATAATTAGGATCAATAATGCTAAGACCGAAGATCGTAAAGTTACAAAGGATGGGTCATCTAGTTTTGTAAAGACTGAAAAGCCGAAGCTCACTTTTGATATGCTTATGGCTAAATACAAGAAGGGATTAGCTGGTCAACGGCTTGGTAATCGTACTAGTGATGCAAAAGGACCAAGATCACTTTCTAGAAAGAGATTTGGTCAAACGCCAAAGCAATCGGAACCATTAATAACATCAACTCCATACAAACTTCCACTTGTGATGCCATGGTATTTATATTCAATATCACTATACGATTATCCTTTTATACTTATATGCCATGTATGCCTCAACCACCTATGCCGTCTCATCAAGAATGGAAAGAATTACCTAGGTCAGTACCAAGACATTCATACAACTCAAGACAAGACCGTTTCTCACAAAAGAATCGGTCCGGTAGATCAAAGGCAAACAAGATGAAGAAGGTGTGGGTGAGAAAAAAAGTCAAAGCTCCGGAGGTTAGTACTATTAAGGAGGAGTCTCAAGATGTTCAAGTACCTACCAGATATGTGACAAAGGGGCTACAAGCAGAGAAGACCGAGGCCGGCATCTTGACTGCCAACAATGGTGGTCTGACCGGGGCAGTTGAGCGGTCTAACCGCCAGCCTACGACCGGTCTGACCGCGTCATCAGGCCGGTCTGACCGACAGCATGACGCCGGTCTGACCAGGCCTAGAGGCCGGTCTAACCGAGGGACTTCTGAGATGAATAAGAAAATTGAGGGCAACACAGGAGCTTCTACTTCGACCACAAATATCAAAAATCATTGCTTGGCTCCTAGAAAACAACCACAGCCGAAGTGGATACCTTCCGACTTATCTCGCTCTCAAAAGAGGAGGCTACAACGTCTTCGAGCCATAGATCAAAAAGAAAAGAAGGCCAAAGATGTGGGGAACAAAACATGTGATAATTTGAAGCCTCGAACAACATACAAGCAAGTGTGGAGACCCAAGGAAGAAAAACTTAAGAGACCGGTGATTTCCCAGAGTAGTGATAAATCAAATTCGATGAGAGAAGAATTATCGGTCATTAAAGGTAAGTCTCCTCCACATATTGCTATGGATGCTACTATGGTGTTTATATTGCCTTCGAAATCGTGTGATCAAGAAAGCCGATTTTGCTCGGGGGGCAGGACATTAATATGCTCATGAAGAAGTCAAGGAGGATGAACGGTGATGGATGCAACATCATATCTTTGGGCCGCCGTTTGTTGGATGCTAAGGCAAGAGAGAAGGAATTTTGGTCCAATAATTTGGTATACCAAGCATTTGGCTATAATATTAAAAGGGGAGTATTTTTAATATTAGAAAATCCGGTGCTTGATTTTAATTCTTTGGGAAAAATTGGCAAAGTCACAGACTGCAGGCGGTCTGACCGGCGCATCACTGCCGGTCTGACCGCAGGTGGCCGGTGGTCTGACCGGCTTTGTATGGCCGGTTTGACCGATGAGAGGTGGTAGTCTGACCGGCATTGTGTGGCCGGTCAAACCGGGTTTGAACAAGGAGCTGGGGGGCACGATACACTTGATTCAAAGGCCGAATTAATTGTAAATGTGGACATTTGTGCCCAAGAGACAGAAGAAGACTAGAGATTTCCTTTGATTTAATATGTGAAAGATCCTAGTCTTAAGTTTGATCGAAAAATTCGGCGGCAAGTATTCAAATACACTTTGCTTGATGGAGACTTATATCGCCGAAATATGGATGGAGTGCTATTAAAGTGTTTAGATAATGATCAATTTAAAGTTGCTATGACATAAGGCGCTTTCTAAAGCATTATGGATTCACAGGATATCTAAACATAGTGCTACCAAGGTTACTACTTTTGAGTTGGTCTATGCACAAGAAGCCGTTTTGCCGGTAGAGGTGAATCTTGGCTCTCTTCGATATATAAAGCGAGATGATTTGCCGATTGAAGATTACAAGATCTTGATGGGGTGATCGACAAGTGATTGAAGGCTTTGGAAGAAAGAGAAGAAGAGGGTGGATAAGGCTTACAATAAAAGGGTGAAAGCAAGATACTTGAAGAGATACTTCCCGAGTGTTTGGCAAAATGCTTAGGAGGTACTATGGCCGGTAATGTTGGTTATCATCCTAAGGCAACATGTTCTATGCTTTTAGATTCACGATGTTCATCATAAAAGGCGGGGGGCATGTGTTTACACTCAAATTTGGCACCTAGAGTTAAAATAGGGAAAATTGCCAAGATTTAGGAAGTTTGTCGGTTTCCTCCAGAGGACCGGTCTGACTGCCGTGTATGGGCCGGTCAGACCGGCAGCATGTGGTTGGTCTGACCGGCAGAGTCTGATTCCAAGTAGGTTTCGCCGATGCTCGGGTTTCCTTGTTTCAAAAGGGATATCTCAGGCTTCCTAAGGTGTCTATCCCGAATTGGACATGGAGGAGGACTTGTAGAAGGCAAGATCAACCCCTATTTAAGGGACAAGGCCGGTTCAATAAAAAGGTGCCAATAATAATCTTTGTAACCCTCGATGTGCTATAACTGGAGGATACCTTTGGCAAAATGCTTAGCCATGCTTATATTAGATTCGTGCATAATCATGATTTTACAAAGAAGCTTCATGCTTGGGCAACTATCTTAGGGAAGGTAGTTGGAATACGGCATGTGGAGACATGAGCGCCACATTGCCTTGATCATGATGAAAATAGTTTTGATGGAAAAATAAAAAGTACAAAACCAATGTTTTTAGACTGGGGCGGATGGATGGATTTGGGTGAATTCCGGTAAAGGCAAGAACCGTCCCTGGTCGATTAAGGACCGAGCCATGAGACTTATAACTTGGAACGAGCCAGTATAACCGTACTTCTCGAATGGGTATAGACCTAGCGGAGTAGATAGCCGAGCAGAGGCAGTATCCCTGTATAGTGGTTCTTGAGTGAAGAGGTGGTTCTGGTTATCGGATAAGGCTGCGGCCTAAGTGTTGAGTAACGAATGAGAATTTTGTGAGTTTTCCCTTACCCCGGGAACGCTAGAACTCCTCTCACTGCTAGGAAAGGACGGCTAGAGTGCAAGAGGATTTAAGTTCATGGAGCGGGTACTGCCAAAGCGAAGTTATCGAAAGGCTTTGCCGTGACCATCCCATATGAAGGGATGAAAGCTCATTCAATGAGCAGTTGCGGAGTACGGGTAAAGTGTACATCCACTGCAGTGTGAGTCAATCAATCTATTCGAATAGCCGTGCTCACGGTTAATGAGCAACATGACAAGTTTCTCCCGTGGCTAGACTCATAAATTTTAAAATGATGGGTGGGAATGCATAATGATTTTGTGTGCTAGTTGTAACACCCTAAGGTATTTTTCCCTATTAAAAATCCAAAAGAAAAATCGTAAAAAAATTGTTGGAATTAACTAGAAAGAACAAATAATTTTAAAAGCCAAATGCTAAATGGAAATGGCATGATAGGATTTTTTCTTAAATTGTACATGTCAAAATGCACTAACAGGATTTTTAGTGGAATTTTCAGAACACAAGAAATAATTTTTAACCAATTAAAACCAAAATCGGAATTAATAAATCCAGGGAAAAATTAGTTTTCTCTCTCCTCCGTCCTTTCCCGCCCAATTTCGGCCATAGGACGCCGGCCCGAGCCGACGGCCCATCCTCTCCCGCGCGCCCACCGATCGGCCCGGCCGACAGCCGTCCCCACCAATGCGCGCCTCTCCTCCTCTCTCCGCCTCGTGGGCGGCCGAAGGCCGCGGCCCGTTAAACCCTCGTGCCCGCAAATATGTCTTTTTCGCCTCCTCCTTTATCCCGGACGCCAACAGCCTGGGGCCCACTGTCGTGCCATCGTCCCCGACCCCGCAGCCTCTGTGCCATTTTCGCCGCCTCCTCCGCTCGGATCTCGCGCGCCCGCCTTTCCCGCGCTCCGGCATCCCGCCGCCTTAACTCCCCACCGTGCCCGCTGGCATTCAAAGCCCCCGGCCGCCGCTCCCGCACGCCCTAATGGCCGGATTTCATCACTGGCCATTACTTTCCCAAATTTGCGCCGGCGAGTAATTCCGTCCTTATCCGGTCGCCGCCGACCTCCCTATCCCCTATTTAAGAACCCCCTCGCCCTCCCCGAGCTCCCCACACCTTCACCCGAGCTAATCCTCCTCTCCCTCGTTTCGGAACTCACCGCCAGACTTCGTCCGTGATATCCCGACGCCCCGAGCCGTTCCAGACCTCGCCGCCGTCTCCTTCCTTCTTCCCGGCACCCGCGCCACCTCCGCCACCCTTCCCCGCGAGCTCCCGCCGTCTTCCTCGCCGCCGTCGCCGTCGTCCCCTTCAACTCGGCAACTCCCACGGTGAGCCGTCCCTCTCCCTCCGCTCTCGGTTGCTCGTGCCGCCTCTCGGGTGCGCACGGTTCCACCCGCGCGTAATCCGTGGCACCCCACCGTCTCGCGCCGCCGCCCATATGGCACCGGCCGGCCCTCCGACCACGGCCGCCGCCGTTGGCCGATCGCGCCCGCACCCTTTCATCTCGACCGTCCGATCGGCACCGTCCGTCCCCGCTCGCCCACATGGTCGCCACCTCGGCACCACGTGTGCGCCACGTGGTGCACCGCCCGGCCCGGCCGTGGACCCGGTCCACCGTGGACCGGCGCTCCCGCGGGCCGCTGACGTCAGCCCTCGGCCGCTGATGTCAGCCCTAGCCGCTGATGCCTCCCCCGGGTTTTATTGCGCAATAAATCAATTAAGGATTTTTTTGTTTTAGTAAAAAACCCAGAAAACTTCTAAAAATCATATCTTTTCAATCCGTCTTTCGTTTTTGCCCATTCAAATTTTATTAAATTCATAAAAATGCCAAGAATCCATTAAAAATGGTTTTATTCCCTGTTTCAGTAGCTTTTTAAGCCTGTTTTGCTGAAGTGCTTGTTTGTCGTCTAGATCCCGGTAGTTCCGCCATCCCGGTTTACTTTGAAGTCGTCGCTGAAGAACCCCAAGCCAAAGAGCAAGGCAAGTCATACTATATTATTGATCATATTAACCCCATTTTGCTAAAACTCCTATTTTATTCTATGAAATTGCATGTTTTTTATAATGTCATTTTGTGGGAAATAGTACACCTTATGCTTAGTCTATGCCTTAGATTTGGCACACCAAATCCTTTGATTAAACTTGGGAAAATAATATGATTAGATTCAGGACTAGGTTATGCTTAGCCTGGCTTAGACTCACTAGGTCACTAAATGTGTCATTCTCACTTAATATGCCTCTCCCGGACATCTGTTCAGAGGGATAATAATTAGTGTTTAGGTGAATGGGATTAACAACTAAAATATGACAAATGGTGGGCTGTGGGCGCTATAGTTTTGGTTAGCAACGCCCATGGCAATTAAGGACTGGTTCACGGGACCCCTCGGGAGAATGACCGTGCAAACCACAAGCCGAAATGGGTAAGGTAGGTCCCGTAGTATAGCCTCTCCTAGCTGACGGACCCATCAGCAAGGGTGAGCAAGATGGAGTTTCAGTCGGCCCCGGTATAAGGGTTCTGGGCTGCCGGATTCACCAAGGCACTCGAGGGGCTGCCCATTCTCAGGGTCCGGGAGTGGGGGCGAAACCTTGGTGGGGTTCGCTTGGTTACTGGGGGGGTTATACGAAAGGTCTTATCACAGTTCCCTTTCCAGGGTACCGCGGTGGTATTCTGGCGCACGGCAGACCGTGTTGTGGGGCTGTGTCTGGTGGGTATAGTTGTACACCTCTGATCAGAGTAAACCTATTCGAATAGCCATGCCCACGGTGATGGGGCGATCAACCGAGCTCTCCGTGATTAGTCTCACACTATTACACCCGGATTAATGGAACATGACTAGTATAGGTGGATGGTTTGGGCCTGTCTCAACGTGGGGATAACGTTGGACAGTGTTGGACTCAAAATGCCTTATTTACATAAATTATTATTGTGTTGTTTGTGTTCAAAAGTCTTTTTGTTTGGAAAAACCCCTGCCATTTGCGAAAAAGCAAACTTTAGCCAAACCCTTCGGTGTGACCTTCTGAGTACGTGGAAGTACTCATCCTTGCCTCTTCACCAGAACCTGAGCTAGAAGCTGAAGAAGAAGACGAAGTGGAGTAGGCTTGTCCTACATTCTTGAATCTGCCTGTGGAGTGGTCAAAGCCGCATGGCCAACGTCAAGCTTAGGCTTAGGCCCTTTTTCTTTTTCCGCTGCCCTTTTGTAATCTTTTTGTATTGTTTCTAAGACATGGAACTGTAATATCGACAATTATCGTATGTGTACCCTGGCTGGTCCTGGACAGAGATTTTAATACACATATAGCTTCGGAAATTCGGGTATGAATTTCTAGGCATGACAAGTTGGACTCAACTTCTCGAATTGCGAGAAGGGGTGGACTCCCCAGAAAACCATGACGAACCGGAAGCGGGAAACCATCCATGGAATCACGATGGATGGTAGACAGAACCGTCACCGACTTAATATACTATGGAACTAAAACTTGACCTGGCTAGATGTTAGGTTTGTATAATGATTTGTGAAAATTGGCTTTGTGCAAATAAACCATAGCCATCCTTTGAATGACCCTATCATGTGCATCATTCCGTGTCGGCTTGCTGAGTAAGTTGGGTACTCACCCTTGCTATACGCACAAACCTTCATATGGTGGAAACAAAGAACTGGAGCACCCCTATGCTTACTGCCAGGTGGGCGATGGAGGAGAAGGCGTCTACTAGGTCTTAGTCCCTGGTCATTGCCTATGGCAATCGACATGCCGCTGCCTTCCGACTGTTATCTTATCTAAATTCTGCTTTTGGTTGTATCCGGACCAGTAGGTCCTATATGTAATGGATATTGCCTTCGGGCCTATTATTGTAATACTTTTGATGTAAGACTATTCGTGCACTTTGCACCTGATAATTCAGTACTGTATTCGTGGGTACCAAACTACTCGATCCAGGGATATGGTACTATGAACACGAATGATTTCCGTCCTCAAAAGCAGGGGTCTACATCACGCTATCGGCTTCAGCCGATCGGTTGTCAACAGATCAGCTGTCAATAGATCGATTGTTTTGATTATCGGCCTATCGGCCGATATGATTTATGATTTGTTGTTTTGTATATCTTGTCAGTGGCAGGATCAAATTGACTGGCACGCCCGCACTTCAATGATTTCAGGACCTGCACTGGAGCTAAGCAGATCTACCAAGCCAGCGTGTGATTTGACGCCAATACATCTTTTGGCACAACAACAACGGTACGGATTTGGCATCAACATATTTTTGGCACGTCCGGTGGGACAACATATTGTTTTATACGGCTTGTAGAACCCACAATTGCCCTAAGATGTTTGATAAAGAAGTCAAGGCCGAGGAACAACAATCTCTCAAGCCGATGGATGAAGACAGGGAACGATCTACAGAGCCGATGGACGACAAGAGACTTCAAGAGATAGTTGATAAAACCGTTCATCGCGCTATGTTCAATCAATCTAGAATTTTGATAAGTACATTACGTGGTTTGATCGAGGAGATAGTTCCCAGGATAATTGATGAGCGATTTCAACATCATCGACAACATCACTGTTGGCTTAGGGGGCAAATTGATCAGTATCAGCATGGAGGGCCACAACAACCGTATCGACTGGAGGAAACTCAAATGTATCAGTCTCAAGAAGATTGGGCCAATATAATTACGAAAGTAATGGAGGAACAGTTTGGAATTAAACCCAAAAATTGGACTTCTATGTATCGGCTTCCATATCCTGAGTGGTTTGATAGGGTTCTACTTCCAAGCCGATACAAGGTTCCAGACTTCTCCATTCAGGGCAGGATGATGTTTCTACAATGGAACATATTAGCTGATTCTTAGCTCAATGTGGAGAGGCATCGGCTGAAGAAGCTCTGAGAGTTAGACTTTTTCCATTGTCTTTGACTGGATCAGCTTTCACATGGTTTGCATCATTGTCACTAAATTCTATCAGAGGGTGGGCCGATCTTGAGAAGCAATTTCACCTGTACTTCTTTGCTAGGGTTGATGAGTTGAAGCTTGCATATTGCTATCAGTTAAACAACAAGAAGGGGAATCAGCTAAGGAATATATTCAAAGGTTTCGAAATGTCCATAGCCGATGTTATAATTTGAATTTAAGTGATGAGCAGCTAGCAGAGCTTGCGTTCCAAGGTTTGTTAATGCCAATCAAAGTTAAAATTTTCTTCCATGAGTTCGTGACCTAGCTCATCTACTACGAAGGTATCGGCTTACAAGAGCCGATGTCAAGAAGAAGAGAAGAATCAGTTTTGGGGCGATCAAGACAAGGATAATTTTGAACCATGACTTCTCATACTCCAAAACTGGGGGCATGTGTTAACGCTAGAATTTGGTAAGCCCTGGAGTCCCCATCGGCTAAGTGTTTATATCGGCTAAAAATTAGTATCGGCTTAGAGTTCTGCATCGGCTGATGGGGTTTCCTGTTATCTACATCTCTAGAAGTCGGATTCTTGTTAGATTTGGTTCGAGATCATGTCTTTTCCAGAGGAAACCGAGTCCAGGAAGGATGCGGCTGGTATCTATTAATTAGGAAGAGTTTGTTAACTTTCTATTTTATCTTTAGGAAAGTGTGTTAGTGTCCAATAAAGACTCAGTTTGTTTCCTTTTATCTTTAGGAAAGTTTGGATGTGTAATTTGTTAGGATCTTTGTCAGCCTATGGGTATAAATATGTAAGTCCGAGGTTCATGTAAATCATCTCACGATCAATACAATTCCGCGCATCGCCACCTTTTACTTTTTCTACTTTATTCATCATCCGGCGGAACTTGGCACCCGACGCAGGGCTGCATCGGCTTCGATCTCCGGTGAAGGGGTGTTGATCAGAAATTTCTCTCACGCGCTGGCCTGGGAGATCTGCTTAGCTCCAGTGCAGGTCCGTCCTTGGCTACCTATGATGAACTAGGCGTGCCAATTGGTTTGATCTGCTAACCAATAAGAAATAATAAACAGATACATGCGTTAAGGTTAAAGTTAGATCCTACCGAATCGGCCCAGGGAATCAATTTACATATATTGGCTATTCCAAGGCATATTTAAACTAAGTGACTAGGATAGATCGGCTATGCCGAGATAGTATAAGTCACTTAATCTAAATATACATCAAGCCAACAAATATATGTATTTATAACCTAGCCGATGCTGCAGATCTAATGTGTATCGACTATTACTCCGATGTATCTTATGAAAAGATATCAATCTAACCTAAATGCGTTAAACCTAGATCAATCGGCTATCGGCTGATGCCAACAGACTGATACTGGCTTAAAGCATTTAACCAGATTGACATCTTAATACAAGAGGCGGCTTTAATATATCTAATAGTAAATAATGCTAAAAGATTATTAAAATAGGTAAGGCTGGCTGAAACCCCAGTACTGTCTCTACAAGTAGACATCTAATCGAATAGTTCTAAATACTTCTAAAAGCGACATAACAGATCACAGATGATGCAACATTAAGTACAAAAAGATAGTATTAGATCAATATAGACCGATGCAAACCCCTCAAGACGTGTAACATCCTGAAAATCGAAGGAACTGAAATCGGAACGTAAAAATCGAAACTTTCAAAAACCTTCGCTTGTTGCTTCTTTCTCGGGTTTGTTGCTTCTTATTTGTCAGCTCAGTTGCATAAATTTAGTCGTGGTCAATTTTCCTTTTGGTGTTTTGAATGATTTGGAGTTGTCGAAATGAAAGATGCAAAAGTCCGTATCCGGGATTTTTAAAATGAAATCGGGAAAGCACGGATTTATGAAAACGCGTTTTGGGAAATATAAAATAAAAATTATGGTTGGGAGAAGATAAATTGGGACACAAAATAAATAATAAAAATTCACGAGTCGTACTCGAAATCCGGGAAAATTTTGGAAAAATAAAGGGAGGATATTGAAATTTGAAAAGAGAGATTTTAAATAAATAAATATGAAAAATATTGTGGGAAAATAAAAGTGGAGAAAAATTGAAAATATTGTGTTAAAAATTATTTTTGAATTTTATCAATTTATTTTGGAATTTGTAGAAGAAAGAAAAATAGAAATGGAAAATTAAAATGGAAAATCGGGAAAATCGGAAATTGCACTGTTCATGGCGCGCCAAGTGTTCCACGCCGTACGCGGCCGTGCCGCCCGCGCGCCGCCGCCACGCCGCGCCGCGCACGCGCGCACCGCCCCTACCCGGCGCGCCATACGCTGCGCGGGCACGCGTGCTCGCGCTCGCGCTCGCCACGCGCCGTGCGTGCGCACGCCGCGCCGAACCCCGCGCGCCCGCGCGCCGCGCCCGCACGCGCGTACCGGCCCCGCCCTCGCGCGCCGCGCCTCGCCGCCACGCGGCCGTGCGCGCCCGGGACCCCATGCCGCGCGCGCACGCCGTGCCGGACCCCGCCCGTGCCGCGCGCGCGCTCCCGCCGCGTGCGCCGCCGCACCCGGCCCATCCCCGAGCGCCGCCGTGTGTCTCCACCCGCGCCGCGCCGCGCCGGCCCCTCCCCTCTCCACCCCGCGCCTGCGCGAGCCCTCTCGCGCGCTTATAAAAAGGGCGGCGCCCGCCTTTTTGCCGCACCACCGCCGCTCCCTCTCTCCGCTCCCGAGCGCGCCGCCGTGAGCCGCCGCCGCAACCAAGCGCCGCCGTGCGCAAAGCCTTCCACCGTGCCCCATTGCTCCTCCCCGAGGCCGCCGTCGCCGATAAGCCCCCTGCTCCGCCCCTTTTGTCGGCGCCGCCGCCTCTTTCGGCCGGACCCGGGCGAGCAGGTTGCGGCCAATGAATAGTGCGGCAGAGAAAAAAAGAAAAAAAAAAAAAAAGGAAAAAAAAAAAAAAAAGAAAAATAAGGGAAAAATTAGGAAAAAATTTAGAAAATTTGGAAAAATATTTTGGGAAGACTTGAGTAAAATTTTGGGCAAAAATAAATTATTTTCTTGTATGTTTTCTCGGTGCAATGTTGAAAATCGAAACCAGACTTTTTCCGGAATTTCGTTTCGCGTCGTTTTTAAATCCGGACTTCGTTTAATTCTTTCTCGCCATTTAAATAGGCTTCTCTTTTGTGCTCAAACCTTCAAAACCTCGAGCACGAATTCCTCCGCTGACATTTCCAAACCTAATTTCTCAAATAATTACGATCGTCGTTTTTGCGAAAACCCTAGGACATCGACTCGATTCCAAAACTCGGATTTTTCCTAGTGACCCTTGTCCTAACTCAAGTAGAATTTTAGGCTAAACATTTGGAGTCATTTTCATGGCTTTTATGGTTCTTTCCGATCCTTCGGTATTTTATTGAATTCTAATTGAATTCAATTGATCTTTCACACGTACGGGTAGCACCTGAGATAACCGGCATCGACCCCGTTGAAGACACCACCCCTCAAGCGTGTGAGCAAGGCAAGTCATGACACTCTTTGAACATATTGATCCTACTTTGTGAAATGATGTTGATTTCAAACTACAAATTGCATGCTATACACAAACAGTACCTATGCTTGATATACCCTGCTTTGATATTGATCACCATTAGAATTTATTCTTTGTAACCTTCGATGTGATATGACCGGAGGCTAACTTCGGTAGAAATGCTTAGCCTTGCTTATACCAGATCCCTGCATACTCATAATTTTACAAAGAAGCTTTGTGCTTGGGGCAACTACCTTAGGGAAGGTAGTTGAAATGCGGCCTGTGGAGACATGAGCACCACATGGCCATGAGAATGTTGAAAATTGAAAATGATATACAAATGATTTAGACTGGGGTAGCCGGATGATTTGGGTGGATTCCGGAAAAGGCAAGTGCCGACCCCGGTCAATTAAGGACCGAGCCATGAGATAGCCGGAAACGAGCCAGCACAACCGTATTCTCGAATGGGTATAGACCTAGTGACTAGATAGCCGAGCGGAGGCAGTATCCTTGCATAGATGGTTCTCTATGATGTGGTTTATGTGATGGGAATGGGGCTGTGGCCTTTGCGTGAATGGTGGAATTAAATCGACATTAATTGAACTTAAAGATTGAGGAAGTTTTCCCTTACCCCGGGTGCGCGAACTCCTCTCACCGCTAGAAAAGGACGGCTAGAGTGCATGAGGGCTTAAGTTCATGGGGCGGGTACTGCCAAAGTGAGGTTATCGAAAGGCTTTGCCGTGACCGTCTCATGTGTTGAGACGTAGGCTCATTTGTTGGGCTGTGGCGGAGTACGGGTTAAGTGTACATCCACTGCAGTGTGAGTGAATCAATCTATTCGAATAGCCGTGCTCGCGGATATCGAGCATCGTGACAAGACTTTTGCTTGGCTAGACTTTAAACTTAAAACTGTTGGGATGGGTGTGCATGATGATTTCATTCGCTGGTGGATCAACTTCTCGAGATGCGAGAAGGGGTGGATTCCCCAGAAAATCATGACGAATCGGAGGCGGGAAGCCATCCTTGGAATCACGATGGATGGTAGACAGAACCGTCGCCGGATTAATGAACTATGAAACTAAAACTTGATTTGGCTAGTTGATAGGCTTGTGAAAAGGATTGTGAAAATTGGCTTTATGCAAAAGAACTCCAGCCATTCCTTGAATAACCCTATCATCTGCATTAATTACGTGTTGGCTTGCTGAGTACGGTTGGTACTCACCCTTGCTATACGCACAAACCTTCAGCTGATGGAAATGAAGAGCCGGAGGATCCCTACGCTTACTACCAGGAGGGTGCTGATGGCGCTTACTAGGTCTTAGCTCCGGTCGTTGCCTCGTGGCAAATGACATGTCGCCGCCTCTATTCCGCCGTATCTAATTTCTCGCTTTTGTGTTGTACTCGGACCATGAGGTCCCGTGTGTTGAACATTGACTTCGGGCCTCTTGATGTAATAATGTTGTTGTAAGACTATTCGTGCATGTGCACTTGATTATCCAGTACTGTATTCATGGGTACCAACTACTCGATCCAGGGAAATGGTACTAAGAAACACGAAAGATTCCCGTCCCAAAAACGGGGGTTCACAGAGCTGGTATCAGAGCCATGCGACCATAGGATAAGACCAAATGGCGCCCTACCCCTGATTAGTTGGCTAAAGGGAAGTATCCCTACGTAGGATCATTTCCAAACTATTATTTCTGAAAATACCAATATATCTTTTCTACATCTGTATTTCCTTTTCTTTACCAAATAGTTATAATGATAACTCTCTCCCTCTAACCCTAAGTTGCCTTCAAAAGCAGATGTCGAACCATGACGGAGGCTGGGAGATCACCATCCCACGAGACGAGGGGTTTGTGGCACAGCTTCAGTCCCTGCTGTGGTGTTTAAGATACCCGGAACCACCCACCTACCAAATCAAAAGGCATGGCTCCGAAGGATATCCAGCGTGGGAGGCGGCCGTTTCCGTGGAAGCCCGCATGGGAAGTGAAACATCTTTCTGCTTTCACACCCGCTATCACCGGGATTTAGCGAGAGCGCCATCCAAGATGCGGCCCGCGAAGCATTTCTTCGCCTTAATGCGATACATCGTGCGGAACTTACAAGGTGCGGAGTTCGTGCACCATCCCTATCGCGAGGAAGGCAACCCAGTTTGCACCGTGGAGGCCACCTCCTGCTGCTACAACCCGATGGTCACACGTCTATCACGTTGGGCGGAGACGGCAGATGACTGCTACGAAGAGGCCTTGCTTGAGATCAACGACCAGCAGAACGCCTCAATGATCTCGGTCGAGAGCCACCGGGTGTGGGGATCGATAAACATACCTGCACCACTGCAAGCCAACGGTGCCCAATATGAGCAACTCTCGGACCGCTACATGGCCCGTGGGAAGCCCCGGAGAGCTGGAGGAGCAGCTCAGAAGAGCAAGTAGCAAGTCGACTCGCCTAGAGGAGCACTCGCGCACCCGCCCCGTCCACGCTACGGTACTTCCACCGAGATTGTACCAACACCTCCTGCTTCTGTGCCCGACCACTACTACCTTATGACTCCAGCATGCTTGGATACCTTTCAAGCTATGATGGAGCAAGCTTTATGTTGAGCACGAGCACGTGCCGTGCACGATAGACCCCTCTGCGCCACGTCCATGGGACCCACCTCGAGCTCCAGTAGCAGGTGCCATCCGAGCCTGGATCGGGAGAGGAGCACCCCATCCAGATCCACACCGACTCGGAGTCTGAGGCGGAACCTATGGAGGTCAAATGGGAGTCCAGCGACACCGATCCAATGGAGGAGGAAGCTCCCCCTCGTCGGCTGACTCACACATGAGGCCCCCTCACCCGCCAGACCGCTCGCAAGAGTACACGGCCACCGAGCAGGAAGATTCGGCATGACTCCGAGGCCACCACCTCCGAGCCATGGGGACTCCGATTTGCTTCAGCAGCGGACCACCCACTTCCCACACCCGGCTCTTGCGGATTGTTGGACGACTAGGCGGGAGGACCACCCCGCCTTGATCTCGCTCCGGACGGCTCGGCAGAAGGACCACACTCTATTCCCCTTAACTAGTTAATGCAAGTAAGACGATGTAGTTGTTGTTATCATGGCATGAAGGATCGTGCATGTACAGTCCGTGTACCCTTTGATGTAATATGATGGACCTAAGTATCGCTTTGTGGTATCCTAATTAATGAGCTTATTATTATTTTACCATGCGTGTTGATTGAAGATCATTTAAAAACAACTTGAAGAAAAATCCCCTAGGAACCATGACCTTAACAGTCCGATCTCTTAATTCATCTATCTTCTTCGGATGGCGCATCGCCGGGGCCGCAGCAACCAACGAGAACCCGCCGGAGCCCAACCCCTCCACTCTGGCGGAGGTTATGGCTTTACAAACCCAACTGCTCCAAGCGATTGCCAACAACCAGGGGAGTCGAGGAGGATCAAGTTTAGCAGAGTTCATGCGAGCTAAGCCACCAACCTTCTCCACGGTCGAAGAACCCATGGATGCTGAGGACTGGTTGAGGGTGATCGAAAAAAAGCTAACTCTCGTCCGAGTTCGAGAAATGGATAGAGTTGTCTTCGCCACTAACCAGCTAGAGGGTCCCGCAAGTGACTGGTGGGACACCTACAAGGAAACGCGAGCTGAAGATGCCGGAGAACCGACATGGGAAGAATTCACGGCTGCGTTCCGTGAGAATTTCGTGCCCAGTAGCGTTATGAGGATGAAGAAAATGAGTTCCGCAGCTGCGTCAAGGAAACACCTCGTACAAGAGTACCGAACAAGTTTACCCAGCTTGCCCGTTACGCCACAAGTGACGATAGACGAGGAGGAGAAGATGGATAAATTCATCGAGGGACTAAATGATGAGCGAGAGGACCGATGATCGGACAGGACCACACCAGTTTCCAAAGCCTCATCAACAGGGTCATTCGGCTTGAACACGACCAAAAGATGGTAGAAAATTACCACAAAAGGAGGCTCGCTATGGCCCGCCCATTTCAGGGAGCGCCACAACGTCCCAAGGGAGCCACCCCGTCTGGATGGAAGCCAAACGTTTCGGCAGCCGGTCGTTCCCCCGCTCCCGACCATGTCAGCAGGCCAGCTACACCTCAGTTCCGTACACCAACGCCAACCCTAGCCGCTCCAGGAAGAAGGAATGTGAGCTGCTTCAATTGTGGAGAATTCGGGCACTACTTCAACAGCTGCCCCAAACCACGCAACACTCCTGTGCGCACCGGCGCCAATGCAACACCCGTCCGAGGAACCCCCACCCCTGCTGCAGGACGCGGTCTGTTCAGGACCCCGCTACCCAACGAGGCTGCCACCGGGTTTCGACATGGCCAGGTGAATCATGTGCGGGCTGAAGAAGCTCAGGAGGACCAGAGCGTACTGATGGGTATGTTCTCTATCAACTCTACCCCAGTTAAAGTTTTATTCGATTCTGGAGCCTCTCATTCATTCATATCTTCCCAAGTAAGCAAACAACACCACCTACACCAAGTAGCACTTAAGAGGCCTATGTTGGTACACTCACCTGGGGGAGACATAACCGTACCCCATGCTTGCATCAATGTGCCCATACGGATTAGAGACGTGGTGTTTCTTTCAAACCTTATGGTGCTAGCACCCCAAACCATTGATGTCATACTCGGGATGGATTGGTTGACCAAGAATAATGGAATCATAGACTGCAGTCGAAGGGAAGTCACGGTATCCACCCCATGGGGATCACCGATGAGCATAACTATGGATCAAAACCCGAAGCTATGCGAGCAAGCTGCGGGAGTATTCACCATGCTACCTCTAGGCGGAATGCCAGTAGTACAAGAATACCCGGACGTATTTCCCGAGGAATTGCCCGGAATGCCCCCGGATCGCGACATAGAGTTTATCATCGACCTAATGCCCGGAACTGCCCCCATATCCAAGAGACCTTATCGAATGCCGGCCAACGAGTTAGAAGAACTCAAGAAGCAAATCCGAGAACTACAAGAGAAGGGATTTGTACGCCCCAGTTCTTCTCCCTGGGGAGCCCCAGTACTTTTCGTCAAGAAGAAGGATGGGAGTATGAGGATGTGCGTGGACTACCGATCGTTGAATGAAGTGACTATCAAAAACAAGTACCCACTACCTCGAATCGATGACCTATTCGATCAACTTAAGGGTGCGCAAGTGTTCTCAAAGATTGATCTTCGGTCGGGATATCATCAGTTGAAGATTAGAGCTGGAGATATTCCTAAGACAGCGTTCTCTACACGTTATGGTTTATACGAATTCACAGTAATGTCCTTTGGATTGACCAATGCCCCGGCATATTTCATGAACCTGATGAACAAGGTATTCATGGAATACCTGGATAAATTCGTAGTGGTATTTATCGATGATATACTTATCTACTCCAAGAACGATGAGGAACATGCGGAGCATCTCTACGCACTGGAAAAACTACGAGAGCACCAGCTGTATGCAAAGTTCAGCAAATGCGAGTTCGGCTCAAGGAAGTCATTTTCTTGGCCACGTGGTTTCAGCCGGGAGGAGTAGCGGTAGACCCCGCCAAGGTCGAAGTGTCACGGAATGGAAGGCACCCAAGTCAGTGACGGAAGTTCGGAGTTTCTTGGGCTTGGCCGGGTATTATCGACGTTTCATCGAAGGGTTTTCCACCGTAGCCCGACCTATGACTCAGCTTCTGAAGAAGGAAAAGAAGTTTGAATGGAATGAGAAGTGTCAGGAAGCCTTCGACCAACTAAAAGAAAAGTTAACCACCGCCCCAATCTTAACTTTACCTGACAACCGGAAGGATTTCGTGATGTACTGTGATGCATCTCGGCAAGGACTAGGAGGCGTGTTAATGCAGGAAGGAAAGGTCGTAGCATATGCCTCGCGACAGTTACGACCCCACGAGGAGAATTATCCCACACCAGACCTGGAACTAGCCGCGGTTGTTCACGCATTGAAGATCTGGAGGCACTATCTGATCGGGAACCACTGTGATGTGTATACCGATCACAAGAGCTTGAAATATTTCTTTACTCAGCCTGATCTCAACCTACGACAGAGGCGATGGTTGGAGTTGATCAAAGATTACGATCTAGGAATCCATTACCATCCCGGCAAGGCAAATGTAGTGGCCGATGCGCTAAGCCGCAAAGCCCAATGTAACCACATGGGATTGGGAGGTATGGCCAGTGAGCTCCAAGAAGAAATGGCTCGACTTAATCTGCACCTGATTCCTCCCGGAGAAGTGAACTCACTGGAAATCCAACCCCTTCTGAGGACTCAAATAGAAGAAGCCCAAAAAGGGAATGAGGAAACCCAGGAAATCAAGGAACGCATGGCCGCTGGGCGCGCTAAGGAATTTTCAGTAGACAACAAAGGAATCCTGTGGTACAAGAAAAGAATCTGCGTGCCTGAACGAGGTGGTTTGAGAGGGTTGATCTTAAAAGAAGCTCACGAATCGGCATATTCGTTACATCCCGGAAGCACGAAAATGTACCAGGATTTGAAGGGAGAATACTGGTGGCCCAATATGAAGAGAGATGTAGCCGAATACGTAGCCGTGTGCGATGTGTGCCAAAGGGTGAAAGCTGAGCATCAACGACCAGCAGGCTTGCTGCAGCCGCTCAAGATTCCCGAATGGAAATGGGACGAGATAGGCATGGATTTCATAGTGGGACTACCCAAAACTGCGACTGGTTACGATTCCATTTGGGTAATAGTAGATCGGCTCACCAAGACCGCCAGATTTATTCCCGTAAAAACTAACTATAACAGTGCCAAGCTAGCGGAACTATACATGAGTAGGATTGTATGTCTCCACGGTGTACCGAAGAGGATTATATCGGATCGTGGTACCCAATTCACGTCTCATTTTTGGAGCAAAGTCCACGAGGCACTCGAAGTCACCTCGCCTTCGCACCGCTTACCACCCACTGATCGACGGACGGGCGAAAGGACGAATCAAGTACTAGAAGATATGCCGAGAGCCCGTGCGTTGGATTTCACCAAGGATTGGGAGAAATGTTTGCCGTACGCCGAGTTCTCCTACAACAATAGCTATCAAGCCAGTCGGAAGATGTCACCAAACGAAGCTCTATTTGGTCGCCGATGCCGAACACCATTAATGTGGTCGAAACCGGCGAACGAACCGTATTCGGGCCGACATAATCAAAGAAGCCGAGGAAAAGGTTCGCCTAATCCGGACCGATTACAAGTTGCTCAATCACGACAAAAGAGCTACGCGGACACCCGCCGAAGAGAATTAGAATTTAAAGAAGGTGACTACGTGTATTTGAAGGTCTCACCACTACGGGGAACTCAAAGGTTCAAGGTCAAAGGAAACTCGCACCAAGATACGTGGGCCCATTCTTGATAAACGCTAGGAGAGGTGAAGTGGCCTACCACTGGAGCTGCCCGAGAATCTCTCCGATGTCCACCCGTATTCCACGTGTCGCAGTTGAAGAAATGTTTGCGGGTGCCGAAGAGCAAGCTCCTTTAGAAACCATCCATGTCCACAGTTCTTACCTACGGAGCATCCAATCAAGATATTGGACGAGGCGAAAAGAAGACACGGACCAAGTCATGGCGCATGTACAAAGTATAATAGAGCAATCACACGGAAGAAGAGGCTACCTGGGAGAGCGAAGAGTTCCTGAAGACGGAATACCCACACCTACTCAGCAACCGGTAAGAAATCTCGGGACGAGATTTATTGTTAGGGGGTAGGTTTGTAACATCCCGAAAATCGAAGGAACTGAAATCGGAACGTTCAAAACCTTCGCTTGTTGCTTCTTTCTCGGGTTTGTTGCTTCTTATTTGTCGCTCGGTGCATAAATTTAGTCGTGGTCAATTTTCCTTTCGGTGTTTTGAATGATTTGGAGTTGTCGAAATGAAAGATGCGAAAGTCCGTATCCGGGATGTTTAAAAAGAAATCGGGAAAGCACAGATTTATGAAAACGCGTTTTGGGAAATATAAAATAAAAATTATGGTTGGGAGAAGATAAATTGGGACACAAAATAAATAATAAAAATTCTCGGGAGTCGTACTCAAAATCCGGGAAAATTTTGGAAAAATAAAGGGGAGGATATTGAAATTTGAAAAGAGAGATTTTAAATAAATAAATATGAAAAATATTGTGGGAAAATAAAAGTGCAGAAAAATTGAAAATATTGTGTTAAAAATTATTTTTGAATTTTATGAATTTATTTTGGAAGTTTTAGAAGAAAGAAAAATAGAAATAGAAAATTAAAATGGAATATCGGGAAAATCGGAAATTGCACTTGTTCATGGTGCGCCAAGTGTTCCACGCCGTACGCGCTGCACCGCCCGCCCGCGCGCTCGCCACACGCCGCGCCGCGCGCGCGCGCACGCCCCTACCCCCGCGCGCCACGCGCCGCGCGTGCGCACGCCGCGCGGACCCGCGCGCCGCGCGCCGCGCCCACGCGCCGCGCCCTCGCCGCACGCGCGCCGTACCGGCACCCGCGCCCGCGCGCCCGGGCCCTCGCCGCCCGCGGCCGCGCCGGGACCCCCACGCCGCGCGTGCACGCCGCGCCGGACCCCGCCGCGCGCGCGCTCGCCCGCCGCGTTGCGCCGCCGTACCCGGCCCATCCCCGAGCGTCGCCGCGTGTCTCCCCCACCCCGCGCTCGCGCCGAGCCGGCCCCTCCCCTCTCCACCCCACGCCCGCGCGAGCCTCGGCCGCGCCTATAAAGGCGGCACCCCGCCCTTTTTGCCGCACCACCGCCGCCTCCCTCTCTCCGTTCCCAGCGCCGCCGCCGAGAGCCGCCGCCGCAACCAAGCGCCGCCGTGCGCAAAGCCTTCCCCGTGCCCCATTGCTCCTCCCGAGGCCGCCGTCGCCGGTAAGCCCCCTGCTCCGCCCCTTTTGCCGCGCCGCCGCTCTCTTTCGGCCGGACCCGGTCGAACGGTTGGCGGCCAATGAATAGTGCGGCGAGAGAAAAAAGAAAAAAAGAAAAAAAAGGGAAAAATTAGGAAAAATTTTAGAAAATTTGGAAAAATATTTTGGGAAGACTTGAGTAAAATTTTGGGCAAAAAAAAATTATTTTCTTGTATGTTTTCTCGGTGCAAAGTTGAAAATCGAAATCGGACTTTTCCGAATTTCGTTTCGCATCGTTTTTAAATCCGGACTTCGTTTAATTCTTTCTCGCCATTTAAATAGGCTTCTCTTTTGTGCTCAAACCTTCAAAACCTCGAGCACGAATTCCTCCGCTGACATTTCCAAACCTAATTTCTCAAACAATTACGATCGTCGTCTTTGCGAAAACCCTAGGACATCGACTCGATTCCAAAACTCGGATTTTTCCTAGCGACCCTTGTCCTAACTCAAGTAGAATTTTAGGCTAAACATTTGGAGTCATTTTCATGGCTTTTATGGTTCTTTCCGATCCTTCGGTACTTTATTGAATTCTAATTGAATTCAATTGATCTTTCGCACGTACGGATAGCACCTGAGGAAACCGGCATCGACCCCATTGAAGACACCACCCCTCAAGCGTGCGAGCAAGGCAAGTCATCACACTCTTTGAACATATTGATCCTACTTTGTGAAATGATGTTGATTTCAAACTACAAATTGCATGCTATACACAAACAGTACCTATGCTTGATATACCCTGCTTTGATATTGATCACCATTAGAATTTATTCTTTGTAACCTTCGATGTGATATGACCGGAGGCTAACTTCGGTAGAAATGCTTAGCCTTGCTTATACCAGATCCCTGCATACTCATAATTTTACAAAGAAGCTTTGTGCTTGGGGCAACTACCTTAGGGAAGGTAGTTGAAATGCGGCCTGTGGAGACATGAGCACCACATGGCCATGAGAATGATGAAAATTGAAAATGATATACAAATGATTTAGACTGGGGCGGCCGGATGATTTGGGTGGATTCCGGAAAAGGCAAGTGCCGACCCTGGTCAATTAAGGACCGAGCCATGAGATAGCCGGAAACGAGCCGACAACCGTACTTCTCGAATGGGTATAGACCTAGCTGACTAGATAGCCGAGCGGAGGCGTATCCTTGCATAGATGGTTCTCTATGATGTGGTTTATGTGATGGGAATGGGGCTGTGGCCTTTGCTGTGAATGGTGGAATTAAATCAACATTAATTGAACTTAAAGATTGAGGAAGTTTTCCCTTACCCCGGGTGCGCCAGAACTCCTCTCACTGCTAGAAAAGGATGGCTAGAGTGCATGAGGGCTTAAGTTCATGGGGCGGGTACTGCCAAAGTGAGGTTATCGAAAGGCTTTGCCATGACCGTCTCATGTGTTGAGACGTAGGCTCATTTGTTGGGCTGTCGCGGAGTACTGGTAAAGTGTACATCCACTGCAGTGTGAGTGAATCAATCTATTCGAATAGCCGTGCTCGCGGATATCGAGCATCGTGACAAGACTTTCGCTTGGCTAGACTTTAAACTTAAAACCGTTGGGATGGGTGTGCATGATGATTTCATTCGCTGGTGGATCAACTTCTCGAGATGCGAGAAGGGGTGGATTCCCCAGAAAATCATGACGAATCGGAGGCGGGAAGCCATCCTTGGAATCACGATGGATGGTAGACAGAACCGTCGCCGGATTAATGAACTATGAAACTAAAACTTGATTTGGCTAGTTGATAGGCTTGTGAAAAGGATTGTGAATATTGGCTTTATGCAAAAGAAATTCTGTGTTAATTCTACATAACCCTATCATCTGCATTAATTCTGTGTTGGCTTGCTGAGTACGGTTGGTACTCACCCTTGCTATACGCACAAACCTTCAGCTGATGGAAATGAAGAGCCGGAGGATCCCTACGCTTACTACCAGGAGGGTGCTGATGGCGCTTACTAGGTCTTAGCTCCGGTCGTTGCCTGTGGCAAATGACATGCCGCTGCCTCTATTCCGCTGCCGTATCTAATTTCTGCTTTTGTGTTTTACTCGGACCATGAGGTCCTGTGTGTTGAACATTGCCTTCGGGCCTCTTGATGTAATAATGTTGTTGTAAGACTATTCGTGCATGTGCACTTGATTATCCAGTACTGTATTCGTGGGTACCAACTACTCGATCCAGGGAAATGGTACTAAGAAACACGAAAGATTCCCGTCCCAAAAACGGGGGTCCACAAGACGGTAGATACAACATATAACCTAGTCCAACATCTAGATCTAGCTCTATCGACTGCTGTCTCCCGAGAAAAACGAGCCGACGATGAGATAGATCTAGACATTGTTCAAGATTATATGTCGTATATGATAATTTGCGTGGTCTACAGTATCAAACCTAGAGTATCATGATGATGTAAGCACTAGATTTGACGGAATGAACCACTAATGACAAGAATTTACCTTATTCAGGGTTCGAATCGATGCAGCCCAAAGTCGGATCAAGAAGTCGTCTAAAAAAAAATAGGAGGCGATGCGCCGAAGTTGTATTGATGTGATTCGATTGTTTTTACAAAGAGCCTTTGGGTCTTATTTATATCCAGGCATAACAATATCCGTGTAAGACACGGTTTCTATCTAATATACTATTTAAAATACAACAATATCTCGGGATAATGCCCCAATGTCATATCACAAAAGAAATATCTAAACAAAACTCTACTTTACAGATACAATTGCCATTACAGGACTCTATCCATAGATGGCAATATCTTTAACGCGCAATTTGGGAACCGAATCCAACTTCTCATTTTCACGCCTTCCATCAGGATTGGCCCCACTTCTATCTTAACTCAGAATTGGCTATCAACTATCCCAGTCTGATCCGAACTCAGCCGACTGACTCCGTAGCCGATTCGGACTCAGCCGATTTTGTTTTCGCTTCTTCATAGATCATGCATCTTCTCCGATCCTGCTTCAATCTCTGCTAGAAACCCGAGGATTTGGTTACCAAATTTGGTCGTTAACAAGGGGTAAGTCCAATGTCCCACCGGCCCAGGTATAACATCTCTATCTTAAGTTCCATTACGGTTTATAGACACATCGGCTTAGTTAAGACTTTCTCGGTTAGGTTCGATATTCTTATCAATTAGATGTTTCTTTAAACATAATATCACTTTAAATAGATTTGTTATATCCATCACATTAGATAGATCTATCGGCTCATTGAGTATTAGATTATCACATACAACCTCGTGTTGCATCGGTTATGTCTGACCTACTAGATTGTTGTTGATAATCTAAGTCTCGTTAAGCTGGTAGGTTCATGCTAATGTTTCATCCAAGGGTTAGCCGATCTTATCTAATGTGTTAAATTTTCCTTTGATGGTTTTACTGTCTTGGTTAAATTTAACACATGACCACTTTGATCGGTTTTATACCGACTGGTTTAAATCTATCAGGCAATCATCAACCTTATGCTGCATCGGTTTGGTCCGACCTATGAGGTTACGGTTGTAAGTTGGATTTATTTAAGTCAGTAGGCATCAATCATCGTTTCATCGGGGTTTCAGCCGATGAGTTATCATGGGCGCAAGCGTCGGTTTACAAGGATTATATATAAGTTGGATTTAGCCGATTGCAGCAAAGGTTTCATTGACTACTTGATCATTCGGATTTAATGACATTGGACCTTCAGCCGATGTGTGCTTTGATATTTAGATGAATATCTATGTCATAATGTGATTGGTTTAGGCTATATTACATTGATATATTATTGTGTTATCGCCAGCCGATCGCTTTATATAAATGCTTTCTCAGCAAATCGCCGATGGATTGAAACCCTAACTGCATTGGTTGACATCGGCATTTGCTAGAATCACGCTATCGGCTTATCATCCGATCGGCTATCAACAGATCGGTTGTTTTGATTATCGGTCTATCGGCCGATATGATTTATGCTTTATTGTTTTGTATATCTTGTCAGTGGCTGGATCAAACTGACTGGCACGCTCGCGCTTCAATAATTTTAGGACCTGCACTGGAGCTAAACAGATTTCCTTGGTCAGCGTGTGATTTGATGCCAATACATCTTTTGGCAACAAGTACTAGCAACTTATCTTGACCACATCTAAATTTACTGAGGCAATGAAGCAGGCTATGAGCCCGCTCTCCTTGTTGGCACCGTTAAGGTTAGTGTTCGCCTCATCGATAAGACACCACCAACACTTAAAGACAGTACTGCTTCAGAAAATTTTCGATCTCATTCACTACTGGAGAAACGGTTTTTCCATGCGGGCCGAAAGGCATCTTTTCATGCGAAAGGCCTGCCCGCATGCACGAAAAGGTCTGGAAAAAGTTCATTTTCGCGTGCGGGCGGCCCAACCGCTCGGGAAGATCGATTATCCCGTGCGGTCGTCTTAAGCGGCCCGCAAGGGAAGATCGATTATCCCGTGCGGTCGTCTTAAGCGGCCCGCACGGGAAGATCGATCTTCCCATGCGGTCGTCTAAGCGGCCCGCACGGGAAGATAGAATATTCCGTGCGGGCCGCTTAGACAACCGCACGGGAAGATGGTCGTGCCCATTATTTTATGAACAATGTTCGTTAGCTAGCTATTGTCCTCTCTCTCTCTCTCTCCTCTCTCTCTCTCTCTCTCTCCTCTCCTCTCCTCTCCTCTCCTCTCCTCTGTCTCCCTCTCCACTCCTCTCTCTCGTAATGTTAAATGGGTCAATATATATATTTTTCGCGCATGAGAAAAAAAGACATTAAATATTATTTTCTCATAAAAGGTATATATATAACACAGATCGATCATGCGTAATGTATACATATCATGCTAGTTTCGTCTCACAAATTAACATAAGTCTAGCTAGCAAAAAAATTACAAATTATTTAATGGCGATGCTCTTTTTCCCACTCCCTAAGTCGTTTGAATTTATCGTCCATCGCCAGCTCGCTCTCCGGATCGTAGAAATCGTCCAAATGTTTGCAGACATCGCGGCGGATGAAGCGACAAAGATCTGCAACCAAGTTAAGCATGGTTCTATCGTCGAACCGGTTCGCTACAACTGGAACTTCCGTGATCTGTTTAAGAAAAAAATAGTACACATATACATACAATTAGGAAAATTATACAAGATCGATAACATGTAGAAAGATATATTTCTCTGACGAACTTACTTCTTCGAACTTAGTAGTGTATCTCCCATAGATTTTGAGCATCCCACACACGTATTTCTCGCAAAGGTTAGTGTCTGGTAGTTGCTTATAACAACTTGTGAAATTTGTGAACGAATGGACTAGACAGTTGTAATATGGTGTATATAAGAGGTGTACATGTGAGCACAATGTTTACCCTAAAAGAAGGATGATCGGAAAGTGAGAATCAGTTGCGATTCTGAATCATCTTTCACATCAGAAGGAAATCATAAGTCTATAGCTAGCCTATGCATGCATGTGATAAACTGATAGTCAGCTCATTCTGTGATGTCTCCCCTGTGCCTAGTGAGGTGTGCTTTCTCTGTTTTCGGCAGCATTAATGTTCAAGTTCTCGTTGCTAATGTCTTCAGCCGAATTCTCGTGAATTGCCATATCTTGATCGACGCCTTCTTCCTGCCTTCTTCACCGATCTTGGTCTCTTCAACATGTCATGATCCATCGTAGTAGCCTTCTTCACCAATCTTGGTCTCTTCAACATGTCATGATCCTATCTTAGTCTTTTTTCTTGCTCTTCTCCCTTTGTTTCATACTCTTTCTGTATTGCTCTTTCTTAGAGTACGGCGTAACAGTACTCGTGTATCTCCATCAAACCGGGTGTCATGGATGACCGCTTTCATGCATGCAAGGAGGATGCTAAATTTTCCTGGGTCAGGGCACTTGATTTTACACCCAATTATTCTTTTGCGAAACGGTCATGCCCTGTTGCTTCCCAATGATGTTATTGGGTGTAAAATCAAGTGTCCTGACCTAGGAAAATTTAGCATCCTCCTTGCATGCATGAAAACGGTCATCCATGACTCCCGGTTTGATGGAGATACACGAGTACGCTCACGCCGTACTCTAAGAAAGAGCAATACAGAAAGATTATGAAACAAAGGGAGAAGAGCAAGAAAAAAGACCAAGATCGGATCGTGACATGTTGAGCAGACCAAGACGATGAAGAAAGCTACTACGATGGATCATGACATGTTGAAAATACCAAGATCGGTGAAGAAGGCAGGAAAAAGGCGTTGGGCAAGATATGGCAATTCACGAGAATTCGGCCGAAGACATTAGCAACGAGAACTTAAACATTAATGCTGCTGAAAACAGAGAAAGCGCAGCTCTAAATCACGGGGAGTCATCACGGAATGAGGTGGCTGTCAGATTTTTATCACAATCTATATATGTAAAAGAGAAGAAGAATGAAAAAATATATTTCTTTCCTTCTTCTTCTCTTTATTAGAGATGAGAGATAAAAATACATATGTTTGCCTATTTTGTTCGTGAGAAGAGGTGAGATAGGGGGAGAAGAGATGAAAGATGAGAGACCAAGGAGAGAGGGAGATTAGATTTGTAGGTCAATCGGTAGGGGTGGGTATATGTGTTTGAAAATTTAAAAATCTAACCTAAAATCTAAAATTCATCAAAAATATTCACATGAACTAATCTCCACGAACGAACGAACACTCTATCATTCGCTCGTCCGTTCGTTCACATCAACGACCAACCGAACGAACGACCGTACACTCTATCATTCGCTCGTCCATCCGTCCGTTCACATCAACGACCGACCGAACGAACGATCGAAAACTCGTTCGTTCGTTCGTCCGTCCGTTCATCCGTTCACATCAACGACCGACCGAACGAACGACTGAACACTCGTTCGTTCGTTCGCTCGTCCGTTCATTCACGTCCATCTTTTCACAAAAAAAATTCACAGCAACTATTTCACATGAAAAATTCATCAACAAAATTCATCAAATATATAACAGTCCATTTTACATTTCCATCAAAGTTAACTATAGTTCCATCAAATAAATAATAGTCCATTTTACAGTCGCCTAAAATTTATAATCATGCATAGATTGTCATGTCACTGAAATATATAGTACTACCACTACTACCATTCTCTGCACATTCACATGCATATATTTTCATCGAAACATGTTTGTTACCACAAGTAACAAACACTTCTGAAGTTTGCATCATTGTTGTTACTAATTATTTGTAGTTTTATGTGCACCTATTCAAACAAATACATACATTCATAATGTACTCACTAGTCTCTTACTTTCACAATTTAGCACTAGCTAGTTTGTCCTAGAATTCACGTATTATATATTCATCATTTTGATATATTGGTTAGTATAATTTATTTCTATATACTTTCACAATGCATGGCTCATCATTTCCTATTGCATATCAATATTAAAACAAAAATCCATATATTGCATGATTTGTACCGTGGCGGTGGCGGCGGCGGAAGGGAGGACGTTCTCCGGTGGCACGGTGGAGTGGCTGGCGGCGGTTGGCGGCGGAGGGGAGGACGTTCTCCGGTGGCACGGTGGAGCGGCTGGCGGCGGTTGGCGTCCGGCGGGGAGGCATCGGGCGGCGGCTAGCGGCCGACGGGGAGGAGTTGGTTGAGGCCGGTGGTGGCTGACGGCATCGGTGCCACGTGCGGTCGAGGTCGGTGAGGCCGGCGTTGGCGTCAGTGAAGCCAGCCTTCGCCGTTGCCCTCGCCGTCTCTTTCTCCGTCTCCTGCTGCGCTGCCTCCTCCTCCGCCCGCTCGGCGGCGTCTCCCTCGCCGCGGTCCGTAGCCACCAACCTCCTCTTGGTGCTCGCCGGCCCGAGCGTCGGGGCACAGTAGACGTCGCAGGCGGTAGGGGCGAGGGCAAGGCGCGGTGAGTGGATGCTGGCGGTCTCGATGAGGTCGGTGCAGGGGTGCGTGCGGCTAGAGAGGCGGCGGATCTAGGGGAAAATTTCGGCAGCCTGGCGGCACTAGATCTGTTTTCACCGGGGACTTGGAAAATTTTTGGGAGCCCGCGCGTTATTATATAGGCGGCGATTATCGCGTGCGGGCGGCTTAAAGGACCGCACGGGATAACGATCTTCCCGTTCGGGCGGATTAAGCGGCCCGCATGGGAAAATTCTTTTCCCGTGCGGGCCGCTTAAATAGACCGCAGGGAAAATGTTTTCCCGTGCGGTCCTTTAAGCCGCCCGCACGAGAAGATATTTTCCCGTGCGGGCCGTTAGGCCGCCCGCACGCGATAATCGCCCCCTCCTCTCCAACTTTTGCACCAAAATGGAAATTAATGAAAAAAATTATCAAACGAGACTCAAAAAATTACAAAATTTTTCTATACAACAATATATGCTAATTATTGCCTATGAAAAAAATTTTGAAATCAAATGACAATTTGGCCATCACTTCCTCTCCAAATCTAACCAATCCTTCTCAACACTTCTAATCTTCTCTGAGAATCTTCGATTTTTGAGCGTCGTATGTGATAAAATATTCGAAACCTTTTTAATTTTTTCCCACAGCCTCTACATATAATATCATGACATCCACACAATTTTCATGATTTTCTGACTTCGTTTGCTATTTATATAATTTTAAAAGCATTCGGTCAATAGGTTCCTAATCATGTTTCTTGAAGAAAAATTCAAAATTTATTCTCATTTACAGGATAATGACTCAAGCAGGTCTAAACAACATAAATATAAAAAAACAAACTAGCGTTTTACAATTTTTGGATTAACATCCTTCCGCACGGATGCAAACTTTGGTTCGTCGAGGACACTTTCAATGCGTTTCATCCGCGTAGGAAGATCTGTGAATAACGAAATGGCGTCGTATTGATTATAGTCGGACGCATCTTCAATGTTGTCAATACCAATTATGTGTTGCTTGACCGATACAATAATGTCCATCTTTTAATCGGAACTGGCCAAGTGTTGTGCGAGCTGCTTAGGTCACTGAATGGATTCATTCCATCCGTGCTCAATGCAAACCTGACATTTCTCGGATCATTTACAAATTCTGGGGGCTTCGAATCAAAGTTTTTCAACTGTCGAGCATCGGCGGGATGTCGAATCATACCATCCGTCTTTCGACCCTCTTGATGCCATCTCATCAACTCGCGTCGGTGGGGTTCGAGAACAATCGCTTCATTCGATCTTTGGTGGCAAGTACCACATCACCATGGTCGAAATCTTTTCCCGGCTCGACCAATGAATTTGGTTCGGCAATGTCACTATCGGCGACACTTGTTGTCCTTTTTGTACCTACTCGCCCCACAAGTTGGACACATGAAAGTCGGCGTATTCCTTGCGATAAAGTACACAATGATTAATACATGCATGGATCTTTTCCACACCAAGTTATAATGGACATATCAGTTTCTTGGCTTGATAGGTGTTAGCTGGCAACAAGTTAGGCTTAGGAAGCATAGCTTTCAGGAGACCCATCAAGTCGTTGAAACTAGTATCAGACCATCCGTGCCTGGCCTTCAATCTAAGAAGTTCTAGCACCGACCACAACACTGTATAATCCATATCACATCCCTTTGCTTGATCGTATAAAAGATCTTTTGCTACTTTCTGTAACGCCTCCCAATTGTTTAAATATCTTGCTTTCTCTGTTAGGACCTCTAGTTCAGCGTGTCGCAACAAATCCTCAAGATCAAGATCAATATCAACCTCTGCCTCGTCAAAACCAGAGTTGCCAAAATCACCCGTCGTTTTCACGAGACATGTCCTCAATTATAAAATTCTCTGCCTCATCGAAACAAATATCAGGATTCTCTTCTAGAGGGGCGACTTCCCCGTGATAAGTACAAACTGTGTATTTCTCCACAAATCCACGCTGAATTATGTGTCCGAGAATTACATTCGGATCATTCAGCATCTTCTGATTCTTGCAATCCACGCAAGGACAAAAAATATCATTCCTATTCTCCCTCAAAGCGTATGCCTTAGCCTTATCAATAAATGTTGATGCTTCTCTCATGTACACCGGATGAGTTCTCCGTGTCTCATACATCCATATTCGATCCATCTAAAAACAGTGACAGCATAAATTAATATTATATTGTCAGTGTTTATAAATAAACAAATTAAACTTAAATCCTACAAATAATAAAAACAAAGTAAAATATTTGACAAATAATAAAAACAGTGACAACATAAATTAATATTGCACAACAAATAATAATAATGAGACAAAAGTAGTTAGCAAAAAATGGTTTAATAAAAAAATATTTGACCTACAAATTAAAAAAATAGCTCAACACATATACAATTCAAACAAGTTTAAATATCTCCGCATTCAACCGTTGAAAGTTTACAAAAACGGAAGCAAATGAAGTAGATGATCAAACACATTACCTTCTATATTGATTTCAATTAAAGATTTAAAGTCTATAGCCTTCCACAAAATAAAATGTCTATTATTTAGAGAGAGAAAAACCGAGTTAAAAAGTTCAAATATCTTCGCTTCAAGCAATAAAAATTTTTAAAAATGGAAACAAATGGAAGAGAAAATCAAGTATGATACCTTTTTGTATTGACTCCAATTGAAAAATTCAAGTTCAAAACCTTCCCCCCTATAATTGCCTTTTCTGAGAGAGATGGCCCACGTGGAGACGAAGGAGACGGCCCACGTCCGGGGAATATTATGATGATCTTCCTCCAGAGAAATATTCCGTGAGCTGTTTCTCCTAGCGTGAGCTCCCCTTCTCCTCCGGGGATATCCAGCTCGAGATCTTCATAGCCGCGATCCACCTGTTCAATTTCAACTTTCAAGTACGTAGGTGGAACGGGTCGGGAGTGGTAGGTGCCGTCTTGTTCTACTGGAATGGCCATGCCCGACGCGACCTGTTCGAGAAGATTGTTTATTAGTTAGTAATGAACATTGATTGACAAGTTATTCAACGAAATATACGTACAACATAAAAGTACGAACATACCTTTTTTGTTATGTTATTTAGCGGAATGTGCAGTTCACATGGGGTCCATTGTGTGATGTCATCAACGGGAATGGCGGACCCGGTTCAGCTTGTGGGGCTAAATCGCCTTCATTTCCAGTTGAAGCGCATTGCTGCCGCTCGCTGTAGTTGAGCGCATTCTTGGATCCATCCAGTTGGCTAACCCAATGGCTCCGCTCCTCGGCCAACCTTATGGTCAGCCTTTCGTCCACAATCGATCAATGCAAGAGCATCATTTCCATCTCGGCAAACCTCGCATCGTGATCTCGCTTTGACCTCATTCGGCTCTTGTATGTGTCGACGTCGGCTTGGAACCCGTATTTCCGGGGACGACGCCTTTTCTCGCGTTTGCCCGGGTGCTCGGGTTTTGGAGGGCGAGCATTAGCTCGTCCTTCTCTCGTCGGGCTGAACGCGCCCAGGAAGTGGCTGCGGCGCTTCCTCTAACCTCCGTTCGGCTTCTTGAATTTCATCACCAAAGATAAGCTGTGCCATCGACGGGATTAAGTGAGCCGCCGTGAGCATAAAACCAGTGCTTTGCTCGTTCGGCCAGGTGGCTGTGCCTAGAATGATACCTCGCGCTTCAATGTCGGCTTCCATTTTCTCCCATTTCTCCATTGCTTTCTTATAGCCGCCTGACCCAAGCTTGTGATAGTATTTCTTTTTAGCTGCCTTGGCCTTGTTCTTTTCCATGATAGCTTGTGCTTCTTCCCTAGTCTTGTGTTCAACAAAAGCATCCTAATGATCTTTGAGCTTTGGGAACTTGTCAAAGTCAGGGTTCTGGCCCTTCAGGATATATTTCTTGTGTAACTCTTTCTTGTAATTCCTGAAGAGCTCTGCCATTTTCTTTAACGTCCATTCCTTGACCTTTGCTTGTTGTGAGTCTGGGATGGTGAACGTTTGCAGCATTGTAGTCCACAGCATTTCTTTCTCTGAGTCTGCGAGATAGCTCTGCTCATCTCCTCCTGTCCTTGATCGCCTCCAGTTGGCAACACTTACGGGCACGTGATCCCTCACTACCCATCCGCTGTGTGCCACAAACTTCCTTGCGGCATCCTCTGGGGCAATAGGGCGACCGTCAGATTCTACCTCCGTTATGACATGTCGACCCTCTTTGCACTTGTTGAGACCGCGTTGCCCGCGTCCCTCTTTTGTCCAGCGGAGGCGGAGGCGGAGCCCTCATTCTCCTCATCGTTCCCCTGCTCGTCCCCCTCCTCGTTGAGGTATTGATTTGTATCTTCATTCCCCTCCTCGTTGTAAACCTCTATTCCTCGTGCGATCTCATCATGGAGAAGCTGTTCCTCGTTACGATCCGCCATTTGATTGTTGTGGGTTGAGGACTTAATCAAAGAATTCTGAAAAAAAAATTATTCGGTTATATCATTCACGTCCGTGAGTATGTTCATCTGGAGGAGAGGAGAGAAAGAGAGGAGAATGATGTGAGGGAGATAAGGAGGATGGGAGATGAAGTGGAGAGGAAATGAAAAATAGAGGAAAGGAGACGTCCGTTCGTCCACGTTCGTTCGTCCGTTCATGAACGTCCGTCCGTCCGTCCGTTTGTTTGTTCACGACCATTTGTTGATTTTAGCGTTCTCGTTCGTTCAAAAATACAAAATTCACAATTCCATAAACATTCAAATTTCATATTTAAATACATATTCAAAATTCAAAATTCTCAACAGTCTAATAACAGTCCATTTACATACAAAAATCATATACTCAAAATACCCATACATACAAAATTCATATATTCAAAATACACATATATTCAAAATACACATATACTCAAAATTCATATATTAACATTCACAGAGTGCTGCGGCGGCGGCGAGGATGTAGTGGGCGGCGGCGGCGTGGAGTGGAGGGTGGCGCGCGGCCGTTTAGGGTTTAGGGGCCGGCCGGCTCAGGGGGCCGTGGGAAGGGGGCGCAAGGGGAGTGGGCGGCATGGGGATGGGGCGGCGGCGACGGCGACCGCGACGATGGCGGCGATGGCGATGGCGTCGACGGCGGCCAAACCCTAGCGCATAATGTCGGGAAATCTTAGGGGAGCGGCGGCGCTAACCTGCGACGACGACGAAGACGGCGGAGCCGAGGTCCTCCGGCGATGAAGACGGCGGAGACGGCGTGCTGCGGCGTCGACCTGGGGCTCGGCGATGGCGACGAAGACGAAGACGATGCAGTTCCGAAGTGCGAAAACGGCTAAGTGGTTGATCCCTAGTGAGGCCCTTGCTATATATAGTCACGGCGTCATTTGTCCCGGTTGAATCCAACAACCGGTACAGAAGATACTTTACTCCCTGTTGGTGGCTCCAACCGGGACAACAGATATGAACATTAGTCCCGGTTGAAGCCATCAACCGGGAGTAAAGATGTCTGCCCCGGTTGGTGGCTTAAACCGGGAGTAAAGATCGTATTTTTTGTCCCGGTTGAATCCACCAACCAGGACAAAAGATTGCGGGGCAGCCACGTGGCGCAGGTAGGTGGACATCTTTAGTCCCGGTTGGTGGCTCAAACCGGAACTAAAGATATTTTCCCGCCCAATGAAATTCACCTCTAGTCCCGGTTTTTTAATAAACCAGGACTAATTATTATAATGCCCTATTCTATTGTATTTCATATATAATTATAATGTTCATATGTTAATATATTTTATATTCATATATAATTAACATATGTTTATATATAATTAACATGGTGTTTCAGTAAAAGATCGGTGTTTAGATATAATGCCCTATTCTATGGATAGTACCAAGTTTCCTGATGTAATTATAGATCTTGAATAAGGTCAAGTGGAAGACATGGATAATATTCAATGATTCAATTTAATTTACATCGTCCATACATAAATTTAGCAATGTAACATTTGTCCTCACGTACTTTCTCCGCACAATTATTCCTTCGTTATGATCGTTGCATGAGTAAGGGGTGTCATCATTTGATAGGAGGATACTCGGGTCAACCGCCACCGCGAACGGAGGTTGCCCGTCAAACTGATCGTAATCTTCGTCAGTTCTATCCTCGACTCCCATGATTTTCCTTTTGCCTGGAAGAACCACGTGGCGCTTTGGCTCGTCGGACCCTTTCCCCTTCTTTGATTTGCTAGCCATGTCCTTGACATAGAAAACTTGTCGTACATCATTGGCAAGGACGAAAGGTTCATCTGAGTATCCAACCTTGCTCAGGTCGACCGTTGTCATCCCACTTGCATCATTGGTTACGCCTCCACCACTGAGCCTAACCCACTGGCACCAAAACAGAGGGACCTTTAGAGGTCCATAGTCCAGCTCCCATATGTCATCGATGCTACCATAATATGTGCTAGCCGTACCGTCGTATCCCACGGCATCGATGCGGACAGCGCTGTTCTGTTTCGTGCTCTTTAAGTCTTGGGTCCGTGTGTAAAATGTGTACCCATTGATTTCATATGCCTGGAATGTGGTGATCGAGCAAGATGGACCCCTCGCCAAGAAGGCTAGTTGTTGGTCAATGCTCGCGTTGCCCATGAGACGATGTCGCAGCCAAGTAGGGAATGCATCGATGTGATGGCGTGTAATCTAGGCATCCGTCTTACCAATGTTTTTCGAGCAAACAATCGCCAAGTGCTCCTCGATGTAAGGAGCCACCAATGAAGATTGTTGCAGCACGGTCCAATGTGCTTTCCTGTACAAGTCATTGTCTATGTTCATTATTGCCTTCCTTCCAAGAGTTCCCTTCCCCCGTAGTCTACCTTCATGGCTTGATTCAGGCACCCCGATGGGACGGAGGTCTTCAATAAAGTCAACGCAAAACTCAATCACCTCCTCTGTTCCATATCCATTGGCGATGCTGGCCTCCGAACGTGAACGGTTACGAACGTACTTCTTTAGAATGCTCATATACCTCTCGAAGGGGAACATGTTGTGTAGGAATACCGGACCGAGCATACGGATCTCTTTGACAACGTGGCATAGGAGATGTGTCGTGATATTGAAGAAGGAAGGCGGAAAGATCATCTCAAAGCTGACAAGACATTGGACCACATCATTTTTAAAGTCTTCTTGTCTGTCTGGATCGATGATCTTATGTGAAATTGCATTCAGGAAAGCAGATAGCTTTGTTATTGTTGCCCGAACATTATCGGGAAGGATACCTCGAATTATAACGGGAAGCAGCTGTGTCATCAGCACGTGGCAGTCATGGGACTTTAGATTTGTGAACTTCTTATCCTTCGTGCTTATTATTCCCTTTATATTCGAGGATTATCCAGACGGTACCTTGATGCTCTCCAGGCATTCAAACATTATTTCCTTCTCTGCTCTGCTCAGAGTGTAGCTGGCTGGACTTAGGTATTGGGCTCCTTTATCCTTTGGTTGCGGGTGAAGGCCGTCGCGTTGTGCCATATGTTTCAGATCGTTACGTGCCTGAAGTGTATCGTTTGATTTTCCCTATACACCTAGGAAGCCAAGCAAGTTTACGCAAAGGTTCTTGGTGAGGTGTATCACGTAGATTGCGTGGCGGACGCCCAAGACTTCCCAGTAGGGCAACTCCCAAAAAATTGACTTCTTCTTCCACATCGCCGCGTGACCACCTTCACTTGCTATAGATTGGTTGCCGGGTCCCTTTCCAAATACTACTTTGAGGTCTTTCACCATGGCAAACACGGCCTTTCCGTTGCGATGCTTTGGTTTAGAACGATGGTCTGCCTTTTGATCAAAATGTTTGCCTTTTCTCCGGACAGGGTGGCTTGCAGCAAGAAAGCGACGATGGCCCATGTACACTACCTTCTTACAATGTTTCACGTACGTACACTCAGTCTCATCCATACAGTGGGTGCAAGCGTTGTACCCCTTGTTTGACTGTCTGGATAGGTTGCCAAGTGCAGGCCAATCATTGATGGTAACAAGCAGCAACCCTCGTAGTTTAAACTGTTCCTGTTTATCTTCATCCCACACGGGAACACCTTCTTTCTTCCACAGCAGTTTTAGATCTTCGATCAGCGGTCTCAGGTACACATCGATGTCGTTACCAGGTTGCTTTGGGCCTTGAATAATAACCGGCATCTGAATGTACTTTCGCTTCATGCATAGCCAAGGCGGGAGGTTGTAGATACACATCGTCACAGGCCAAGTGCTATGCCCGCTGCTCATCTCTCCAAAAGGATTCATGCCGTCCGTGCTTAAGCCAAACCTTAGGTTTCTTGCATCCTCGCCGAAGTCTTCAAATGTTCTGTCGATGTTTTGCCACTGTGACCCATCGGCGGGATGTCTCAGCATGCCGTCTTGTAGGCGTTCTTCCGCGTGCCAACGCATCATTCTTGCATGCTCCTTGTTCCTGAACAAACGCTTCAGCCGTGGTATTTAGGAAAAAACCACATCACCTTAGCAGGAATCCTTTTCTTCGAGGGCCGTCCGTCAACTTCGCCTGGATCATCTCGTCTGATCTTGTATTGAAGTGCTTTACAAACCGGACATGCTTCTAGGTTCTCGTACTCCTCACCGCGGTAGAGGATACAATCGTTAGGACATGCGTGTATCTTCTGTACCTCCAGTCCTAGAGGGCAGACTAACTTCTTAGCCTCGTACGTTGATTCCGACAATTCGTTTCCCTCTGGAAGAATGTTCTTCACGAGTTTTAGTAACTTGGCAAATGCCTTGTCACTGACACCATTTTTGGCCTTCCATTGTAAGAATTCCAGCGTGGTACCTAACTTTTTGTGCCCCTGTTCACGCACAGGTACAAGGATCTTTTGTGGTCCGCCAACATACGCTCCAATTTCGCACTTCCTTTACGTCTTCGCAGTCCCCCTGTACGTCGCGCAACATCTGACAAGGTAATCGGCACCGTCGTTTTCTTCAACATCCCCGCCCGCCTCACCCACCGTATTCTCTTCAAACCCACCGTATTGACCACAGTCCGGAATGTTGTTGTCGTCTTCTTCATCTTCTTCCATTGCAACCCCCACCTCTCCGTGCGATGTCCAGCAATTGTAGTGAGGCATGAATCCCGACGAAACAAGTGGGCATGAATAATTCTTGATGTAGAATACTTCTTCTCGTTTTTGCACTTTTTACATTGACAACGTATGAAACCCTTATGCTTGTTGGCATCGGCCACACTCAAAAAATAATGGACGCCTTGAATAAACTCTCTCGACCAGTCGATCCGCATTGTACATCCATTGCCGATCCATCTACATGGAATGCACAAAAATCGTAAGAAAATTCCACAAAATTCAAATCATTTCAATATAACATCAATACTTATATGTATATAATCAGACAATTATTATTTACTAATCCAATATACGTAATGTGTTGTTCTAAAAACATAGAATTATTTTTAAAAGGTCTTTTAAAGTGATAAGTATAAAATTAATTAATTATTTTGCATCTATTTTAAAAGGTCCTTTGTCATCTATTTTATAACTTTTTTGTCCAAAAGATTCTCTCTCATCATTTCCATAAATATTTTTTAGATAAAATTGTACGGACTAAATTCCTATAAATGTTACGTGCTAAGCTTACTTTTCTTCCTCTTTATTTTGCCAACTTTTTTCTCAACACAATATAATGTGCTTAGAAAAATAATTAGTCCAAACAAATTTTCTCTCTCCTCATGTTTACAAAAAAAATCTAGAGATGATTAATGTATAGAAAACAACCGTAAAATACAAAGTGCTAAGCATAGATCATAAGAGGAAGAAGTTGCTAACCTTGTAGATAGCAAAGATTTGTGTATTATCACCAAAAGAAAATCACAAAAAATTTTGGCAGCACCTCCCCTCTAGCTAGAGAAAAATTTTGAAGACAAGTGTAGCAGGCTTGGGCTGAAGGAGGAAGAAGGAGTATAAAAAGCAAGCCATCTTTAGTCTCGGTTGGGGTTAACAACCGGGACTAAAGATCATCTCCAGCCCCGGTTGTTGTTACCAACCGGGACTAAAGATGGTGTCAAAGGCTGTCAGTACCGGTCAGAGCGCCAGGCATCTTTTGTCCCGGTTGGTAGCACCAACCGGGACTAGAGGTAGCATCTCTAGTCCCGGTTGGTGTTACCAACCGGGACTAAAGGTGTTTGGCGCTCTGATACGCTCTGACAACATTTGAACCGGGACTAGAGGTGATCTTTAGTCCCGGTTCATAACACGAACCGGGACGAATGTTCCTAGAGAGCCGTTGAATTTTTAAACCGGGACTAGAGATGATCTCTAGTCTCGGGTGCAACTCAAATCGGGACTACTGTGCTTTTTGCCACTTCAACCAACGCTGGTTTCTCCAGTAGTGTAAGTAGATAAAAACTATCATAGGAACTAACATGAACTGATCTATCATACTACCAAATGTAATAGCTATGATCACAACCACCAAAGAATATTTATAGGCTTAGGAATTACACGAACTCGCCGCGAACGCAACCAATGAAGATGTTCACGTCGAGTCGATGCAGCAGAAAGACACACCACATTGAGTTGAGCAGTCACGCAAAGCGCTTCCCGAAAACATTATTCGCCCTCTCCTGATGTAGGATCACGAGGACGATGGCTTCAGAGACCTGCTCTCCCGATTGCAGGTGCACGCCAGCGGCGGAATAGGACAGACTATAGCAGCGGCTCAGCAGCGAGAAACATGGCAAAACTTAGATAAGATTTTTCCCAGATGACTACACGCAGGCGAATATATAGCCCCGAATGACTTGCGTGTAAAGACAGCACCCATAGCGGATACGGTTAGGATTCTGTTGTGTATCCGGTTAGGATTCTCCAACTGAATCCGACTCGTATCCGATTAGGACTCTCCAAAAATTTGACTGAGAACAATTGTCAATTTATCAAAAAAATTAAGACAAGTGAATCGCGGCCATGGCCCGGCCCGGCCCAGCGAGACGAGCGAGCACGCGTGTGTGGTTTTCACTTTCTCTCCCTCATCCATGGCTTTGGGAGGAAGAGAGAAGTCCCATTATATAAGTTGGACAATCTCATTCTAAACTAGGAAGGTGGTACTAAAATTTCTCATCTTGCCATGCCATACATGGGTCTTGATGGGCTTTTGAGATTTATTTCAGGAATTAATGAAAATCACTTGGGTCTAGCCCATTAATTCCAATAATCCCCCACAAGATCTCAAATGTCTATTTAAAGATTTGCTTATTTCTCACTATTATTTGATATACTAGTGTTTCAGTAATGACTGTTCAGTCGAACTCTTGCCTAGATAGAGCTTCAAGATACACTCATGCACAACTTGAACAATGGACTTAGTCTTGAATTGTAAGTTTTTTGCGAACAAGCTTTACTTAAAGTCATAACCACTACTAGAACGCCAGTAGTCTACCCTGCGGGAGAAGCATATGGGTCGTACTCCTAGGTCTTTTCATGAGTTTACTAGAGAACACCCACTTCTCATAGACTACGACTGTTGTTAGACAGTCGGACTCATATAGGTGTTTGCTTTTTCCAAGCCAATAGAACATATTAAAGCATGTCATCAACCTACCTTAAATTTTTTCAAGAGCTTCACATCATAGAGAGAGATAGGAAACGAAGCTCTCCTCAGTTAACCAACACCTAGTTTTTCTCAGGTCCTAATTCACGGGATCTCCGATCGCATAGGTTAAGTTACCACTATGTCAACTTATATGGGTCTCAATGCCATCTCCCTTAATGTCACAACCCGATTTTCATTCAAGATTAAAAATTATTTAATAAATCAATTTCCCAAAATCAAATAAAAAGGCAGAAGATATTCTCAAGTGAAAGTATTAAGGAAATTAAATTTTCCTTTAAAAATCATGGCTGAAAATATTTTTGAAATATTCTCCATGCTAAAGTATTCTCTGAAATTTTTCGTGAAATTTTGGAGCTTCAGAAATAATTTTAATAATACAAATAACATTTCAGTAATTATTTAATAAATAAATTGATCACTAAATGGTCTGGTTTTATTTTTATTAAATACTTTGAGTGTTCATGTATTTTTAAGAATTTTCTTGGAATTATTTGAGCAGTGGAAGTATTTATAAAAAATTCAAGGATCATTTATGTGATAAATTTAAAAGGAAAACCAATTAAAAATCTCCTCCTGTTCTCGGACCGGTTTCGGCCCAACTCCTTGATGTCCAGTTTCCCTTCCCCTTTCTCTCTCTCTCGCGTGCACGCTTGTGGGTCGGCCTTGAGGCCACGACCTGTCTCCCTCGCACACGCTACCAAAGTCTATTCGGACTCCCTCCCTCTCTAAGCCGATGACAAGTGAGGCCCACCTATGATCCCCTTCCTCGCGCTGACCGCCATTGCCGCCGACCTCGCGCCCTCGTGCCGTGCATCCCGCACATCCTCGCCGCTCCCACGCGTGCATTAACCCACGCCATCACTCCGACCGCCATCCCTGCCCATCCCGCACTCTCCGCCGCCATTAATCGCCACCGTCTTTAAGCCACGCCATTACTCGCCGGTCGAACCGCCTCCACCGTGAATCCCGTCGCCCTTGGCCACCCGCGCCTCACCCCGCGCCTATAAAACCCTACCCGAGCGCCCCACTCCCATTTTCCCCAAACCCCCGAGCCCACCATGCTCTCCTCGCCTCTCCTCGTGCCTCCCCTAGCTCCGCCGCTCCCCGCCATCTTTCGGTCGCTCGCCACCACCGCTCCGAGCGTCGCCGCCGCGCTTCGAGCCCACTGTCACGTTCTTTGCACTGCCCCATGCCTTGGCCACCGCATCTTGACTGCCGCTAGCCACCGGACCACCTCACCGCCGTGTCTCCCGAGCCGCCGCCGTCCATTTTGCCTCCGGCCGTCCTTTTCGGCTGCCGCGCCGCCCCTTCCCTTGGCTCGCCGCGCCCCTCGAGGTAATGGATTATGGAAATGCATGGCCATGCTAAGTTGATTGAGGAGTCAATCAAGCAGACGAGATAATCCAATACGGTTCGAGTGAATGGTTAAGCTATTGAAGGGATGGCACACATCTTGCCTATAGCTTAAGCGGTATCGTGAGGCAAAGGGATTTGTGTACACATTACGGGTTCGAGCCGATATTATTCTTGTATACTATGGTGTCAATATGTGCTGCTAGGCGCCATGTTGACGGGTCGGTTGAGTTGGACTCGAGCCGACGATCGGCCAAGTTAGACTATAGCCGAAACCGAGTATACCTGAACCTACAGGGTCGCACGCTTAAGGGGATAGAATAGATATTCGAGTTTGACTCGGATACGGCTCGATCGGATAGGGATCCGATCGGATAGAGTCCTATGGGCTTACGACGTATGGGCGGCCAACTCTATGAGATACGGATGAGATCCAATTCAAAATAGAGTCCTAATCGGCCACTAGTCCCAGTCGCCCAACTCGATATAAAGCAGGGAGGGGTGGAGAGCTGCGACAAGTCAATTGCATCGCGTGCAACAGAAGTCGCCGAGATCAATCTCCACGGAAACCCTCCCCACTTTCGAGCCAAACCCTAGCCTTGCATCGCGTGCTAGCACACGAGTGTACGGCGTTCTGTCCCCGGACGTGTGGATACCGGTAGAGGCGCTGCTACGTTGCGCGCTCTTGATCGGCTTCGGAATCGGCTGCGGTCGGGCGCATCGGAGCGAGGCGTGAGAACGCGGCCGGACGACTCGAATCGGCTGATTGGCGAATCGGCTGTCTCCGGAATCGGCTACACCATTCCGGATCGGATTGCCCCGATTGGCTATTCCGCTGCACTCTACTCCAATCGGTAACGATCTATCGGCCCTTACTTGCAAGTGTTCCTGGTTTGCGCGGTAGAAATTTTTTGTTTTTGGCTAGCGTAGCCTCCGCGTAACCCTTCAGTGGTATCAGAGCTAATCTTGCTTAGTTCGGGTTTTAGATTGGATCTGGAACAAGTTTTGTGCACGGGTTGATTAGATCAATCGGTTTTACGGGATCTGTTGAGGAGAGTTAATGGTAATTGCGTTCCTTGATAGTGTATCGGAACGACGTAATGTGATTACGTCGAAGCAATTTCCATGTAACTCGGTTTGAGTTGGGTTCGAGATAGCGTTCCTTGATAGTGTATCGGAACGGTATAATGTGATTATACCAAAGCTATCTCATAGTCCGATTTTGTTGTTGCCTCGCGCCTACGCAAACCATCTCCCTTGATAGTGTATCGGGACAGCATAATATGATTATGCCGACGTGGTTCCGTAAGCGGGACCGCCGTGTGCATACCCTCCTTATAGGTTGTCTCGATGCTGTATCTCTGCGATAAGTAGAAAACGTTTCTACGCCTAACTTGTTTTTGCAGAGAATGCTTTGAGATGGTATGGCCCCATTGTATGTATGAGATGTATGAGATGCATGTAATATTCTTTCATATGTGCAATCCCTGTAATATTCTTTCATACGTGCAATGCTTGTAATATTCTTTCACGACCTGCGAGTCGATGTAATCTTCAATTAGAGCTTCTATAGTAGTAGCTTAGTTTGAAGAAATCAAGCATTCGGCACTCGAAAGAACGGTGATGAAGATGGAGATCCTCTACACCGGCATGGAGATGGAGATCACCATGTGAAAGGGGCCATACTATTTCACTATATGCTATTCTTCTTGCTTTCATATGTGATATGTTTGTTTGATAGGATAGCATCCCTCACAAAATTAAGTAGTAATGATGCCCTTCCAAATGTTGCACCCGTCACCGTTATGCTCGTCAATGGTGGGTCTGCCAAAGCAGAGTGCCATTCTCTATCATAACATGAGGGGTATATGTCGGACATATACGGCGGGAGCATTTGGTTTACTTAACAAGGCTATCAAAACAGTTTTGGGCCTTGGGGCATAGGTTGGGGCCGGGGCATGGAGATGCCACACCAACAACAAGAGTCACATAGAGATGTGATTAGCAAGGAGTTGCTTACCGATGTTATTAATTTTCTAGCAGTGATGCCAAAGCTCACTAGAAAATTAATTAACATGTGGATCTTGACCGAATACGTAACCTAGAGGGAAGGTGGAAAATACGTAATGGGAGTCTAATGTTAAATTGTTTAACAATAGACATAGCATAAACATTGTGCTAAACTTTGCTTTTTCTGTTGTAGAATAAATGGCGGCTAATACTACACCCGTGCTTTTAATTTGCGATCTATTCTCGAAAAGGAAAAATTAAATGGAACAAACTTTATGGATTGGTATCGCAACTTGAGAATTGTTCTCAAGCAAGAGCGTAAGGAGTACGTTCTTGAAGTACCCTATCCTGAGGATTTGCCAAATAATGCCACTGCAACTGCACGGAGAGCTTACGAGAAGCACACTAATGATGCCCTAGACATAAGCTGTCTCATGCTTGCTACAATGTCCCCTGAGCTTCAGAAGCAATATGAGAGCAGTGATGCTCACACTATTATTCAGGGACTGCGTGGCATGTTTGAGAACCAAGCTCGGGCCGAGAGGTTCAACACCTCGAAGTCCTTGTTTGCGTGCAGCTTGTTGAGGGAATCCCGTCGTCCGCATGTGATAAAAATGATTGGCTACATTGAGAGTCCGGAAAAACTAGGTTTTCCCCTTAGCCAAGAGTTGGCTACTGATGTGATTCTCCAGTCGCTCCCTCCGAGCTTCGAGCCATTCATATTGAATTATCACATGAACAATATGGATAGGACCTTGGCTGAATTGCATGGGATGCTAAAGACAGCTGAGGAGAGTATCCAGAAAAACGGTCATCATGTGATGATGATGCAGAAGGCAAAGCGCAAACCACCTGTCAAGAAACTTTGCACCAAGAGGAAGTTAACTCCCGATGAGATCGTGAGTGCCTCCAATGCAAAGAAGGGCAAGAAGGGGTCGGCGGCATCAGATGCCGTTTGCTTCTATTGCAAGGAGACAGCACCTTTGGAAGAGGAACTGCAAGAAGTACATGGAGGATCTCAAAAGAAGCAAAGTACGACTTCGCCGGTATTAATGTTATAGACATTAATCTTGCTACTTCACCTACTTACTCTTGGGTATTTGATACCGGATCAGTAGCTCATATTTGCAAGTCGTTGCAGGGAATGAGAAGAAGTAGAGGATTGAGAAGGGGCGAGGTGAACCTGCGCGTCGGCAATGGAGCAAGCGTTGCTACGGTTGCTTGTCGGCAAGTATCACTTCATCTACCTTCGGGATTAGTTTTGGAATTGAATAATTGTTATTGTGTTCCAACACTATGTCAAAACGTTATTTCCGCTTCATGTTTGCAAGCGGAAGGATATGATTTTAGATCAATGAACAATGGTTGTTCAATATATCTCGAGATATGTTCTATTTTCATGCTCCATTGGTGAATGGATTATACGTTTTGAATCTTGAAGCATCTCCCATCTATAACATTAATACGAAAGGCAACTCTCTAATGATATAAACCCCACGTTTATTTGGCATTGTCGCTTAGGCCATATAAATAAGAAACGCATGGAGAAGCTCCATAAGGATGGATTACTTCACTCTTTTGATTTTGAATCATTTGAGACATGTGAGTCTTGTTTACTTGGTAAGATGACAAAGGCACCTTTCACGGGACATAGTGAGAGAGCAAGTGACTTATTGGCACTCGTACATGCGATGTATGTGGACCAATGAGCTCAACGGCCGGAGGTGGTTATCGTACTTCATTACCTTTACCGATGACTTTAGTAGATATGGTTATATCTACTTAATGAGGCATAAGTCCGAATCCTTTGAAAAGTTCAAAGAATTCCGAATGAAGTACAAAATCATTTAGGGAAAACAATCAAGTTTCTACGATCGGATCGTGGAGGAGAATACTTGAGCCAAGAGTTTGGTAATCATCGAAAGATTGTGGAATTGTTCCACGTTGACTCCGCCAGAACTCCACAATGGAATGGGGTGTCCGAACGGAGAAATCGCACCTTGTTGGACATGGTGCGGTCGATGATGAGCCAAAGTGATCTTCCGTTATCCTTCGAGGATATGCTCTTGAAGCATTGCGCTCACACTAAATAGAGTTCCATCTAAGTCGGTTGAAAAGACACCATATGAGATATGGACAGGGCAACCCCTAGTTTGTCTTTTCTCAAAATTTGGGGATGCGAAGCTTATGTAAAACGTTTACGACAAGCTCACACCCAAATCGACAAGTGCTTCTTTGTGGGATATCCTAAGGAAACTAAGGGATATTACTTTTATAATCGGGAACAAGGCAAAGTGTTTGTCGCCCGACACGGTGTCTTCTTGGAGAAAGAGTTTCTTTCAAGAAGGGTTAGTGGGAGCGGGGTGCATCTTGAAGAAGTTCAAGAAACACCGAAAACGTTTCGGCGACCACGGAACCACAACGGGAGGAGCAAAGTGTTGCGCCACCGGTTGTAGACACACCAGCCCACGGAGGTCGAAAGATCACGTCGTGCACCGCAGTACACAGTGCGGAACAACGTGATATATTGTTGTTAGACAACGATGAGCCTAAGACCTATGAGGAAGCGATGGTGGGACCCGATTCCAACAAGTGGCTTGGAGCCATGAAATCCGAAATAGAATCCATGTACGACAATCAAGTTTGGAACTTGGTTGATCCACCGATGGTGTCAAAATCATTGAGTGTAAATGGGTTTTTAAGAAAAAGGCCGATATGGATGGAAATGTTCACATCTATAAGGCGCGATTGGTGGCGAAAGGTTTTAAACAGATTCAAGGAGTTGATTATGATGAAACCTTCTCGCTTGTCGCAATGCTTAAATCTATTCGGATTATCCTAGCGATTGCTGCATATTTCGATTATGAGATATGGCGAGATGGATGTCAAAACGGCTTTCCTAAATGGAAACCTAAGCGAGGATGTATACATGATACAACCTCGGGGTTTTGTCGATCAGAATCGCCGGAAAGATATGCAAGCTACAGAAATCCATTTATGGATTGAAGCAAGCATCTCGGAGTTGGAATATTCGTTTTGATGAAGTAATCAAAGGGTTTGGTTTCATCAAAAATGAAGAAGAGGCCTGTGTTTACAAAAAGGTCAGTGGGAGCGGAATTGTATTTCTAATCTTATATGTGGATGACATATTGTTGATTGGAAATGATATCCCTATGCTAGAATCCGTCAAGTCTTCATTGAAAAATAGTTTTCCATGAAAGACTTAGGGAGGCAACATACATATTAGCATTCGGATCTATAGAGATAGATCCAAGAGGCTAATTGGATTAAGCCAAAGTACATACATTGACAAGGTGTTGAAAAGGTTCAACATGCATGATTCCAAGAAAGGTTTCTTGCCCATGTCACATGGCATTAATCTTAGCAAGAATCAGTGTCCTCAGACACATGATGAGCGGAATAAGATGGGTATGGTTCCATATGCTTCGGCAAATTGGATCCATCATGTATGCCATGCTTTGTACACGCCCGGATGTCTCGTACGCTTTGAGTGCTACGAGCAGATACCGTCGAGATCCGGTGAAGGTCACTGGACTGCCGTAAAGAATATCCTTAAGTACTTGAGAAGAACTAAGGATATGTTCCTAGTCTATGGAGGTGAAGAAGAGCTCGTTGTAAGTGGTTACACCGATGCTAGCTTCCAAACGGACAAGGATGATTATAGATCGCAATCGGGTTCGTGTTCGCCGAACGGAGGCGCGATCAGTGGAAGAGTTCCAAGCAGGATACCGTTGCTGATTCTACAACGGAGGCCGAGTACATTGCTGCTTCGGGGCGCAAAGGAGGCTTTGGATCAAGAAATTCGTTTCGAGCTTGGTGTGATGACCGGTGCGGCGGTCCAATGTCTCTCTATTGTGATAATAGTGGAGCCATTGCGCAAGTCAAGGAGCCGAGGTCACATCAGAAGTCCAAACACATACTTCGGCGATATCATCTCATCCGCGAGATAGTGGACAGAGGTGATGTCAAGATATGCAAAGTGCACACGGATCTCAACATAGCCGATCCGCTGACAAAACCTCTCCCTCAGCCGAAGCATGAGGCGCACACAAGAGCAATGGGTATTAGATACTTACATGATTGACTCTAGTGCAAGTGGGAGATTGTTAGTGATATGCCCTAGAGGCAACATGGAGATGTTGGATATCACGTCAATGTTTATGTATTTATGAATAAAGTGTTATTCAGTTTCATGAAATAGACATCTTGTATTGATCAATAAGTACGTGACTTATTTATGAGACTCGATATGTATGAATCTATTTCTAAACGATCCCTGATCATATGTCATATTGTTGGAACAAATATGATTCTAAGATCGGCATGTTTATTGATTGATGATCATGTCTCATAGATCATGGGTATGGAGATACCAAATCAATAAACATGGACATATGTGTTGGAGAACACATTGTTGGATAGACCCACCATGAGACACTACAGGAATTAATGTGCCATTAGTTGGTCTCAGGTAGTGTTGGTACAAAGTCCTTAGACCTGAGATCACCATGGATTCCAACATGTGTAGTAGCCTACTTTGGGACTACCAAACGCTATTCCGTAACTGGGTAGTTATAAAGGTAGTTTTCGGGTTTGCTATGAAACATGGAGTGGGATGTGAGTGATCAAGATGGAATTTGCCCCTCCTTTGGAGAGATATCTCTGGGCTCCTCGAGGTAATGGATTATGGAAATGCATGGCCATGCTAAGTTGATTGAGGAGTCAATCAACAGACAGATAATCCAATACGGTTCGAGTGAATGGTTAAGCTATTGAAGGGATGGCACACATCTTGCCTATAGCTTAACTGGTATCGTGAGGCAAAGGGATTTGTGTACACATTACAGGTTCAGAGCCGATATTATTCTTGTATACTATGGTGTCAATATGTGCTGCTAGGCGCCGCTGTTGACGGGTCGGCTGAGTTGGACTCGAGCCGACGATCGGCCAAGTTAGACTATAGCCGAAACCGAGTATACCTGAACCTACAGGGTCGCACGCTTAAGGGGATAGAATAGATATTCGAGTTGGACTCGGATACGGCTCGATCGGATAGGGATCCGATCGGATAGAGTCCTATGGGCTTACGACGTATGGGCGGCCAACTCTATGAGATACGGATGAGATCCAATTCAAAATAGAGTCCTAATCGGCCACTAGTCCTAGTCGGCCAACTCTATATAAAGGAGGGAGGGGTGGAGAGCTGCGACACGTCAATTGCATCGCGTGCAACAGAAGTCGCCGAGATCAATCTCCACGGAAACCCTCCCCACTTTCGAGCCAAACCCTAGCCTTGCATCGCGTGCTAGCACACGAGTGTACGACGTTCTGTCCCCGGACGTGTGGATACCGGTAGAGGCGCTGCTACGTTGCGCGCTCTTGATCGGCTTCGGAATCGGCTGCGGTCGGGCGCATCGGAGCGAGGCGTGAGAACGCGGCCGGACGACTCGAATCGGCTGATTGGCGAATCGTCTCGGGAATCGGCTACTTGTTCGGATCGGATTGCCACGATTGGCTATTCGCTGCACTCTACTCCAATCGGTAACGATCTATCGGCCCTTACTTGCAAGTGTTCTGGTTTGCGCGGTAGAAATTTTTGTTTTCGGCTAGCGTAGCCTCCGCGTTACCCTTCACCCGGTTCACCATGGACCGTGCTGCTGCCACCTGCCGACGTCAGCCTCACGTTGGCCCTTGGCTGCTAACATCAGCCCTAGCCCTTTTTCCTTTGAAAAATAATTAAAAATTGCGTAATAAATCTAATTAATTTCCAAAATTTATTTAAATGGTCCAAAAACTTCTAAAATTCATATCTAATTCATATGAACTCCAAATTGGGCCATTCAAGTCGAAAAATTCATCTAAAATTGATCTCTACTTGTTGGTCTACTTTTCATGTATTGTTATTTGGTTTTTATTAGAGTTTTTCCTTGTTTTCCATGCCAGCATGTACTTTTCATAGTTTTCGGAGTTCGCGCTCACGAAGATGAAGTTGTTGGAAGAAGCAAGGAAATTCACACTCCCCTTCAAGCATATTGAACCTATTTTTCAAATGTTTTATTCTTTGCAAATATAATTGTATTGCTTTGCTAATTAAATGGAATGATGGGATTACCTACCTGCTTGCTTGTGTCGTACCTCTTGATATCCGTCCTTTGTTAACCTTGGATCATAATCTGACTGGCTTTAGTTATTGATGTGAATTTTGCTAGAATTATACGCTTAGCCATGTTTAATCACCACTAGCTCACTAAATGGGATAATCACACTATCTAAACTTAGTTCAGATGAGCTGCAAGCTCGGAACATCTGGCCATGATTTATTGGTCGTGATATCCCAACTAAAATACGACTTAAATGGTGGGTTGTGGGTGCATAGTTTTAATTATCGTACCCATGCCAATTAAGGACTGGTTCATGGGAAACCCTGGAGGACTTACAGTGCTTACCACAAGCAAGAATGGGTAACTACGGAACTAGTAGTTATAGTTTTTCTCTAGCCAACGATCCCTGGCAAGGGTGGGCGTGATAGAGTTGCAGTTGGCCCCGGTGTAACATCCTGGCCCAGGGCTTAATAGGATTAATAGAATACTCATACCAACAAGTTGCAACTTCTTTTCCGGAAGCTCATCTCCAAAGAACTCTGAGGTTAAGCGTGCTTGGCCTGGGGCAATTTGGGGATGGGTGACCGACCGGAAAGTTCTTCCCGGGTGCGCATGAGTGAGGACAAAGTGCGCAGAAAAGACTGGTGTTGGTCTGTGAGGGCAGTCTAAGATCCTAAAGAGCTTCCACATGTAGGCGGGCCCAGCCCGGGAAGGGTGGGACGTTACAAGTGGTATCATAGCCGACCCTCACGGTTTCATGGGGCTCGTGGCGGGTCAATTGCGCGGGCAGCGGGCATGGTGCGCATGGCGCGTGGGCCCTGAGAGGACACGGCATGGTACATGCGCCGGCACTGGACGCACGGACATGGCCAAGAGGAGGTTCTGGCACAGGGTTGGCCGACGAGGACGTCGGGTCTTCTAAGGGTGTGGATGTAACATCCGGCCCAGGCTTAATAGGATTAATAGAATACTCATACCAACAAGTTGCAACTTCTTTTCCGGAAGCTCTGAGGTTAAGCGTGCTTGGCCTGGGGCAATTTGGGGATGGGTGACCGATCGGGAAGTTCTTCCCGGGTGCGCATGAGAGAGGACAAAGTGCGCAGAAAAGACTGGTGTTGGTCTGTGAGGGCTGTCTAAGATCCTAGAGAGCTTCCAGATGTAGGCGGGCCCAGCCCGGGAAGGGTGGGATGTTACACCCGGTATAAGGGTTGATGGGTTTCCGGATTCACCTGTGCCACTCGGGGGGCAGGGGCTGCCCCTGCCCAGGAACGGGAGTGGGGGCGAAACCTTGGTGTGGTTCAATTGGTTAGGGGAAAGTTATGCGAAAGGTATTGTCACGATTCCCCCGCTTTGCAGTATCATGGTGATACTTCGGGGGCATGGCAACATGTGTGGAATCGTGTCTTGTGGGTAAAGTAGCACACCTCTGATCAGAGTAAAACTATTCGAATAGTCGTGCCCATGGTTATGGGCGATCGACCAGATTCACCATGATTAGTCTCACCCTTAATTAAATTTGCTTCATAATCTGGATTAGATCTGGTGGGAATGGTTGGGCCTGTTCAACGTGGGTATAATGTTGTACAGTGGAGGATTAATATTGACTTATTTAATCAATAGTTTTCCCCGTTTTGAAACAATAAAATATTTGCCACCGCATTTTTGCAAAGACAGCCCCAAGCCTCTCCTTGCCTCCCCTCGTATCTCTGCATCCCTTGGTGTGGCTTGTTGAGTACGTTGGTTGTACTCAGCCTTGCAAATTCTTCCACCGATGTGTTGCCTTGGCGCAACCTCCTAAATTCATTCTTCATCATTCTCATAACCACGACGGGTACAAAATTTTCACGAAAGGCAGCTGTGAATTCCTCCCAGGTCGTTTCTCCGGCATCTTCAGCCCGAGTCTCTTTGTAGGTGTCCCACCAGTCACTTGCGGGACCTTCCAGCTGATTGGTGGCGAAGATGACTCTGTCAGCTTCCCGTACTCGGACGAGAGTCAACTTCTTCTCTATCACCCTCAACCAATCTTCAGCATCCATTGGTTCCTCTGCCATGGAGAATGTTGGCGGCTTGGCTCGCATAAACTCGCCTAAGGTTGATCCTCCGCGTTGTCCTTGGTTGTTGGCAATGGCTTGAAGCAGTTAGGTCTGTAAAGTCATGACTTCCGCTAGGGTGGAGGGGTTAGGCTCCGGCGGGTTCTTAGTAGTTGCTGAGGCTCTGCAACGGTGTGTCATCTGAGGAATATAGACGAGGTAAGAGATTGGATCGACTAAGGTCACGGTTCTAATCGATTTTTTTTCACTTCAACTTATTTTTAAGTGATCTTTTGCACACAACAAGCATGGTGGAATAAACTCGTTTAAGATATAACATAGAACTTTATATTAGTTCACAGATGTTACATCATAACGGTACATCGGACTGCCATGCACTGTCCCACACAAACAATCTCCCAAGCTTCAACATGCTCCGACATCTATTTTTTTAAGATAGCTTAGGGTTAGAGAGAGGTAATGGTAAGATCAAATGTTTGTAGAGAAACTGGGGTCAAAATTGTATGGGAAAAACATATTTGTTTTGGGAAAATAGTTTGTATTTTAAAAATAATCCTATGTAGGGATATTTCCCTTTAACCAGCTATAAAGGGGGTGGGATGCCAGTTGGTCTTATCCTACAGTCGCGCTGCTCTGATACCAGCTCTGTAGACCCCCTTTTTGGAACGAGAATCATTCAAGTTCATAGTACCATTTTCCTGGATCGAGTAGTTTGGTACCCACAAATACAGTACTGAATTATCAGGTGCAAAGTGCAAGAATAGTCTTACACCACAAATATATTATAATAATAGGCCCGAAGACAATATCCAACACATGCAGGACCTACTGGTCCGGATCAACCAAAAGAAGAAATTAGATAAGATAGCAGACAAAAGGCAGTGGCATGTTGATCGCCTACAGGCAACGATTAGAGACTACGACCTATTGTGCTCCATCGTCTTCATTGCCCTCCTGGCAGTAGGCATACGGGTCCTCCAGATCTTCCACGCCTACATCTGTAGGTTTGTGAGTATAGCAAGGGTGAGTACCCAACGTACTCAGCAAACAACCACGGAATGATGCACATGATATGGTCATTCAAAGGATGGCTGTGGTTTATTTGAAAAAAAGCCAATTTTTGTAAATCATTTCACAAACCTAACAGCTAGCCAGGTCATGTTTTAGTTCCAGAGTATATTCGGCGATGGTTCTATCTACCATCCATCGTGATTCCAAGGATGGCTTCCCGCCTCCGGATCATCATGGTTTTCTGGGGAGTCTACCCCTTCTTGCAGTTCGAGAAGTTGAGTCCACCAGCACAAAAAATCATTATGCATCCCAACCCATCATTTTAAAATTTATGAGTCTAGCCACTGGAGAAACTTGTCACATCGCTCATTAACCGCGAGCACGGCTATTCGAATAGATTGATTTACTCACACTGCTGTGGATGTACACTTTACCCGTACTCCGCAACTGCCATTGAATGAGCCTACATCCCTGTATATGGGACGGTCACGGCAAAGCCTTTCGATAACCTTACTTTGGCAGTACCCGCTCCATGAACTTAAATCCTCATGCACTCTAGCTGTCCTTTCCTAGCAGTGAGAGGAGTTCTGGCACTTCCGGGGTAAGGGAAAACCCTCACTACTAGGAAAGGACGGCTAGAGTGCAAGAGGATTTAAGTTCATGGAGCGGGTACTGCTGAAGCGAAGTCATCGAAAGGCTTTGCCGTGACCATCCCATATGAAGGGGTGAAAGCTCGTTCAATGAGTAGTCGTAGAGTATGGGTAAAGTGTACATCCACTGCAGTGTGAGTCAATCAATCTATTCGAATAGCCGTGCTCGCGGTTAATGAGCAACGTGTCAAGTTTCTCTCGTGGCTAGACTTATAAAATTTAAAATGATGGGATGGGATTGCATAATGATTTTGTGTGCTTGTGGACTCAACTTCTCGAAATGTGAGAAGGGGTGGACTCCCCAGATAACCATGACGAACCGGAGGCGGGAAGCCATCCTTGGAAATCATGATGGATGGTAGACAGAACCGTCGCCGTTGTAACATACTATGGAATTAAAACATGACTTGGCTAGATACTAGGTTTGTGAAATAATTTGTGAAAATTGGCTTTGTGCAAATGAACCATAGCCATCCTTTGAATGACCCTATCATGTGCATCATTCTGTGTCGGCTTGCTGAGTACGTTGGGTACTCACCCTTGCTATACGCACAAACCTTCAGATGGAGGAAACAAAGAACTAGAGGACCCCTATTCTTACTGCCAGGTGGGTGATGGAGGAGAAGGCGTCTACTAGGTCTTAGTCCCCGGTCGTTGCCTGTGGCAATCGACATGCCGCTGCCTTCCGACTGCTATCTTATCTAAATTCCGCTTTTGGTTGTTTCCGGACCAGTAGGTCCTATATGTATTGAGTATTGTCTTCGGGCCTATTATTGTAATAATTTCGATGTAAGACTATTCGTGCACTTTGCACCTGGTAATTCAGAACTGTATTCATGGGTAGCAAACTACTCGATCCAGGGATATGGTACTATGAACATGAATGATTCCCGTCCTAAAAACGAGGGTCGACGACGGTATCGTGAGCAAGGCGACCGTAGGATAAGACCAACCGGCGCCTACCCCGAATATCTGGTTAAAGGGAAATATCCCTACATAGGACTATTTTGAAAATATAGACTATTTTCGCAAAACAGATATGTTTCCCTCATACTCTTATCCCTATTCCTCTACTAAAATTGTTTGATATTACCCCTCTCTGACCCTAAGTTACCTTCAAAACAGATGTCATACCATGTTGGAGTTTGGGAGATCAAGGTTCCGCGGAAGGAAGGATTCGTGTCACAACTCCAGCTGTTGCTATGGTGCCTATGATACCCGGACGCACCCACCTACCGGATCAGAAGACATGGCACTGAGGGACACCCACTATGGGAAGCTGCGGTTTCGATTGAGGCCCGTATTGGGAGCGAGACGCCCTATTTCTTCCATACACGTTACCATAGAGATTTGATAGAGGCAGCCCTTCAGGACGCTACCCGCGAGGCATTCCTACGCCTCAATGCCATCCACCGTGCTGAGCTTACAGTAACCAAGTTCGTACACCATCCCTACCGGGAGGAAGGCAACCCAGTCTGCACCATGGAGGCCATCCCTTGCTGCTATAATCCCATGTTTACCCGTTTGTCCCGCTGGGCGAAATCGACTGATGATTGCTATGAAGATGCATTACTTGAGATAGATGACCAGCAGCGACGCCTGAATGATCTGGAGGAACACCAAAACTGTGGAGACCAGATCGACTCACTGAAGACCCAGCTACAAGCTAACGGCGCCCAATACGAGCAGCTCTCTGATCGTTATGTGGCTTGTGGAGAAGCTTTGGTTGAGTTGGAGGAACAGCTTAGGAAGAGCCAGCAACAGGATGGTCAACTGGAAGAACAACTTTTCTTCAACCCTGTTCCCGCCACTGGTACTTCTACTACACAAACACCCCTGCTCCTGTGCCCGACCACTACTACTTCATGACTCCCGCATGCTTTACCACCTTTCAAGCCATGATGGAGCAAGCCTTCATGCTGAGCACTGAGTCAGGACCATACCTGATCGACTCTACTGCTGCTACCTCATCGGAGCCCACCCCGGTTTCCACGGCTGTACCATCCGAGCCTGGTTTGGGAGAGGATAACCCCATCCAGATCAACACTGACTCCGAATCCGAGACAGAACCTATGGAGATCAAGTGGGAGCTCAGTGACACAGATCCATTAGAGGAGGAAACTCCTATTCGCGGCATGACACTCACCGGAGGTCCTATCACCCTTAGGACTGCCCGAAAGAGCACCAGGCCACCGAACAGGAGGATCGGACATGACCCTGAGGCCACAACCTCTGAGCCATGGGGACTTCGATTTGCTTCGCCCAAGGATCACCCTCTGCCTAGATCATGCGAATGGCTGGATGACTAGTTGGATACCAGCACCATCTCTGGTCTTGCTTTGGATGGAGTTAAGACAGCAATGACCATGCCCCTACAGCTTTTATGTATGAGACCATAGAACGATGTTAGTGATGTTGTATTGTGTTGTATGGACTACACATGTCCAATGTATCCCCCTGATGTAACATCTATGAACTGATAATGAAGTTCCATGTTATGTCATATATGAGTTTATTCCACCAAGCTTGCTTTGAAAGATCACTTCAAACAACTCAAAGAAAATTCCTTAGTATCGTGACATTAGCAAATCAAGTCTCTTACTTCATCCCCGTTGTTCAGATGGCGCATCGTCGTAGCGCCCCAGCAGCTACTGAGAACCCGCCAGAGCCTAACCCCTTACCCTAGCGGAAGTTATGGCTTTGCAGTCCCAACTACTGCAAGCTATCGCCAACAACCAAGGACAACACGGAGGATCAAACCTCGGCGAATTTATGAGGGCAAAGCCGCTGACATTCTACTCGGCAGATGAACCCATGGATGCCGAAGATTGGCTAAGGGTAATAGAGAAGAAGTTGACTCTCGTCCGAGTACGGGAAACTGACAGAGTCGTCTTCGCCACCAATCAGCTGGAAGGACCCGCAAGTGACTGGTGGGACACCTACAAGGAAACCCGGGCTGAAGATGCCGACGAACCCACTTGGGAAAAATTCACGGCTGCCTTTCGTGAAAACTTCGTACCTGCTGTAGTCATGAGGATGAAGAAGAATGAGTTCCGTAGGCTGCGCCATGGCAACACCACGGTACAAGAGTACCTTAACAGGTTCACGCAGCTTGCACGCTACGCCACAAGCAACCTAGCAGATGAAGAAGAGAAGATGGATAAGTTTATTGAAGGACTGAACGATGAGTTGAGAGGACCAATGATCGGTCAGGACCATGCCAGCTTCCAGAGCCTCATCAACAAGGTCGTGAGGCTTGAGCATGACCAAAGGACGGTTGAAAACAACCAAAAGAGAAGGCTTGCAATGGCCCGTCCAATTCAAGGAACACCCCAGCGACCTAAAGGAGCAACCCCGTCAGGTTGGAAGCCAGCCATAGTGGCAACCAATCGCCCTGCCGCACCCGGCAACGTCAGCAGGCCACCTACAACACTGTCTCGCACTCCAGCACCTACTTTGGCAGCCCCAGGAACCAGGAATGTCAACTGCTTCAACTGCGGAGAATTCGGGCATTATGCCAACAGCTGCCCTAAGCCACGCAACACCCCCAACCGCACCGGAGCCAATGCCATCGCAGTACGAGGAACCCTGCTCCGGCACTGGGACGTAGTTTGTTCAGAACGCCCCAACCAAAGGAAGCTACAACCGGATTCCGCCGTGGTCAGGTCAACCATGTGCGTGCTGAGGAAGCTCAGGAGGACCAAAGCGTGCTAATGGGTATGTTTTCTATCCATTCTGCACCAGTTAAAGTTTTGTTTGATCCTGGAGCTTCGAATTCATTTATATCGCCAAGAATAAGCAAAGAGCACAATTTGCACCGAGTAGACCTTAAGAGACCAACACTAGTACATTCACCCGAGGGAGATCTAACTATACCCCATGCGTGCATTAATGTGCCCATTCGGATCAAGGACGTGGTACTCCTGTCCAACCTTATGGTTTTACCACCCCAAACCCTGGATATCATACTAGGAATGGATTGGTTAACCAAGAACCAAGGGGTACTAGACTGTGGACGAAGAGAAGTTACCTTGTCTACCCCATGGGGATCACCGATGACAGTAGCCATGGATCAAGACCCTATGCTCTCTGACCGAGCTACGGGAATATTCACCATGTTACCCATAGTTGGAATGCCAGTAATCCAGGACTACCTGGACGTATTTCTTGAGGAACTACCGGGAATGCCCCCAGACCGAGACATAGAGTTCATCATTGACCTCATGCCTGGCACCGCCCCCATAGCTAAGAGACCCTACCGGATGCCGGTGAACGAATTGGAGGAACTTAAGAAGCAGATAAGGGAACTGCAAGAGAAAGGCTTCGTACGCCCTAGTTCTTCACTGTGGGGAGCCCCAGTACTGTTTGTTAAGAAAAAGGACGGAAGCATGAGAATCTGCATAGACTATCGGTCATTGAATGAGGTTACTATTAAAAACAAGTACCCGTTACCTCGAATCGACGACCTATTCGATCAGCTCAAGGGAGCCCGAGTGTTCTCAAAGATCGATTTTCGATCTGGATACCATCAGCTGAAAATTAGGACGGAATATATACCCAATACTGTGTTCTCTACACGCTACGGCTTGTACGAGTTCACAGTGATGTCCTTCGGACTGACCAATGCCCCAGCCTACTTCATGAACCTCATGAACAAAGTATTTATGGAATATCTGGACAAGTTCGTGGTAGTGTTCACATTGATGATATCCTTATCTATTCCAAGGACGATGAAGAACACGCAGAACATTTGCGCCTGGTACTAGAGAAGCTGCGAGAGCACCAGCTATATGCCAAATTCAGCAAGTGTGAATTCTGGCTTAAGGAAGTAGCTTTCCTCAGACATGTAATCTCGGCAGGAGGCGTAGCAGTAGACCCCGCCAAGGTCGAAGCGTTACCAAATGGAAAGCACCCGGTCGGTAACGGAGGTTAGAAGTTTCTTGGGATTGGTGGATATTACCGGAGGTTTATAGAAGGATTTTCTAAGATAGCTCGACCCCTGACCCAACTATTGAAGAAAGAAAATAAGTATGCATGGACTGAGCAATGTTAATAGGCATTTGACCAGCTCAAAGAAAAGTTAACCACCGCCCCGATCTTAGTCCTACCGGACAACCGGAAAGACTTCGTTATATGCTGTGATGCATCTCGACAAGGATTAGGAGGCGTGTTGATGCAAGATGGAAAGGTTGTGGCATATTCCTCAAGAAAACTATGACCTCATGAGGAGAATTATCCCACCCATGACTTAGAATTGGCCACAGTGGTGCATGCCTTGAAGATTTGGAGGCACTACCTGATCGGAAACCACTGTGATATATACACGGACCACAAGAGCTTGAAATATTTCTTTACTCAGACAGACCTTAACCTACGCCAGAGAAGATGGCTGGAACTAATCGAGGACTATGACCTAGGAATTAATTACCACCCTAGTAAAGCCAATGTTGTAGCTGACGCTTTGAGCCGCAAAGCCCAGTGCAACCAATTGAGGATGGAATGTATGGCCAACGAGCTTCAAGAAGAAATGGCCCGGCTTAACCTACAGTTGATTCCTCAAGGACAACTGAGTTCGCTGGAGATACAACCTCTCCTACGAAGTCAGATTAAGGAAGCCCAGACGGATTGCGACGAAATCCGGCTAATCAAGGAGCGTATGGCGGAAGGACTGGCTAAGGAATTCACAGCCGACAATGATGGAGTCCTATGGTATCGTCAAAGGATTTACGTACCAGAGAAAGGCGGATTGATAAGGCTAATCTTAAAAGAAGCCCATGAGTTAGCTTCTTTTAAAACACCTGGGCAGCACCAAAATGTATCAGGATTTGAAAACGAAATACTGGTGGCCCAACATGAAAAGAGACGTAGCGGAATATGTGGCCATATGTGATGTATGCCAACGAGTTAAGGCTGAGCATCAGTGACCTGCAGGATTGCTACAACCACTCAAGATCCCTGAGTGGAAATGGGATGAAATATGTATGGACTCTATAGTAGGACTACCCAAAACTGCTACCGGATACGATTCCATTTGGACTAACCAAGACTGCCCGATTTATCCCAGTCAAGACTCGGTATAGCAGCGCTAAATTGGCAGAGCTATACATGTCCAGAATCATGTGCCTACACAGAGTACCCAAAAGGATTGTGTCAGACCATGGTACTCAATTCACATCTCACTTCTGGGATAAGTTTCACGAGGCGTTGGGAACTCACCTCGCCTTCAGTACTGCTTATCACCCTCAGACTGATGGACAAACTGAGAGGACAAACCAGGTCCTTGAGGACATGCTAAGAGCCTGTGCATTGGATTTTACTAAGGACTGGAAGAAATGCCTGCCCTATGCAGAGTTCTCCTATAACAACAGCTACCAGGCTAGTCTGAAGATGTCACCGAACGAGGCTTTGTTTGGACGAAGATGCCGAACCCCATTGATGTGGTCGGAGACCGATGAACTCCTGTATTTGGACCAGACATCATTAGGGAAGCCGAAGAGAAAGTTCGTCTGATAAGGGATCGGCTTAAGGTGGCCCAGTCTCGGCAAAAGAGCTATGCGGACACTCGCCGTAGAGAGTTGGAATTCAAAATAGGCGACTTTGTGTACCTAAAAGTTTCACAGCTAAGAGAAACCAAGACGTTCAAGGTCAAGGGAAAACTGGCGCCAAGATATGTTGGACCTTTCCCGATAAGTGCCAGAAGAGGCGAATTGGCCTATCAACTGGACCTGCCGAAAAATCTTTCCGATGTACACCCTGTCTTTCACGTGTCACAACTGAAGAAATGTTTGCTAGTACGGAAGAACAAATCCCCTCGAAAGACGTCCTTATCAGCGAATACCTCACATACCCCGAACATCCCGTGAAGATTTTGGACGATGCTGAGAAAAAGACTAGGACCAAGACGTGGCGAATGTACAAGGTGCAATGGAGCAATCACACTGAAGATGAAGCCACTTGGGAAAAAGAAGACTTTTTAAAGACTGAGTACCCGAACCTATTCCGCGAATGGTAAGAAATCTCGGGGACGAGATTTATTGTTAGGGGGGTAGGTTTGTAACGCCCTGAAAATCGGAGAATTTAAAAACTAGGAATTACAAATCGGAACTTACAAAAACTTTTTTCTTGTTGCTTCTTGATCGTATTTATTGCTTCTTATTTGCCAGCTTGGTTGCATAAATTTATATGTGAGCGATTCATCTCCATATTTGAGAAAAACCAAATGATTTGGATTTCCATTAGGGAGAAGAATTTCGGAGTTTAGAGTTGCAAATTTTAATATAAAATAGGAAAAAGGGTTGTGGATTTATGAAAATACGTATTTGGGATCAAAACATTATTTTGGTGGGTGAGTAATATTTATTAGTGAATAAAATGAGTGACAAAATATTTCAAAAGATATATATAAAGTCTAGAAATTATTTGGAATCAAAATTGTATTTTTTGGAATTTAGGAAAAAGAATTAAATTAAATATGTGAACTATATTTTTTAAAAATAATAAAAGTGGGTGAAAAGTTGAAAATATATTTTACAACTTAACTTTTGGGTGTACTATATTGTATTTCAAATTTTGGGGGTGAAAAAATAGGATTTGGAAATTAGAAATTAAATCGGGGAAAATCGGAAATGTCACTATTCATCATGCGCCAAGTTTTCGACGTCGTCTCGAGGCCATACCGTGCCCGCCGCACGCGCGACACGCGCCGCGCCCGCGCCCGCCCCCACCCCCGCGCACGCCACGCGCCGCGCCACCACGCACGCGCGCCGGACCCGCAAGCGCGTGCGCCTCTCGCGCCGCGTCGTGCCCGCCCGTACCGACCCCGGCCGCGCGCTTGGCGGTCCGCCGCGCCGCGCCCGGCCCCGCCCGGACGCGCCGCGTGGCGGTCCACCATGCCACGGCGTGGCGGTCCGCCGATAGCCGCCGGCCGCGCCCCCTCTCTCTCTCCGTTTCTCTCTCTCGCTGTGCCTAAAAAATAGGGCAAAGCCCTCCCCGTTTCCCCACCTCACCGCCACCTTTCCTCCACTCCCTCGCCGGTTCTCGCCGCGTCGCCGCCGTGCGCTGAAGCCGCCACAAGCCGTCGCGAGCCGTCGCCGCCATGCGCTGAAGCCGCCGCGCCGCGAGCCGTCAGCCGCCGCCGTGCGCCGGTGCACCGCCGTCTCCCTCGCCGTCGTCGCCGCCCGCGGTAAGTCCCGAGCCGCCGTCCCTCACGCTAGCGCCGGCCACCGGCCGGAAACAGAGAGGAAGGGAGAGAGGGCGCGGTCGAACAGAGAGGAAGGAGAGGAATAGGAGAAAAAAGAAAAGAAAGAAAAAGAAAAAGAAAAAGGAAAAGAAAAAATGGGAAAAAATATGTTAAAATTCAGAAAAATTAGGAAAATATTTAGAAAAAATTTGGGAAAAAATTTGGGCAAAAATATATTGTTTTCTCGTGTATTTTCTCTATGCAAATTTGGATATCAAAATCGGATTTTTGGAGATTTCGTTTTCGCGACGTTTGTAATCCGGAGTTTATCTATTTTCTTTCCGCCATTAAAAATATATCTTTTGGTGCTCGGACCTTCAAAACCTCGAGCACTAATTCTTTTGATCAAGCGCTTTTCAAAAATGTATTCCCTTAATCAAATTGGATCGACATTTTGCGAAAACCTAAAATCCCAAAGTCGCTTTTTAAATCAGATTTTATCCCAAAAACTCTCGTCCGAACTCGAGTAGAATTTTAGGCTAAACATTTGGAGTCGTTTTTATGGTTCTTTTCGATCTCCCAGTATTTTATTGAATTCGATCGAATTCAATTGATTTTTCGCACGTACGGATAGCAACCGAGGGAGCGGGCACGGACTACGTTGAAGACCCCGGCCAACAAGTGTGCGAGCAAGGCAAGTCAACACTTTCCTTTGAACATATTGATCCTACTTTGCGAAATGATGTTGATTTAAATTACAAATTTGCATGCTATACACAAATGAGTACCTATGCTTGATATTCCCTGCCTTGATGTTGATTACCATTAGAATTATTCTTTGTAACCTTCGATGTGATATAACCGGAGGATAACTTCAGTAAAATTCTTAGCCCTGCTTATATTAGATTCATGCATACTCATGATTTTACAAAGAAGCTTCGTGCTTGGGCAACTATCTTTGGGAAGGTAGTTGGAACTCGGCATGTGGAGACATGAGCGCCACATTGCCTTGATCATGATGAAAATAGTTTTGATGAAAAAATAAAAAGTACAAAACCACTCTTTTGGACTGGGGCGGATGGATGGATTTGGGTGGATTCTGGTAAAGGCAAGAACCGTCCCTGGTCAATTAAGGACCGAGCCATGAGACTTATAACCTGGAATGAGCCAGTACAGCCATACTTCTCGAATGGGTATAGACCTAGCGGAGTAGATAGCCAAGCGGAGGCAGTATCCTTGTATAGTGGTTCTTGAGTGAAGAGGTGGTTCTGGTTATTGAGATAAGGCTGCGGCCTAAGTGTTGAGTAATGAATGAGAATGTTGTGAAAGTTTTTCCTTACCCCGGGAGCATCAGAACTCCTCTCACTGCTACGAAAGGACGGCTAGAGTACAAGAGGATTTAAGTTCATGGAGCGGGTACTGTCGAAGCGAAGTTATCGAAAGGCTTTGCCGTGACCATCCCATATGAAGGGGTGAAAGCTCATTCAATGAGTAGTCGCGGAGTATGGGTAAAGTGTACATCCACTGCAGTGTGAGTCAATCAATCTATTCGAATAGCTGTGCTCGCGGTTAATGAGCAATGTGACAAGTTTCTCCCGTGGGTAGACTTATAAAATTTAAAATGATGGGATGGGATTGCATAGTGATTTTGTGTGCTGGTGGACTCAACTTCTCAAAATGCGAGAAGGGGTGGACTCCCGAGAAAACCATGACGAACCGGAGGCAGGAAGCCATCCAGTGAAATCACGATGGATGGTAGACAGAACCGTCGTCGTTGTAACATACTATGGAACTAAAACATGACTTGGCTAGATACTAGGTTTGTGAAATAATTTGTGAAAATTGGCTTTGTGCAAATGAACCATAGCCATCCTTTGAATGACCCTATCATGTGCGTCATTCCGTGTCAGCTTGCTGAGTACGTTGGGTACTCACTCTTGCTATACGCACAAACCTTCAGATGGAGGAAACGAAGAACTGGAGGACCCCTATGCTTACTGCCAGGTGGCCGATGGAGGAGAAGGCATCTACTAGGTCTTAGTCCCCGGTCGTTGCCTGTGGCAATCGACATGCCACTGCCTTCCGACTGCTATCTTATCTAAATTCTGCTTTTGGTTGTATCCGGACCAGTAGGTCCTATATGTATTGGATATTGTCTTCGGGCATATTATTGTAATAATTTCGATGTAAGACTATTCGTGCACTTTGCACCTGGTAATTCAGAACTGTATTCGTGGGTACCAAACTACTCGATCCAGGGATATGGTACTATGAACACGAATGATTCCCATCCTCAAAAACAGGGGTCGACAGGTTGCCACCTATAGCTGTTGCATTGGCACCGATACGAGGAGGGGTGCTGCGTGGCTTGGGGCAGTGGTTGGCAAGGTGCCCATACTCCGTGCAGTTGTAGCAAGCCCTCTTCTTCCTTCGACGTCGGGGAATCTTCATAGCATCTTTAGGGGTAAACACTGTGCATGTGACGATCATATTGCCTATACCGCCTATATTCCCTTTTTGTGACTTCCTCTTCTTGAGTGGTGGCAAACTGAAACCTTGGCCGGTTGTTTGACTGGATACTTTGTCCTTCCTTGCGCACTGTATCTCTTCCTCGATTGGGGTCCTGGTGTGCTTGTCCCATGTACTGTTCCTTACTCCATGTTCTTGTTCCATGAAACCGTAGCGGGGGTCAAGTGGTTCCTGCCATCCAAATGGCTGGTTTGGTGGCATTGCTCCCCGTGGACTTGACAGTGTACTTGCGAGAGTTATCAGGGCTTGCGTCGATTGCTGTTGATGGTGTCGTTGCATTTGTTGCATCATCATGACCATCAACTGTGTCTGGTTAGCCACTACCTGGGCTAGGGTCGGGTCCATAGGAAAAGGAGGTGGAGTCTCCACAGGATCGCTCTGGGTTGATCCATGAGACTGCTGGGATCTTGATTTACTCTCCTTGGCTCTATCCATCTACTATCAGAAAGAAAGAGAGAAGTAAAGGTTAAGCTATGGATGGGGCCTTATTCTGTGTACTCTCATCGTTTTAGTGGGTTAAACAAACAATCTCCCAAGCATCAACATGCTCCGACATCTATTTTTTTAAGATAGCTTAGGGTTAGAGAGAGGTAATGGTAAGATCAAATGTTTGTAGAGAAACAGGGGTCAAGATTGTATGGGAAAAACATATTTGTTTTGGGAAAATAGTTTGTATTTTCAAAATAATCCTATGTAGGGATATTTCCCTTTAACCAGCTATAAAGGGGGTGGGACACCAGTTGGTCTTATCTTACAGTCGCACTGCTCTGATACCAGCTCTGTAGAACCCCATTTTTGAAACGGGAATCATTCATGTTCATAGTACCATTTCTCTGGATCGAGTAGTTTGGTACCCACGAATACAGTACTGAATTATCAGGTCCAAAGTGCATGAATAGTCTTACAGCACAAATATATTACAATAATAGGCCCGAAGGCAATATCCAATACATGCAGGACCTACTGGTATGGATACAACCAAAAGCAGAAATTAGATAAGATAGCAGACGGAAGGCAGCGGCATGTCGATCGCCTATAGCCAACGACTGGGGACTAAGACCTATTGTGCTCCATCGTCTTCATTGCCCTCTTGGCAGTAGGCATACGGGTCCTCCAGATCTTCCACGCCTACATCCGTAGGTTTGTGCACTTTGGACCTGATGCACATGATAGGGTCATTCAAAGGATGGTTGTGGTTTATTTGCAAAAGGCCAATTTTCGTAAATCATTTCACAAACCTAACACTAGCTAGGTCAAGTTTTAGTTCCGAGTATATTAAGCGCGCGGTTACTGTCTACCATCCATCGTGATTCCAAGGATGGCTTCCCGCCTCGGATCGTCACGGTTCTCTCGAACTGCGAGAAGGAGGCGGGAAGCCATCCTTGGAATCAACTTCTCGAAAGGCGAGAAGGGATAGACTCCCCAGAAAACCATGACGATCCGGAGGCAGGAAGCCATCCTTGGAATCACTATGGATGGTAGACAGAACCGTCGCCGACTTAATGAACTATGGAACTAAAACTTGACTTGGCTAGATGTTAGGTCTATGAAAAGATTTGCAAAGTTGGCTTGTGCAAATAAACCACGGCCATTCCTTGAGAATCCCCTATCATGTGCATCTTTCCGTGTTGGCTTGCTGGGTACGGTTGGTACTCACCCTTGCTATACACACAAACCTTCACATGGTGGGAATGAAGACTTCGAGGATCCATATGCCTACTGCCAGGAGGCCGAAGAAGACGATGGCGCCTGCTAGGTCTTAGTCTCCGGTCGTTGTGTGTGGCAATCGACAAGCCGCTGCCTTCCATTTCGCTGCCTTACCTAATTTCTGCTTTTGGTTGTATCTGGACCATGAGGTCCTATATGTTGGATATTGCCTTCGGGCCTATATTGTAATACTTTTGGTGTAATACTATTCGTGCATTTGCACTTGATAATTTAGTACTGTATTTCGTGGGTGCCAAACTACTCGATCCAGAGAAATGGTACTATGAACACGAAAGTTTCCCGTTCCGAAAACGGGGGTCCACAGAGCTGGTATCAGAGCGTGCAACTGTAGGATAAGACCAATGGCGCCCTACCCCTTTATAGCTGGATAAAGGAGGAAATCCCCATCTAGGATTATTTTGAAAATAAAAACATTATGTCTACAAAACAAAATGTGTTTTCCCCTATACTCTTGTCTCCTTGTATCTTTATAAAATTTGTTTTACTCTCGCTTCCCCCTGACTCTAGAATCTTTTCAAATTTCTCCCCTTTTCCCTCCAACTCTCTAGTTGCTAAGCCTGGAGCATCATCTAGGAGCCAAGTCAAGTCCAAGCTTCAAGCAAGGCGATCAAGCCAAGCGGCCCTGAGTCAGCGCTTCCTGAGGATTAAGCGAAGTTTTCCCGGAGCTCACCCAAAACCTAAATCTCCCCCCGGAAGAGTAGCATCGGTAGTTCCTAGGATGTGTGTTGTTTGCTGTGTGCAGGTGTATGGTTTACATCAGTATTGGGGATGTGACCATGTTAGGTTGTTTGTTTACTCAACTGGAACAATAAAAGTATACTCACATCAGATCAGTAGTAAGCAGATTAAGGTCTAATCTTTAGTTAACCTCTTCTTTCCTCTCTCCAGTCTTCTCCGGCAACAGATGGGTAAAACCAAGGGCAGTGTCAGTAAATCAAGACCTCAGCGGCCCCGTGGATTAACTCAGAACAACCTTGTGAACACTCCACCTCCTTTCCCTGTGAACCCGACCCTAGCCCAGGTAGTGGCTAACCAGACACAGTTAATGACCATGATGATGCAACAGATGCAACGACACTCTCAACAACAATAGATGCAAGCTCACGGTTAGTACCCAGAGCAACGCCAGTATGTTCCAACGCAAGCCCTGATGACTCTCGCAAGTATGCTGTCAAGTCCACAGCTGGCGATAGCACCAACCCCGCCATTAGGTTGGAGGAAAACACCTGACACCTGCTACGGTTTCATTGAGCAAGGTCATGGCGTAAGGAACAGTTCATGGTACAAGTATCCCAAGACCTTGACCGAAGAAGAGATGCAGTGCGCAAGAAAGAATAAAGATTCCGGTCAAATAATCAGCCAAGATTTTAGTTCGCCATCATCCACCTCTAAGAAGAAAAAGTCACCAGAATGGAATAGCGGTTGTGCTAGGAAGATGATCGTCACAGGCACAATGTTTACTCCCGAAGATGCTGAGAAGATTCCCCGACACCTGAGGAAGAATACCTTCCGTGGTGCACGTCAGTTAACCCGACACCTCCAGCTTTATGGGCCGCCCAAACCAGAAGATGATGAATTAGGAGAAATGTCCTCTAGTGATGATGATGAAGCAAATGTGGAAAGTGTTAGTGAAGCAGAAATGGAGATCAAAGCATGTACCCATTGTGGGGAAGTTGGACAAACTGCAAGCATGTGCAACCACACCTGTCACTGTGGTGAGGACACCCATATGCCGAAAGAATGCCCCATGAGAGCCATCACATGTTTCTTGTGTGAAGGAACAGATCATGTACCTAAGGACTGTCAACTGGTTTCAATCTTAGATAAGAAAAAGGAAGACCAAAGGGTATTCCCATGGTCCGTCAATCAACTCATAGTTGGTACCACCAATAGAGAAGATGTTTTTGATCCTAAACCAGCCCCAACCCCAGTAAAGACCATCAGTGGTAACAAAGGCATGCTGCAGACCCAGAAGAGTGTACCACATGATAAATCGGGTCTGATTTGTTTCAGCTGTCATAAGCCGAGACACTACTTCGATAAATGCCCCCTTCCAAGACTAGCAAAGGAAGCCACTACATCTGGATGGAAGTCAACCGTCGTGGCAGCCAGTCGTCCTACTAAACCCAGCAATGTCAACAGGCCGACTGCGACCCAATCCCGTACCCCGACACCGACTCTAGCCGCACCTAGAAGGAAGAATGTGCACTGCTTCAACTGTGGAGAGTTAGGACACTACGCCAACGACTGCCCCAAGCCACGCGACACACTGTTTCGCACTCCAACGCCTACCCTGGCAGCCCTAGGAAATAAGAATGTGAACTGCTTCAACTGCGGAGAGTTCGGGCACTATGCCAACCAATGCCCCAAGCCGCACAACACCCCTGTCCGTACCGGTGCCAATGCAACGGCTGCTACTGCCCCTACTGTTGAATGCAGTTTGTTCAAGACACCGCAACCCAATGGACCTGATAACGGGTTCCGTGGCTAGCAAGTGAAGCCATGTGTACACCCAAGAAGCACAGAGGGATCATAGAGTGCTGATGGGTGCTCTTTGCAACAACTCTACCTAATTAAAGTCTTATTCGATTCCGGAGCATCGCATTCCTCCATATCAGCAAAAATAAGCAAACAACACAACCTACACCGGGTAAAACCTAAGAGACACATGTTAGTACATTCACCCAGGGAAGATATAACCATACCCCATACCTGCATCAATGTGCCTGTTCGAATTAGAGACGTAGTATTCCTTCAAACATCATGGTACTACCGCCACAAACCCTTGATGTCATTCTCGGGATGGACTAGTTGACTAAGAACAAGGGAGTTACAAACTGGCCGAAGGAGAAGTCACCCTATCCACCCCATGGACTTCACCGATAAGCATAACCATGGACCGAGACTCGATGTTGTGTGAGTGAGCCACGGGAATAATTACCCTACTACCATGACCGGTATGCCAGTAAGTTCAGGATTACCTGGACGTATTTCCTAAGGATTTGCTGATAATGCCCAAAGCAAAGCTTAAAATTTATTCAAGGGGGGTAGAGTGACATGACCATGGATCCTTAAAAATTGTGCACCAAGTTGTAGCTAGATAAAACCAAACCTTCTTTGGATGGTCTCCCATCAACCACAAGTCCCTGGATCACAATCATACCATATAGGGTCACTATCCATCTATACAATAAAGGTCTCTAAAAATTTGGAGTAGCAAGTCTATTATACAACTTAAGAAAAGCTTAATATTACACATACTAAATCTTGTATGATCGTTCTTTAGATGGGCACCGCCACCACCTGTTAGTCAATTAGACATTATGCCCTGTTCTTAGCAGAAAAAGGTGTAGATAGATCTGAGTTTCCTCAAAACGTAATTAGTTTCCTATGCTTTACAAGGGATACTAGTTGGGATGCAAGTCGCAATCCTAACAATCGATGCCATCCAACCACACTTCTGATGAGCAAAAACCCAACAACACCCTAAACCACCGGAGCACCAGCTTAAACCCAAAAATCCAATGTGCTCCGGATATAAAAGTAGAAGAGAGATTCAGGCAGTGGCCGCTAGATTCATACATAAGGGGACAAATTCTAGGGACCATCTATTGGCTTCCTAATTTATTAGTAATCCTAGAAAAGAGAGAAAGACAGTAGGTGCCAACACGACGAGAAAACAAACTGCCTCACAATGGAAATCCTAGTAAGCATCCTCTGTCGCAACCCTCCTAACAAAAACCAATGGGTATAGCACCGAAGCCATTAAAGTACTAATAGTTGTTCCGACATACCACACTTTTGCCCACACCCATTGCCAAGCAGCAACCCCTTTTGCCAGAATGCAGCCTCCACGACCGAAGAACCTCGACACCACTATCCTCCGAGCATCGTCTCCGGCGATGAATCCACCCATTGCCTGGACCAATGAGGAAACATCTCCTTACATCCTCGACCCTACGACTGCAAGCCCTAACCGCCGACAAAGTCCGCCTCTGCCAGGAAGCCGTTGCTCTACTTCGCCTCATCCTCGCTCCATCCCTTCTTCACTCTAACTACTTCGCCTCCACTCACCCTCCAATCTGCTAACCGGGACAAGTGTGAGAGACAAGCCACCTCTCTTTCCCCTTTCCTTTATAAATGAAGCAAGGGCACACATCAAAAGATTCCTTGCGGAAATATTAGATTAATAGAACCCCTAAGTCTAGAGTACCTAGAAAGGTTTAAAAAAATTGGATAACATAGTTATCTGAAACAAAGAATCGCAAAGACACAGTAGGGATCACCTTAAGAACTCCGTGATAGATTTCCGCCTCGTCCTAAACAAATATCCTATCCATCGTTTGTTGGGATGAAGTCCTAAATAAATCAGTCCTAGATAAACCAACAAACTTCCAACCACAACCCAACCCAAATCTTGGGAACGAGATTTATTTTAAGGGGGTTAGGTATGTAACACCCCGAAAATCGAAACTTAAAAATCGCGATCTAAAAACCAGAATACACAAGAAAACTTTTGAGTTATTGCATCTTGTCGAATTCATTTGCCTCTTATTCGCAAGTCATTGATGCCGAGTTAAATAATTGAATATCTACTTTGAAGGGAAAAAGTCGATAGGGTTTTAAAATCCTAAAAGAAAGGAAATTAAAAATACTAGGAATAAAATTTTAGAAATAAAGATTTAAGAAAAAGTTAATATTTAATAAAAATTTACTTTTGAACAAAAGAATATAGAATTTTTGGGTAAAATACAAAAATCTACAAAGTTATAAATAAGAAAGAAAAATATATAATACTAACAATACATATATAATAAAAATATATATATATGTATATAATAAATTAGGCCAAAAATTCTATTTAGTTTATATGTGAAATACAAAAGGAATGGATAATAATAAATAAATAAAATAAAATAAAAGAAGAAAAATCAAAAAAATAAAAAATGCACTGTTCATTATGCGCCAATCGCCGCCGATCAGTCCCGAGCCCCGCGCGCCGCGCGCCGTCCCGTCCCTCACGCCCCATGCGCGTCACCTCCGCCCCGCCACGCGTCCCATCACCGTCTCGTGCCCCGCGCCACCCGCCTCGCGTGGCCTCGCCGCCGCCGCAACCTCGCGCCGTGCGCCTGGCTGCCGCCATCGCTGCGCCGACATCGCGTCACCGCCTCGCGCCGCGTGTCGCTGCCACGCCACTGCCATCGCCATCAAATCCTCCGGCGCGCCTATAAAAGGGAGGCGCAGCCCCTCTTCGCCCTCACCCCACCGCCCCACGTCCTCTCCCTTGCTCTAGTTCCCTTCCTCCTTCTTCCCTCCCCGCGCCGAGGTGCGCCACAACCGGAGCCGCCGCATCGACGCTTCCCCCCTTCTTGCCGCCGGTAAGCCTCCTCCCCCGCCGTCCCGTAGCCGCCGCCCTAGGGTGCCGCTCGGCCGAGAGAAGAGAGGAGCCGGAGAGGAGGAAGAGAGAAGAAGAGAGGTAGAACAGAAGGGAGGAAGAAGAAAGAGGAGAGGAAAGAAAAAAAGAGAAAAAAATAAAATAAAAAAGAAGAAAAGAAAAATATAAAAATATTTTGGGGAAATAATTAGAAAACTTTGAATACAAATATATTCTCGGAATAAAAATTTTTGGGAATAATTATAGACTAAATCTTAATATATAATGCTAAGAATTTAATTACCTTGTGAATTCAATTTAGGAATTTAATTATGACATTAGGAATTTAATTATAAATTACTTTGTAAATTAAACACTAATTTTATCATATGGGTTCTAAAAATATAAATTCTAAAGTTATTAAATATAATGTTAAGCTTTTGGGTTAGTTATTTTTGGATTTGATTATTTTAACCCTAGGGCTTGTCGGCGTGATAAAGTAGGATAAAATTTGAGTTTTAAAATTATTTTCGGGTATAATATTTTTGAGTCGTCGATCATAATGTTTCTCAAATTTAAAATGTATTAACTTGAGATAATGCCACATCATAGTTAATTAAATCGGGTCAACGTGAAACTTCAAATTATCATAACTCGCTCGTTCTAACTCGGATTCTATCGAAACTCGAACCTAAATTTACTTAAAATCATAGCCTAGTGTTAGAAGCCGCTTTTCTGATTTATTTGGCTTTTGGTGATTCTTATTTGAATTCTAATCGAATTCAATTGGATTCCTCGCACGTATAATAGAGCCCGAGGAAACCGTTGAGAACGTCGAAGACTCAAGCCAACAAGGTCACGAGCAAGGCAAGTCATCACTCCCTTTGAACATATTGATCCTATTTGCGAACTTGTGTTGATTCTAAAACTAAAATGTGCATGCTATGCACAAAAAGAATACATATTCTTGTTATGCCATGCCTTGATGTTGATTACCTTTAGTTATATTCTTTGTAACCCTCGACATGATGTAACCGAAGGAAATCTTCGGTAAAATGCTTAGCCATGTTATTATTAGATTCATGCATACTCATGCTTTTGCAAAGAGCTATATGCTTGGGCAACTACCTTTGGGAAAGGTAGTTGAGATACGGCATGTGGAGACATGAGCGCCACATTGCCATGAGAATGATCAAATGAGTTTTGATGAAAACTAAAAATACCAAACAAATGTTTTAGACTGGGGCGGCTGGATGATTTGGGTGGATTCCGGAAAAGGCAAGTGCCGACCCTGGTCAATTAAGGACCGACCCATGAGATAGCCGAGAAACGAGCCAGTACAACCATACATCTCGAATGGGTATAGACCTAGCGGAGTAGATAGCCGAGCGGAGGCGGTACCCTTGCATAGTGTTTTTTATGTATGAGCTGAGACTGAGAATGGATGATTGAAAACTGAAATTAATTACAACTTGAAGAATGAAGTTTTCCCTTACCCCGGGAGCGCCAGAACTCCTCACACTACTAGGAAATGATGGCTAGAGTGCAAGAGGATTTAAGTTCATGGAGTGAGTACTGCCAAAGTGAGGTTATCGAAAGGTTTTGCCGTGACACGTCTCATGTGTTGGGACGTAGGCTCATTTGTTGGGTAGTCGTGGAGTACGGGTAAAGTGTATATCCACTGCAGTGTGAATGAATCAATCTATTCGAATAGCCGTGCTCACGGATATAGAGCATCGTGACAAGACTTTCGCTTGGCTAGACTCTAAATTTTAAAATGATGGGATGGGTTTGCATGATGATTTTTATGCACTAGTGGATCAACTTCTCAAAAGGCGAGAAGGGATAGACTCCCCAGAAAACCATGACGATCCGGAGGTGGGAAGCCATCCTTGGAATCACTATGGATGGTAGACAGAACCATCGCCGACTTAATGAACTATGGAACTAAAACTTGACTTGGCTAGATGTTAGGTCTATGAAAAGATTTGCAAAGTTGGCTTGTGCAAATAAACCATGGCCATTCCTTGAGAATCCCCTATCATGTGCATCTTTCCGTGTTGGCTTGCTGGGTACGGTTGGTACTCACTCTTGCTATACGCACAAACCTTCAGATGGTGGGAGTGAAGACTTGGAGGATCGATATGCCCACTGCCAGGAGGGCGAAGAAGACGATGGCGCCTGCTAGGTCTTAGTCTCCGGTCGTTGCCTATGGCAATCGACAAGCCACTACCTTCCATTCCGCTGCCTTACCTAATTTCTGCTTTTGGTTGTATCTGGACCATGAGGTCCTATATGTTGGATATTTCCTTCGGGCCTATATTGTAATACTTTTGGTGTAAGACTATTCGTGCATTTGCACCTGATAATTCAGTACTGTATTTCGTGGGTACCAAACTACTCGATCCAGGGAAATGTTACTATGAACACGAAAGATTCCCGTTCCGAAAACGGGGGTCCACAGTATGATGCAGGATAATTCACAAGGAAGGATAGAGTTTCATTTGCAAAAACAACATTTCACAAATAATAATACTTTAAAGCAGCAAAACAGTAGTATATAATTGAGCAATATTAAATAATCACTGTCCAACGTTAAACCCACGTTGCAACAAGCCCAACCAACCATCTATATTAGTCAAATTCCAATAGTCATATTATTACTTAAATGAAACTAATCATGGTGAATCTGGTTGATCGCCCATAACCGTGGGCACGGCTATTCGAATAGTTTTTAACTCTGATCAGAGGTGTACAACTGTACCCACAAGACATAGCCCCATGACACGTTTCCGCATGCCGGTGTACCACCATGATACCCCGGAAAGGGATTGTGACAGGACCCTTCACATAATCCCCTCTAACCAATCGTACCACACCAAGATTTTGCACCCATTCCCATAAGGGCAATGGGCAGCGCCCCCTCCCGCGTGCCACGGTGAATCCGGCAGCCAATCAACCCTTTTAACCGGGGCCGACCCAACTCCATCAAGCCCACCCTCACTAGGGTACATCAGCTAGAGATAGCTATACTACAGATCAAGCCATTACCCATGCTGGCTTGTGGTATGCGCGATAATTCTTCCAGGGTTATCCGAGAACCGTTCCTTAACTGCCATGGGCGCGACTATCCAAAACCATTGCGCCAATAGCCCACCATTGTCATATTTTAATATTATTATCATTGTCTCTCATACTTGACATTATCTGTAAAATAATCTCCACTATAGGGTTTAAATAATGTGATTCCCTTAAATGAGCTAATTGATCTAAGCCAGACTAAGCATGTCCTAAACCATTATCTGGTCATGTTAAACCCAAGTTATCAATGGTATAAGGTAAACAAGTCCTATGGCTGAGTACAATAGGTAAAATAGTCTCATAAAATGACATTCTAAAGCATATGCAATACTTGAGAGAAATAAGTCATTTAGGAAAAATAGGTACAATATGATCTATGTAAGACATGCCTTGCTATGAAGATTAAGGAACTTCTGCGACTACTTCGAAATAGACAGGATCGCTGGAACTATCAGAATCTACACGACAAACAATGCACTCAACAAAACATGCTAAAAGTCTACTGAAACAGCACAGAAAACTATTTTAATGGATTCTTGGCATTTTCTGGATTTAATGAAATTTGAATGGACATAAACAGAGCTTGGATCAAAAAGATATGAATTTTAAAAGATTATCTGTGTTTTTTACTAAAACAGAAAAGTCCTTAAATTATTTACTGCGCAATTAAGTCTCGGGCTGACGCAAGCGGCTGGCCCACGGGAAGGGCAGATGTCAGCATGACGCACAACTGACGTGATACTGACGCAAGCGAGGGCTGACGAAATGCTGACTCAAGCAACTAGGGCTGACATCGGCAATGACGCAAGCGCTGACGCAACCGACGCATGGGCGCCGGTCCATGGTGGACCGGGTCTACGAGCGGGCGACGGCACAGGCACCACGTGGACACACGTGGCGCTGACGTGGCGCCATCGTGGCGGCTGAGCATCGCGCGGGATCGATGGCCTCGATCTACAGCTCGGTAGATCGGACGGTCGGGGTCAGCTATGGTTCTTTGGGGGTGGCGGCCAAGCTCGGCAAGGCCGGCCAAGTGTCACATACCCAAATCAAGGGTAAGAAAAATTTTGTTAAAACCAAATCAAAGTAAAGTTTCTCAATTTTTTGAACCAAAAAGTTTTCTTTTCTAACTTAGGAAAGTACCTCAACCTAATGCTTGATTAAAAATTTGAGAACAAAATAAAACATTTTTCCTTTCTAACTTATAATGTGGATACAAACATACATGTGCACGTACATATGCATAAAACAAATGTTTTGAGACCGAGTCCTTTTTGCATTCAGATTTTTAACTCGCATTTCATAATAGGTCTCATGAGCAATAACGAATATTCAACTCACTAATCAAGCCCATAGCTAACCTTGAATGTTAACAAGAGGACATAAAGTTTAATTCAAAAGGATCATCTCCTCAATTCAAGGTAAAATCCAATATAACCTTATAGTCAAATTAGATGCTTTTACAAAGTGGAAAAAACTATACCTAGGGAGATTACCCTAATTCTCTAAAATAATCCGCACTAGATAAAATCATGGAAGAATTCATGTATGTGCCAAAAATTATGTACAACTCAACATAATTTTAGTGCAATTTAATAACTGGGTTTGAAGCCCCAAACAAGTTAGACAAAACAGTCAAATATTAGGCGAATTGATATTCTTATCGGCTAAAATGACATCTATTCTAAAAGCTAATTAAAATGCACATAAGTGCATATGTAAAATAATTTATTCAAATATTAGGCTAATTATCATGAATATATATAATTTTTCTAGAATTTTTCTTCTCTATCTATGTCTCCTAAAAATTCAAATTATTTTCCAATTATCCCATCTTTGTTTAATTTCTGGGAACAATCTACAAATGATTTTTGAATGCAACCAAATAAAATAGAAACTAGATACACTCCTCTACCCCAGTAAACATTTCACTAATTACCATGTTCATAGATTAAATTATGAAGCTACAAAGATTAGGGAGAGAGAAATAATCTGAAATTTGCTTTAAACCATTCTCACTTGTGTTCTTACCCACCTCTCTCACCCAAACCTAGACCAGCACGAAGTGGACCCACTTGGCAGCCACTTGAGCTTGCTCCACTCGAGAGCAAATTGTTCCACTGCTCAGGAAAATGACAGAGAGGAAGAGAGGGAAAGGGCACGTGTGAGCGTCCTCACGGTACACCTAAGACACCACTGCGAGCTTGATCTTCACCATTTGAAAAACCCTTTCGCCACCACACTCTTCATCACTCCCTCATTGCGTTCCACAAAGAAATCGAGAGTATTCACCTCGGAATCGCCGGGAACGGCCTGGTCTTCATCTATGTCGGAAGGTGTTTGATCCTTGTTGCGACTTTTCTGGTGAGCTTCGCCGCGAACCAACCATGGGAACGTGATCTCCTTACGATACCTAACACATCTATGCGCCCTTTGTCCCTGTCACATAGGTCAAGTCCATGGTGATATGATCACCATCGCTGTCGGCTCCGGTATGCCGCTACGCGTCACGTTCTCGCTGCAAGGTGGAAGTCCGGCTGAGCTAATTTCCCAGCGTTGTCGCCACATCACTACAGTCTAGAAGCACAAGCGCTTTGTGCCGGAGAGCCCCAATCACTAGATCAAAGCCTTCTTCCCCGACTCCGGCCAGGGAGCTCCAACGTCGATACTAGTCGTCTCGGTGAGCTTCCATCCAATTTCTTGTGCATGCTTCTCACTGGGGACCTCACTAAACTCCTGGACATCTTCTCCTAGCAGCGCAGCGACCATAGCAAGCCGCCGCCGTGAAGCCGACGCCATCCACCATCGTCGAGCCATTATCATTATCATCACTGTCACCCGTGCCTTGCCAAGCCATGTACAAGCTTTGTTAAGCATCCAAGAACCTCTAAGGAGCCTATGCATGCGTTAGTTTGGCACAAATCGAGCGGTAGCTCCATATGGCTCGTCACCCCGAAAACAGACGCTGCTCGTGCAATCATCATCGTCGATTCCGGACATCTCTGGAGACGAAACCACCACCGATGGGTCCGCAAGAGAATCCTCTTCATTTTATGTTTTGGATGCGTAGGCCGAGAAGCCGCCTTTCGCCGTCGGCATCGCCGTCATGCCCGTCGGCCAGTGAAGCTCTGCTCCTGCTGCTGTTTCTCCTCGCCCGCACCTATGATAGGTGGGTCCCACTCGTTTAAGTGCTAAACAGTAGGGGATAAAGGATGGTGGGGTTAGTTTTGTAAGTATTCTTTCAGTGACATGTGGGCCCATGAACTCTTATGTAAATGAATTGAAACATAGGGTTTTTTCTTTAAAATATCTAGCCACTGACATGTAGACCCCATGTGTATAAAAATTTGAAAATTGCTAAAACATAAAATTTTAATAGGAAAAACAAATAAACTTGTAAGATCCATATAAAATCCAATTTAACTCCTTTTAGGATGAAACAAATTTATGTGAACTCATGAACTGATGGACTTTAATGTAGAATTATAAAACTTGGCACTCACAGTACAAAATTTGTCTCTAAAATTTAAATAAGGAAAACCACACATAGAGCTTGCACAAATTATAAAATGCATAGAAAATTTAATTTGACTTATTTTTGGACAAACTTAAATTCTATAGATGCATCAACTTGCACTCTTTATTTAGAAAAAATAAAAATATATAGTTACTTTGTACCAAATACCTCTTGAACTAAAAATTTTAAAATGATAAGATTTAGGTAGGTTGAAATTTAGGGATTTATATAAAATTCATATTAACTTCTTTTGAGTAAACTCAAGTACTGTAGGTTCACCAAGGCATTTATTTTCAAAATATAAAATAAAAGTATATGTTTTCTGTATAGAAAAACCCTTTAAATATTTAAATAAGGAATGAATAAATTAGTGCCCACCTCAACTTGTAAAATTTGTAGAAAATTTATTTTTAATCCTTTTTGAGTGAACCAAGTTTCTATAGGACCAGCAGCAAATAAAATTCAACTAGGTAAAATAATACATGGCCACTCATGTACCAAATATGACAGTAAACATTACAAAGATAACCTAGATGCTAATAATAGTAATTAAGTACTATACATATGTAAGTATAAATATATACATGCACCTTAGCTCCAAAAATAAACCTAATTAAAACTTGTTAGGCCATAGAAACTTTAGGTTCAACCTCATACACTAAAAACTTGATGCACTTAGTTGATGAAATAAGTTCATGGAATAATATAATGTATAGCTAGTTTAGAATAGAGCACCCCTAGTTTATAAAGTAAAGACCCTGAGCTTATGAACTAAAAATGGCTTGGTCAACCAAAATTAATCCTTTTATTCACCTGAGTAAAAGGGGAACAAATGTTCTGAACCTTAATATTTAAGCTAGGCACACATTGGATACTATAGGCCTAGAACACGTTATAAATTTGTAAAATGCATAAGAAGTTCACAATAGCTCTAATAATTATGAAACAAATTGTGTTAGACTTAGAAAACTTATTTCCTTACCTCTGTGAAGTCAAATTGATAAAAATAAAATTATAGGAACCTTGTCCAAACATCACCTACCCATATGCCGCTACGTCCTGATAAAACTTCTAAAAATCGTAACTCCTAAATGGAATAAGGTAAATTAGAAATTCTTTCACATAAAATTAATTTTGGATTAGTACCTACTCAATATGCACAAATCATGCATTTTAGAGTATTTTGGATTTTCGCCTGTTTTTGGTGTTTAATTGCACATCGTGTATTTTATATAGATAATTGCTTAAGCGGTGAAGAAGTGACTTAGATGCTGACCCTTTTCCAGTTACAAGGCAAGTTCTTCCCCTCCTTTCCTTTGAACACATTGAATCCCATGTTTGGAGGGATGAAAATATTTGTTTACAAAGTTGCATACGAACTTAGACTATATCGATATTTAAAACCTGGATATGGTAGTTATGTCCTAATTGCTGCATCTACTACCTTGAATAATTGTATTCCTTGCTGTTTGTACCCCTAGAAATGGTTAGAGTACATTTCCTTGTGCTCAAATGGGTTTATATATGCTTATTGCCAATACTTGCTTAGCCTTGCTTAGAATTATGCAAATGCTCATTCCATCGATAACTAAAATGTGATTTTGATATATGAACCCTTGTTGGGATAGAATTAATATGATGAGTATTTGCGAACCAAAATGGGTAAAACAAAAATGTTATTTTGACTTGGGCGGCGAATGTGGCATGCAATTGATGTATTTGTATGCCGATAGGGGGAGAGATGTTTGCCCAAGTCCATAAGGACCGAACTTGTGTCACCAACTTAAAGTATTTCATACATCCACGTGTGTTAGTATGGGATGACCTAAGCTAAATAATCTACTTAGCACCTAGGCTTGCATTATGGTAGGCACTGTGAGTATGGGTTCGGATAACCCAGAGGAACTTCCTATTTACCCCCAAAGTGGTAGTTTAGGCGACTAAGTCTGTCCAATACAACGATATTGTGCCACGCGGGTGGGTTCCTGTCGTGTCCGCCACCACGGCGTCAAGTTTAAGGCAGGGCCACGCTACTTGACGGTTCTAGGTTATTTCCAGTATGCCTAGGATGGAGGAACACAAATCGTGCTGGTGCAAGGCTAGGGATTAAGTAGTGTAAAGGCTTCGTTGTGACCTCTAGTCTTTACTCAATGTGTAGAGTATTGTGGTACCGACGGGTACTGAGCAAAACTAGAGCGCTTCACTTCAAGTGAGCGATTCACATCATGTGGGTAAGCTATACAAACTGTACAGAATTCTCTAAAACTAATTGATTAGCTGCGCTCACGGTCAAGAGCGCTTTAGTGAAGTGTCATGAGTATAGACTCTCAATTGTTTTAAAAATGTGATCATGTGTTTTTGATAAAATGTCTTGAGTTGTGTGAGTGTGGTGATATATTGTAACTTGTTGTCATGGAGGATGACAAGGTAATGATTATGATGGAATCATAATTAAATTAATGATGAAACTTAAAACTTATCTTTGTTAATTGAATTGTCATCTCCTTTGTAAAGAATTGTGAAATAAAATTTGCTTTATGCTGAAAATGAACTACTCATATAGCCCTCCGTTGAATATATGCCTATCATGTAGTATGTTAGGATTGACTTGTGCTTACCAGTACATTAACTTGTTCAATGTACTGACCCTTGCCATTGGAATATCCATTTTGCTTGCAGGTCTAGACTTAATCCTTGAGTGAAACGGGTTTTTGATTTGTTTCTTCTAGGATTGAACTTAACGGGGTAAACCCCTAGACAGTGTGCTTGTGATTGGGTAGCCAAGCTTCCGCAGTTCCCTGATATATTTTTATTTGGCCGGTCAGCCTATGTAATTATTAAGTTAATGTAAGTCTTACATTCCGTTCTTCCTTGATGTGTTTGCGATGGATGCCCATGCTTAAGATTAAAGTGGGAATCTAGCGCACATCCTGGGAGCTAGATTCTCATGAGTAAGAGTTAAGGATATTTGAGGTGTTGTAGATCTTTAGTCATTTTGTCAAGTCTCCTGAATGTGTAACACATCTGGTCGCCACCTTCGAGTGGTTTGACGGGCACATCTCAGGATGAAGTTGACTGGCAGACTAAAGGCCTAGCAATGTCTCCAATATCTTTCTCTTGGAGCGTCGAACATCTCATTGTGTTTGAAGGAAAATATGGGCTATGCTATACATTCCTTCAAATATAATAAGAGGTTCGAGTGCGTCCCATCACCAAGTCCGCGTGGCGGCCGGCTGGTGTAACACCTTGAAAATTAGAGAATTAAAAACCGAGAATTTAAAAAATCGGAACTCACAAAAACTTTCTGCTTGTTGCTGCTGGATCGAGTTTTTCGCTTCTTATTTGCCAGCTTGGTTGCTTAAATTTACATGAGAGCGATTCATCTCGATGTTTGAGAAAAACCAAATGATTTGGATTTCATTGGGAGAAAAAGCTCGGAGTTTAGGGTTGAGAATTTTAAAATAAAATAGGAAAAGGGTTGTGGATTTATGAAAATACCTATTTGGGAACAAAACGTTATTTTGATGATTGTGAAATATTAATTAGAAAATAAAATGGGCAATAAAATATTTTAGAGGATTTCTATGAAGTCTAGAAATTAATTGTAATTAAAAATTTTGATTTATGGAATCGAGGAAAAAGGATTAAATTAAATGGGCGAAATATATATTTAAAATAATAAAAGTGGGTAAAAAGTTTGGAAATATATTTTTAAACTAATGTTGGGAATACTAGATTTTATTTTGAATTTTTAGAGTGAAAGAAAATAGGATTTGGAAATTAGAAAATTAAATCGGGAAAATAAGAATAGGGCCGAGTCCCATCTCTTTTTCCCCCACCTCGCCGCCGCATTCCCCCTCTTCCCTCGCCGGTTTTCTCCCGAGCGCCAAAAGCCACCGTGCGCCACCATCGCCGCCGTGCGCCGCTGTCGCCATCGAGCCCTCGCCGCAGTGCGCCGGTGGTCTCCCCTCGCCGTCGCCATCGACCGCCGGTGAGTCCCCGAGCCGCCGCCTCGTGCTAGCGCGCCGCCGGCCGAGTCGGTGAAGGGTTACGCGGAAGCTACGCTAGCCGAAAACAAAACTTTTCTACCGCGCAAACCAGAACACTTGCAAGTAAGGGCGATAGATCGTTACCGATTGGAGTATGCGCGGAAATAGCCAATCGGGCTATCTCATCTGGAACTGTGCTGGCCGATGACAGCCGATTCCCGCAAGCCAACAGCCGATTCCTGGGGACAGCCAATTCACCAATCAGCCGATTCGTCGATGTAGCCGATTTGCCGAGTCGTCTGACCGCGTTCTCGCGCCTCGCTCCGATGCACTCGACCGCAGCCGATTCCTAGCCGATCAACAGCACGCAACGTAGCAGCGCCTCTACCGGTATCCACACGTCCGGGGACAGAACGCCGAACACCCGTATGCTAGCACACGATGCAAGGCTAGGGTTTGGTTCGAAAGTGGGGAGGGTTTCCGTGGAGATTGATCTCGGCGACTTCTATTGCGGATTCGGTTCAATGCAATACAGCAACTCTCCACCCCTCGCCCCTTTATATAGAGTTGGCCGACTGGGACTAGTGGCCGATCAGGACTCATTTTAAATCGGATCCCATCCGAATCTCACAGAGTTGGCTGCCCATACGTCGTAAGCCCATAGGACTCTATTCAATCGGATCCCTCTCCGATCGAGCCGTATCCGAGTCCAACTCGAATGCCTGTTCTTATCCCCTTAAGCGTGCGACCCTGTAGGTTTAGGTATACTCGGTTTTGGCTATAGTCTAACTTAGCCGATCGTCGGCTCGAGTCCAACTCAGCCGACCTGTCAACAGCGGCGCCAAGCAGCACATATTGATACCATAGTATACAAGAATATAATATCGGCTGTGAACCTGTAATGTGTACACAAATCCCTTTGCCTCACGATATCAATTAAGCTATAGGCAAGATGTGTGCCATCCCTTCAATAGCTTAACCATTCACTCGAACCGTATTGGATTATCTGTCTGTTGATTGACTCCTCAATCAACTTAGCATGGCCATGCATTTCCATAATCCATTACCTCGAGGGGCCCAGAGATATCTATCCAAAGGAGGGGCAAATTCCATCTTGATCACTCACATCCCACTCCATGTTTCATAGCAAATCTGAAAACTACCTTTATAACTACCCAGGTACGGAATAACGTTTGGTAGTCCCAAAGTAGGCTACTACACATGTTGGAATCCATGGTGATATCAGGTCTAAGAACTTTGTACCACACTACCTGAGACCAACTAATGGCACATTAATTCCTGTAGTGTCTCATGGTGGGTCTATCCAACAATGTGTTCTCCAACACATGTGTCCATGTTTATTGATTTGGTATCTCCATACACACCATCTATGAGACATGATCATCAATCAATAAACATGCCGATCTTAGAATCATATTAGTTCCAATAATATGATATATGATCAGGGATCATTTAGAAATAGATTCATACATATAGAGTCTCATAAATAAGTCCCGTACTTATTGATCAATACAAGATGTCTATTTCATGGAACTGAATAACACTTTATTCATAAATACATAAACATTGACGTGATGTCCAACATCTCCATGTTGCCTCTAGGGCATATCACTAACAGTTAGAGGAGAGGGCGCGGTCGAACAGGTAGGAGAGAGAGGAATAGGAAAAAGGGAAAAAGAAAAGAAAAAGAAAAGAAAAACAAAAGAAAAAGGAAAAAGAAAAAAAGGGAAAAATATGGAAAAATTCTGGAAAATTAGGAAAAATATTTAGAAAATATTTGGGCAAAAATATATTGTTTTCTCGTGTATTTTTCTCAGTACAAATTCATAAATTGAATCGGATTTTTTCGGAGATTTCGTTTCGCGTCATTTTAATCCGGAGTTTGTCTATTTCTTTTCCGCCAATAAAAATATGTTTCTTTTGGTGCTCGGACCTCCAAAACCTCGAGCACAAATCCCTTCGATTAGCGCTTTTAAAATTTATTTCCTTGATTAAATTTGATCGACGCTTTGCGAAAACCCTAAAGTCCTGAACTCGTTTTGAACTCGGATTTTATCCCAAAACTCTCGTTCGAACTCGAGTAGAATTTTAGGCTAAACATTTGGAGTCGTTTTTATGGTTCTTTTTGATCTCTCGGTATTTTATTGAATTCTGATCGAATTCAATTGATTTTTCGCACGTACGAATAGCAACCGAGGGAGCAAGCACTGACTACGTTGAAGACCCAGGCCAACAAGTGTGCGAGCAAGGCAAGTCAACACTTCCCTTTGAACATATTGATCCTACTTTGCGAAATGATGTTGATTTTAATTACAAATTGCAGGCTATACACAAATAAGTACCTATGCTTGATATACCCTGCCTTGATGTTGATTACCATTAGAATTATTCTTTGTAACCTTCGATGTGATATGACCAGAGGCTAACTTCGGCAAAATGCTTAGCCCTGCTTATATTAGATTCTTGCATACTCATGATTTTACAAAGAAGCTTCGTGCTTGGGCAACTATCTTTGGGAAGGTAGTTGGAATACGGCATGTGGAGACATGAGCGCCACATTGTCTTGATCATGATGAAATTAGTTTTGATGTAAAATAAAAAGTACAAAACCACTGTTTTGGACTGGGGTGGATGGATGGATTTGGGTGGATTCCAGGAAAGGCTAGTACCATCCCAGGTCAATTAAGGACCAAGCCATGAGACTTATAACCTGGAACGATCCAGTAGCCGTACTTCTCGAATGGGTATAGACCTAGCGGAGTAGATAGCCGAGCGGAGGCAGTATCCCTGCATAGTGGTTCTTGAGTGAAGAGGTGATTCTGGTTGTTGAGATAAGGCTGCGGCCTAAGTGTTGAGTAATGAATGAGAATGTTGTGAAAATTTTTCCCTTAACCCGGGAGCGCCAGAACTCCTCTCATTGCTAGGAAAGGACGGCTAGAGTGCAAGAGGATTTAAGTTCATGGAGCGGGTACTGCCAAAGCGAAGTTATCGAAAGGCTTTGTCGTGACCATCCCATATGAAGGGATGAAAGCTCATTCAATGAGTAGTCGCGGAGTACGGGTAAAGTGTACATCCACTGCATTGTGAGTCAATCAATCAATTTGAATAGCCGTGGTCGCGGTTAATGAGCAACGTGACAAGTTTCTCCCGTGGCTAGACTCAAAAATTTTAAAATGATGGGATGGGATTGCATAATGATTTTGTGTGCTGGTGGACTCAACTTCTCGAACTGCGAGAAGGGGTGGACTCCCCAGAAAACCATGATGAATCGGAGGCGGGAAGCCATCCTTGGAAATCACGATGGAAGGTAGACAGAACCGTCGCCGTTTTAATATACTCTGAAACTAAAACTTGACTTGGCTAGATTATAGGTTTTGTGAAATGATTTGTGAAAATTGGCTTTGTGCAAATGAACCATAGCCATCCTTTGAATGACCCTATAATGTGCATCATTCCGTGTCGGCTTGCTGAGTACGTTGGGTACTCACCCTTGCTATACGCACAAACCTCAGATGAAGGAAACGAAGAACTAGAGGACCCCTATGCTTTCTGCCAGGTGGGCGATTGAGGAGAAGGCGTCTACTAGGTCTTAGTCCCAGGTCGTTGCCTGTGGCAATCGACATGCCGCTGCCTTCCGACTGCTAAACTTATCTAAACTCTGCTTTTGATTGTATCCAGACCAGTACGTCCTATATGTATTGGATATTGCCTTCGGGCATATTATTGTAAGAACTTCGATGTAAGACTATACGTGCACTTTGCACTTGGTAATTCAGAATTGTATACGTGTGTACCAAACTACTCGATCCAGCGATATGGTACTATGAACACGAATGATTCCCGTCCTCAAAAACGGGGGTTGACAGCTGGCTTGCCGACGATGCGGGCGGCGGTGATGGATGGCGGCGCTAGGCTCGGAAACGACACGGCGGCGCTAGGGTTTACGGGTTGCAACAGAGCGGCATGGGTAAATGAGCTAGGGTTCGGAATCGAGAGAGGAAAAGAGGGGGTTCTCATCGGCGATGGAGAAGAACACGGCGAACGGCGACGCAAATTGGGCGTCGGCGATTTAGGGATAAAAATGATCGGTGCAAACGGGAAAACGATGCGGGGCTCGTGCAGGTTTTATAGGGATGGCTCGAAGACTATATTGCATACGAATCGCCCGCAAATTTCTCACCATCCGTTTCGGATACAGAGAGAGAGAAGCAGCGTTGGTTAGGGTTTGCGCGGATAAGGCGGAGCGGCCCGGGCGAATGTGGTGCGGCGATGAGGCGGGTCGGATGCGGCGCGTGCGGCTCAGGAGCGGAGTGGGATGGCGCGGGCTTGGGCGGCGCGAATAGCGCGGCAGCGTGGGCTCGGTCACGGGGGACGATGGCACGATAGGTGGGCCCCACTGTCGGTGGCCGTCCGAGGAGGGAGCGAACGTGGACTTCGGGCGCGAGGCGGTTTGGGCCGTGGCCCACGAGCGGGAAGGAGCGCACGGCCCGACTAGAGAATGGATGGGAAAAGAGCAGGAAGAAAAAGAAAAATAGGAAAATGAATTTCCCATGACTTAATTAATTCGATAATTCATTTAATTTGTTAAAAATTATTTCTAGTGCTCTTAAAATTCCACTAAAATCCAATTAATGTATTTTGACATGTAGAATTTAAGAAAAATCCTACCATGCCATTTTCACTTATTAAATGTATTTTAAAATTTATTGTTGTTCTAGGTTAACTCAAAAATTAAATTTTTTGGGAATTATTTAAATGATTTTTAGAGGGCACAACTACAGGGTGTGACAAACCTACCCCCCTGAAACGGAATCTCGACCCTATGATTCGAAGGTGCTCGTGAAAAGGTGCGGGTGAGCGGTCTTCTGGTCATCTTCTCTTTCCCAACTCTGCAAAACCTGGTAACCTTGTTTCAAGTTCTTCTCTCACTAGTTTCAAGGATACGGGCTGGTTTCTCCACGTAGGTGTTGATGAGAAATCTTTCCCACGCGCTGGCCTGGGAGATCTGCTTAACTCCAGTGCAGGTCCGTCCTTCGCTACCTTAGATGAACTAGGCGTGCCAATTGGTTTTATCTTCTAGCCAATAAGAAATAATAAACAGATACATGCATTAAGGTTAAAGTTAGATCCTACCGGATCGGCTCAGGGAATCAATTTACATATATTGGCTATCCCAAAGCACATTTAAACTAAGTGACTGGGATAGATCGGCTATGTCGAGACAATATAAATAACTTAATCTTAATATACCTCAGGGTAACGAATATATGTTTTATATCCTAGCCGATGCTGCAGTTCTAACGTGAATCGAAGAGTACTCCGATACATCTTATGAAAAGATATCAATCTAACCTAAATGCGTTAAACCTAGATCAATCGGCTATCGGCTGATGTCGACAGATTGATACTGGCTTAAGGCATTTTACCAGATTGAGATCTTAACATAAGAGGTAGCTTTAATATATTTAGTAGTAAATAATGCTAAAATATAATTAAAACAGGTAATGTCAGCTGAAACTCCGGCACTGTCTCTAATGATAAACATCCAGCCGAATAAATCTTTAATAATTCTAAGAGCGATTTAATAGGTCATAATGATGCAGCATTAAGTACAAAAAGAAGTATTAGATCTATATGAACCGATGTAACATATAACCTAATTCAACATCTAGATCTAGCTCTATCGGCTACTGTCCCAGAGAGAAATGAGCCGATGACAAGATAGATGTAGATATTATTCTAGATTATATGTCATATATGATAACTTGTGTAGTTCATAACATTAAATCTAGAATATCATGACGATGTATGCACTAGATCCGATGATACAAACTACAAATGACAAGTATTTACCTTATTCGGGGGTCGAGATCGATGCAGCCCGAAGCGGGATCAAGAACTCGTCTAAAAGAAAAAGTTTGGCGATGCGCCGAGATTGTATTGATGTGTGTTGTGTTTACAAAGAGCCCTCGGGTCTTATTTATACCCAAGAATAATGCTATCCGTGTAAGACACGGTTTCTATCTAATCTACTATTTAAAATACGACAATACCCCGAGACATGGTCTCATGCCGTATTACAAAAGGAGACATCTAAACAAAAACCTACTTTACAGATACAATTGTCATTACAGGACTCTATCCATCGATGGAAATATCTTATCGAACATTCGGAAACCAAATCTTCCTTTTATCTTCAAGCCCTTTTTATCGGAAACGGTTCCATCTTCTTCTCTGAATCGAAATCGGCTATCGGCTGTCTCTATCCGATTCGGCCCTAGCCGACTGGTTTTCCAGCCGATTTGATCATGGCCGATGCAGCCTCTGTTTCTTCGCAGATCATTTTCCAATCCGATTCCACTTCAGTTTCAACCTTGAACTCAGGGATTTGGTTACCAAATTTGGTCGTTAACACATGCCCCCCAAGTCTGTGATAAGATAATATCGTGGATTTGCCGCTTTTTGAATTCCCGCGTGATTCCCGTCTTATTCCCTTTCGGCTGTTAAGGAAAACTCTTTAAATACCACTCGCCCGGCGCCGAAACAAGTTACGCCATCACTTTTATTCCTCAAGACCTAGCCAGAAAAGCCCTCCCTCCTTCGGCGCTTCCGGCGACCCGAAGCAAAACCCCTCCGACAATCTCTCTGCAGCAGCAATCCCCTCCGCCAATGGCATCCTCAAGCACCCCTTCCGACGCGCCTCAACAGGTGTACCCCGAGGTATGTCTTGTCGGCCACAGTTCGTTTTCTTCGATGATGCAACCTTTTTCGCTTGTTGTGATTCCTCCGTTCTTTCCTGCAATCTTGTAGCACCTTTATCAAATCGCCATTCCAGACCTTATTCATCCCGACCAGTATCTATTAGGACCAATCGGCAACCTAGACCCAAGTGAATTTATCAATGCTAAAACCGATCGGATCCCCTATAGGTTCTCAACCCCAGATCTGGCGTACTAGACTAGTGCCTTCAAATCTTGGCCTTCAACGGATAAGTCTTTGCCAGCATGGTACCTTAGGATGTCGGCTAGGATGCAAACCCATTGGATTGAGCTTGGCATAAACCAATGCCTAGATTTAACAATAGCCGACATGCCTAAAGATGAACCCCTCCTATCGGCTGCAAGCTACTTCTGGTCCGATACTCTCAATGCCTTCCTGTTTAGGCAAGGACCAATGACCCCAACACAGCTGGATGTAGCAATGATCACCGGACTAGACATAACATCCACAGCCAATCCCAACAGCCTTCAAGTAAAATGCCAGCACAACTTCAAAACCAAAAGCATAGGGGGCTGGAGCGGCTTTATAGCAATGAACATGAAGGATGGGCCGATCTCCGAAAGGGAACACGTAGCCTTTCTCTTAATGTGGTTAGAAAAATTTGTCTTCTGTGGATCGAGCTGTGGACCAACTAGCAATTGGCAACATATAGTCGAAGCCCTAGTAAGCAAGAAAAAGATCCCTCTGGGAAAGTATTTGCTCGACTATGTATATCAAATGTTGAGCAACACGTCGGCTAGGCTAGCTTCAAAACAAGCCGTCAGCACAGGAGGGCCCTGGTGGCTACTACAGCTCTGGCTCAACCTTCATCTCTATCAGATTGCCGAAAGGCCATCTCCACTTGAAGCCGATTTCCCTTTGCCCGAGCCACGAGTCGAAGATGATGAAGAGAAAACGACTCGGCGGTGTATGTCATATGGGGAGGTAGCTGCCACTTACCCCGGATCCAAGTTAACAGCCGAGCTATTCAAGAATTGGTTTGAACATCTATACAACGGCTTTCCGAACACCTTGAAGATCTGGTTTGCCTACGAAAGCTTTGATAGATTTGAACAACCAGACGATCTTCGGCTAGACGAGCTCAATTATGAAAAGTATTCAAAGCAGAGGGAAATCTATGTAACAGCCATTACTCCCTGTATCCTCCCTGTCGGCATCCATCAAGGGCGTAATGTTACCAAGACTTATGAATTTTATCACCCAATGGTAGCCGCAAGGAAGTTCGGACTAGGTCAACTGCCAATTGGTCTTTACTATGCCGACAAGATCCAGACCAGAGGAAAAATTGAAGGCAATATGATGATGCATCGGCTGTTATGCATCCCAGGTCCCCCCTTGGGCAGTATCACCAATATCGACTTAGCAGTGACCAGGACAACTATGTTCAGCCAATGGTGGAATGAATAGAAACAACACATGTTCCATCAATTTGTTTCGATGTACTTGACAATCGTCGACCCCGACTTGGTCCCCTCGGTATGTTCTTTTTCTTTGAAGACTTTTCTCCGTCGGCTATCAATCGTGTTCTTGACTGACCGCACTTCATTCCTTTGCAGACGATTGACGACTCCCCTCTGCATACGAGCAACACAGGAGCAACCATCCTCTATGCTCGCGACGTTCTCCCCAACGGCTACGTGTTGGCACCGTCCTTCATCGGCCATAACGCACCAAAAGTGAGCACGCTCCTTCACGGCCAGACTCGTGAACCACTTCAATGGTCGAAGAGGGCAAGATCATCGGCTGTTGCCACCCCTGCTGCCGAGCGAAAGAAAAAGGCCTCGAAGAAACCCAAACGGCTAGAGTGTTCCCTTGATTTCTTGGTCACCGACTGCGGTTCCATCCGTAGTCGGTTTGAGAACATCCAAGATCAGCTATTGGACCAACTGGCTGACATTATTGCACCGACCACATTTATGGAGGCGCATCGGCACAAGTTCGAACGAGCTAAACAGAGAACAGCCGATCGCCGCAAAAACCAAGCGTTGGAGGCCACCATCAAGGCCAGTCAACAAGAAATTACTGCCGAGAAGGCTAAGTTTGATGCTTTGGAGACCAAGCCGATCGCTGAACTTTATCGGCTTCGCAAGCGTCGAGAAGAGCTGATAGCCAAACTCGCCAACGTTAAAGCCGATATCGCTGCCAAGGAACAACGCGTGGCTGGCCAACCGAAGGAGATCGAGGACCAACGAGTGAAGATTAAGGCGGCCGTGTCAAATCTGTCCGATATGGCCAAGGCAATGAAGTCGATCCCGAGGAACGACGCAGCCGACGCGAAGGCCATTGAAGAGATAGACGGGATCCGTCGTAGGGCACTGACTTCCTCTCGCGCTGAGCTTCTTGTAACCCATGTTCTATGCCTTTTGTAACTGGCTTAAAACTCCTTCTGTAATCAGCTTGTCACAACTCAATCCTTGTTTAATGTTATTCATATGTATGCTTGCCGATTACTTCAAACTTACTTGAAGGCTTCAAAATTTTTGAAAAAACTCGCTCTGTCTTCTTGATATCACATTGTATGTCGCTCTTCTTCTTGATATCACATTGTATTGTATACGCCCCCTAATTTTGCTGATGGTGTTTTCAGCATTAACAAAATTATCGAATTAGACATATTGTCGCTGTCGGCTGAGCTGAGCCGATGTAGAAAAAGTAGGGGAAAAACTTGGCGTAAAAACATCCTAAAGGCGATGCGTGCATTACAACGCATCGGCTAACACGAATTTGCATGACCCTGGGCGAATCATGAGTTGATCCATACACTTGGGGAATATTTCTTTAAATATTTGTCGTTCAGAGCACTCCCAAACACTTCTCCATCCAAACCTTCCAGCATATAAGCTCCTTTAGAGACGCATTTGTGGATCTTGAACGGCCCCTCTGTCGACCCCCATTTTTGAGAACAGGAATCATTCGTGTTCAAAGTACCATATCCCTGGATCGAGTAGTTTGGTACCCACGAATACAGTTCTGAATTACCAGGTGCAAAGTGCACGAATAGTCTTACAACGACTTATTACAATAATAGGCCCTAATGCAATATCCAATACATAAAGGACCTATGGGTCCGAATTCAACCAAATTAGAGTTTAGATGAGATAAGCAGACGGAAAGCAACGGCATGTCAATTGCCACAGGCAATGACTGGGGACTAAGACCTAGCGCGCTCCATTGTCTTCATTCCTCCTGGTAGTAAGCATAGGGGTCCTCCAGTTCTTCGTTTTCTTCATCTGAAGTTTGTGCGTATAGCAAGGGTGAGTACCCAACATACTCAGCAAGCCGACACAGAATAGTGCACATGACAGGGTCATTCAAAGGATGGCTAAGGTTCATCTGCACAAAGCCAATTTTCACAAATCATTTCACAAGCCTAACATCTAGCTAGTCAAGTTTTAGTTCCAGAATTTGTTAAATCGGCGACGGTTCTGTCTACCATCCATCGTGATAACAAGGATGGTTTTCCCATCTCTGGTTCGTCATGGTTTTTCTGGGGAGTCTATCCCTCCTCGCAGGTCGAGAAGTTAAGTCCACCAGCTAACAAAATCATTATGCATACCAACCCATCATTTTAAAGTTTAAGAGTCTAGCCACGGGAGAAACTTGTCACGTCGCTCATTTACCGCGAGCACGACTATTCGAATAGATTGATTGACTCACACTGTAGTGCATGTACACTTTACCCGTACTCTGAAACTGCTCATTGAATGAGCTTACATCCCTCTATATGGGCCGGTCACGGCGAAGCCTTTCGATAACCTCACTTTGGTAGTACCCGCTCCATGAACTTAAGTCCTCATGCACTCTAGCCGTCATTTCCTAACAGTGAGAGGAGTTCTGGCGTTCCTGAGGTAAGAGAGAAAACTCACTTCATCTTTATGTCATTGTTAGGTTCAGGCTCCTATTCACATAGAGGCCTTTCATCTCATCACAATCATGGGAACAATACCCTTGGTAGGTCCCTAACTCAACACTTACACCTAAACCACTATGCAGGGATACTGCCTCCGCTCGTCTATCTACTCTGCTAGGTCTATACCCATTCGAGAAGTACGGTTGTACTGGTTCGCTCTAAGTTATAAGTCTCATGGCTCGGTCCTTAATTGACCAGGGACGGTACTAGCCTTTCCCCGAAAACCACCCAAATCCATCCATCCGCCCCTGTCTGAAAACATTGGTTTGAATTTTGATTTTTCATCAAAGCTATTTCCAACATGATCAAGGCAACGTGGCGCTCATGTCTCCACTTGCCATGTCTCAACTATCTTCCTAAAGATAGTTGCCCAAGCACGAGGCTTACATGCAAAATCATGAGTATGCAAGAATCTAGTATAAGCGTGGCTAAGCATTTTACCAAAGTTATCCTCCGGTCATATCACATCGAAGGTTTCCAAAGAATATTTCTAAGGGTATTCAATATCAAGGCAGGATATACCAAGTATAGGCACTCATTTGTGTATAGCATGCAATTTGTAATTGAAATCAATATCATTTCGCAAAGTAGGATCAATATGCTCAAAGGGATGTGTAGACTTGCCTTGCTCGCACACTTGTTGGCTGGGGTCTTCAATGTAGTCAGCGCTCGCTCCCTCGGTTGCTATCCGTACGTGTGAAAGATTAATTGAATTTGATGAGAATTCAATAAAATACCGAGAGATCAAAAAGAACCATAAAAACGACTCCAAACGTTCAGCCTAGAATTCTACTCGAGTTTGGACGAGGGTTGTTAGGGTAAAATCCGAGTTTGAAAACGAGTCGATGCCCTAGGGTTTTCGCAAAACGTCGATCGCATTTATTTGAGAAAATAAATTTAGAAATATCAATGGTGGGGTTTTGTACTCGAGGTTTTGAAGGTTCGAGCACTAAAAGAAACATATTTCAAAGGGCGGAAAAGAAATAAACAAAATCTGGATTAAAACGGCGCGAAACAAAATCTCTGAAAAGTCCGATTTCAATTTTCTAAATTTTCTCCAAGAAAAATATATGAGAAAACAATATATTTTTGCCAAAATATTTTCCCAAATCCTTCCAAAACACTTTTCCTATTTTACCAAAATTTTTCCCCATTTTTTCCTATTTTTCTTTTTCCTTTTTTCTTCTCTTTTTCTTTTTCTTTTCTTTTCTTTTCCTCTGTTCACTATTCACCAGCCCGCCATGTGTTCGACCGGCTTCTCTCCCTCTCTCTGCTGCGGTCGGTGACCGGCGCAAGCGAGGGGGAAAGGGATGGCGGCTCGGCTTACCGGCGACGACGGCGCTTGGGGAGGGCGGTGGAGCGCTGGCGCACGGCGGTGGGGCTCGCGGCGACAGCGGCGTTTGGTGGCTAGGGTTGTGGCTGGAACGGCGCGGGGAAAACAGCGAGGAAACGGCGAGGGGCGGTTGCGATGTGGGGGGAAACAGAAGGGGAGACGATCCATTTTATAGGCGCGGCCGGGAGGGAACGAACCGGGAGATGGGTGGGGGTCCGGGCGCGGTATGGCGGGCGCACATGGCGCGCGGGTGGCCGGGGCCGGCGCGCGGAATGCGGGTGCACACGAGGCTGGGCGTGGGGCGCATGGCGCGTGGTGAGGTCGTGGACGGGGTCGGGGTATGGCGGCGACGGTGGCGGGTGCAGGCGCGGGGTTCGGACGCGGCAGCGACGGGTGGCAGGCACGGGCACGGGGCCGGTACGACGGGCAAACGCGTGGTGGCAACGGCGCACGGCGCGGGTGGGGCCGGGGCGCAGCGTGGGCGGCATGCGTGGCGAGCCAGGGCCGGGGCACGGGCGCGGGCGCGGTACGGCCGGCGCGCGCGGTGGGAGCGAGGCCGGGGCCGCACGGCGTCGAGCACCTCGTGACCAATGAAAAGTATGGATTTTGATTTTCCCGATTTTTCAATCCAATTCCAATTTTCCTTCACTCTAAAAATTCCAAATAAAAATATAGTATTCCCAAAATTTATTAAAAATATATTTTCAAACTTTTCACCACCTTTATTTATTTAAAAATATATATCACCATATTTAATTTAATCCTTTTTCTTAAATTCATAAATCACCATTTTTAATTCCAACTAATTTTCTAGATTTTATATAAATCCCTTAAAATATTTTATTGCCCATTTTATTTACTAATTAATATCCCATAATCACCAATTTATATTTTATTTCCCAAACACACATATTTATGAACCTACCCCGCTTCCTATTTTATTTTAAAATTCCTAACCTTAGACTTCGAGATTTTTCCTCCCCAACAGAAATCCAAATCATTTGGTTTTTTACAAACATCGAGATGAATCGTTCACTTATAAATTCATGCAACCAAGCCGGCAAATAAGAAGCAATAAACACGATCAAGAAGAAACAAGCAAAAGTTTTTGTAAGTTTTGATTTTTAATTTCCGGTTTTTAAATTCTACGATTTTTAGGGCATTACAAACCTACCCCCCTAACAATAAATCTCGTCCCCGAGATTTCTTACCGTTCGCGGAAAAGGTTCGGGTACTCGGTCTTCAAAAAGTCTTCTTTTTCCCAAGTGGCTTCATCTTCAGTGTGAATGCTCCATTGCACCTTCTACATTCGCCACGTTTTGGTCCTAGTCTTCTTCTCGGCTTCGTCCAAAATCTTTACGGGGTATTCGGGTATGTGAGATCCTCACCGATAAGAACGTCTTTCGAGGGATTTGTTCTTCCGGTACTCGCAAACACTTCTTCGTTGTGACACGTGAAAGACAGGGTGTACATCGGAAAGATTTTACGGTAGGTCCAGTTGATAAGCCACTTCGCCTCTTCTGGCGCTTATCGGGAAAGGTCCAACATATCTTGGCGCCAGTTTCCTTGGACCTTGAACCTCTTGGTTCCTCTTAGTGGCGAGACTTTTAGGTACACAAAGTCACCTACTTTGAATTCCAACTCTCTTCGGCAAGTGTCCGCATAGATCTTTTGCCGATATTGGGCTACCTTAAGCCGATCTCTTACCAGTCGAACTTTCTCTTCGGCCTCCCTAATGATGTCTTGTCCAAATACGGCTCGTTCGCCGATCTCTGACCACATCAACGGAGTGCGGCATCTTCGTCAAAATAGGGCCTCGTTCGGTGACATCTTCAGACTAGCCTGGTAGCTGTTGTTATAGGAGAACTCTACGTAGGGCAGACATTTCTCCCAGTCCTTATTAAAATCCAATGCACAGGCTCTTAGCATATCCTCTAGGACTTGGTTCGTCCTGTCATTTTGTCCATCTATCTGAGGGTGATAAGCAGTACTGAAGGCGAGGTGAGTTCCTAACGCCTCGTGAAACTTATCCCAGAAGTGAGATGTGAACTGAGTGCCACGGTCTGACACAATCCTTGCGGGTACTCCATGTAAGCACACAATTCTGGACATGTACAGCTCGGCCAATTTGGCGCTGCTATACCGGGTCTTGACCGGGATAAATCGGGCAGTCTTGGTCAGTCTATCCACGATCACCCAAATGGAATCGTATCCGATAGCAGTTTTAGGTAATCCTACTATAAAGTCCATGCCTATTTCATCCCACTTCCACTCAGGGATTTTGAGCGGTTGCAGCAATCCTGCCGGTCACTGATGCTCAACCTTAACTCGTTGGCATACATCGCATACGGCCACGTATTCCGCTACATCTCTTTTCATGTTGGGCCACCAGTATTCCGTTTTCAAATCCTGGTACATTTTGGTGCTGCCCGGTGTAATGAGTATGCCGACTCATGGGCTTCCTTCAAGATTAGCTTCCTCAATCCGCCTTTCTGCACGTAAATCCTTTTCCGATACCATAGGGTTCCAGCGTCGTCGGCCATGAATTCCTTGGCTAGTCCTTCAGCCATGTGTTCCTTGATTAGCCGGACTTCCTCACAATCCTGCTAGGCTTCCTTAATTTGACTTCGTAGGAGAGGTTGTATCTCCAACGAACTCAGTTGTCCTTGAGGAATCAACTGCAGGTTAAGCCGAGCTATCTCTTCTTGAAGCTTATTGACCATATATTCCATCCTCAGTTGGTTGCACTGGGCTTTGCGGCTCAAAGCGTTAGCCACGACATTGGCCTTGCCAGGGTGGTAATGGATTCCTAGGTCATAATCCTTGATCGGCCCAGCCATCTTCTCGGCATAGGTTAAGATCTGTCGGTAAAGAAATACTTCAAGCTCTTATGGTCCGTGTATATGTCGCAATGGTTTCCAATCAGGTAGTGCCTCCAAATCTTCAGGGCATGCACTACTGCGGCCAATTCCAAGTCATGGGTGGGATAGTTCTCCTCATGAGGTTGCAGTTGTCTTGAGGCATAAGCCACAACCTTTCCTTCTTGCATCAACACACCTCCTAATCCTTGTCGAGATGCACCGCAATATATAACGAAGTCTTTCCGGTTGTCCGGGAGGACTAAGATCGGGGCGGTGGTTAACTTTTCTTTGAGCTGGTCAAATGCCTGTTGACACTGCTCAGTCCATGCATACTTCTTTTCATTCTTCAATAGTTGGGTCAAGGGTCGGGCTATCTTAGAAAATCCTTCTATAAACCGTCGGTAATATCCAGCCAATCCCAACAAACTTCTAACCTCTGTTACCGATTAGGGTGCTTTCCATTTGGTAACAGCTTCGACCTTGGCGAGGTCTACTGCTATGCCTCCTGCTGAGATCACATGTCCCAGAAAAGCTACTTCCTTAAGCCAAAATTCACACTTGCTGAATTTGGCATATAGCTGATGCTCTCGCAGCTTCTCTAGTACCAAGCGCAGGTGTTCTGCGTGTTCTTCATCATCCTTGGAGTAGATGAGGATATCATCAATGAACACTACCACGAACTTGTCCAGATATTCCATAAATACTTTGTTCATGAGGTTCATGAAATAGGCCTAGGCATTGGTCAGTCCAAAAGACATTAGTGTGAACTTGTACAAGTCGTAACGTGTAGAGAACGCAGTCTTGGGTATATCCTTAGTCCTAATCTTCAGCTGATGGTATCCAGATCAAAGATCGATCTTTGAGAACACTCGGGCTCCCTTGAGTTGATCGAACAGGTCGTCGATTCGAGGTAACGGGTACTTGTTCTTAATGGTAACCTCATTCAATGAACGATAGTCTATGCACATTCTCATGCTTCCGTCCTTTTTCTCAACAAACAATACTGGGGCTCCCCACGGTGAAGAACTAGGGTGTACGAAGCCTTTCTCTTGCAATTCCCTTATTTGCTTCTTAAGTTCCTCCAATTCATTCAGCATCCGGTAGGGTCTCTTAGCTATGGGGGCGGTACGGACATGAGGTAAATAATGAACTCTATGTCTCCTGGGGCATTCCCTGGTAATTCCTCAGAAATACATCCGAGTAGTCATGGATTATTGGCATTCCACCTATGGGTAGCATGGTGAATATTCCTGTAGCTCGGTCACAGAACATAGGGTCTTGATCCATGGCTACTGTCATCGATGATCCCCATGGGGTAGATAGGGTAACTTCTCTTCGTCCACAGTCTAGTACCCCTTGGTTCTTGGTTAACCAATCCATTCCTAGTATAACGTCCAAGGTTTGGGGCGGCAAAACCATAAGGTTGGATAGGAATACCACGTCCTTGATCCGAATGGGCACATTGATGCACGCATGGGGTATGGTCACGTCTCCCCCGGGTGAGTGTACTACCATGGGTTTCTTAATGTCTACTCGGTGCAAATTGTGCTCTTTGCTTATCCTCGATGATATAAATGAATGCGAAGCTCCAGAATCAAACAAAACTTTAACCGGTGCGGAATGGATAGAAAACATACCCATTAGCACGTTTTAGTCCTCCCGGGCTTCCTCGCACGCGCATGGTTGACTTGACCACGGCGAATCGGTCGCAGCCTTCCTAAGGTTGGGGTGTTACGAACAAACCGCGTCCAGTGCTGGAGCAGGGGTTCCTCGTACTGCAACGGCATTGGCTCCGGTGCGGTTGGGGGTGTTGCGGGGCTTAGGGCAGCTGTTGGCATAATGCCCAAGCTCTCCGCAATTGAAGCAATTGACATTCCTGGCTCCTGGGGCTGCCAAGGTAGGTGCTGGAGTGCGAGACAGGGTTGCAGGTGGCCTGCTGACATTGCTAGGTGCGGCAGGGCGATGGGTTGCTACAATGGTTGGCTTCCAACCCGACGGGGTTGCTCCTTTGGGTCGCTGGGGCGTTCCTTGAATTGGGCGGGCTAGAGCAAGTCTTCTCTTTCGGTTATTTTCAACCGTCCTTTGGTCATGCTCAAGCCTTACGACCTTGTTGATGAGGCTCTAAAAGCTAGCGTGGTCCTGACCGATCATCGGTCCTCTTAACTCGTCGTTCAGTCCTTCAATAAACTTGTCCATCTTTTCCTCTTCGTCTGCCTGATCGCTTGTGGCATAACGGGCAAGCTGGGTAAACTTGTTAAGGTACTCCTGTACCGTGGTGTTGCCTTGGCACAACCTACGGAACTCATTCTTCTTAATCCTTATAACTGCGGCGGGTACAAATTTTCACGGAAGGCAGCTGTGAACTCCTCCCACGTGGGTTCACCGGCATCTTCAGCCTGTGTTTCCTTGTAGGTGTCCCACCAATCACTTGCGGGTCCTTCTAGCTGGTTGGTGGCGAAGATGACTCTGTCGGCTTCCCGTACTCGGACGAGAGTCAGCTTCTTTTCTATTACCCTTAGCCAATCTTCGGCGTCCATGGGTTCAACTGTCGAGGAGAATGTTGGCGGTTTTGCCCTCATAAATTCGCCGAGGTTTGATCCTCCGCGCTGTCCTTGGTTATTGGCGATAGCTTGCAGCAATTGCGTTTGCAAAGCCATGACTTCTGCTAGGGTGGAAGGGTTAGGCTCTGGCGGGTTCTCGGGAGCTACTGGGGCTCTTCGACGATGCGCCATCTGAACAATGGGGATAAGGTAAGAGACCCGCTTTGCTAACGTCGCGATACTAAGGAATTTTCTTTGAGTTGTTTGAAGTGATCTTTCAAAGCAAGCTTGGTGGAATAAACTCATTTAAGACATAACATAGAACTTCATTATCAGTTCTTAAATGTTACATCTGAGGGATACATTGGACTTGTATAGTCCATATGACACAATACAATATTACTGACATCGTTCTAGGGTCTCATACATAAGAGGGTAGGGGGCTTGGTCATTGTTGTCTTAACTCCATCCATAGAAAGACCAGGGCTGCTGCTGGTGTCCAACTAGTCATCCAGCCATCCGCATGATCCAGGTGCTGGCAGGGGGTGATCCTTGGCCGAAGCGAATCGAAGTCCCCATGGCTCAGAGGTAGTGGCCTCAGAGTCATGTCCGACCTTCCTGCTTGGCAGCCTAGTACTCTTCCGGGCAGTCCTGAGGGTGATAGGACCTCCGGTGAGTGTCATGCGACGAGTAGAAGCTTCCTCCTCTGATGGATCAGTATCACCGAGCTCTCACTTGATCTCCATAGGTTCTGTCTCGGACTCGGAGTCAGTGTTGATCTGGATGGGGTTATCCTCTCCCGAACCAGGCTCGGATGGTACAGCCATAGAAATCGAGGTGGGTTCCAATGAGGTAGCAGCAGTGGGGTCAATCAGGTATGGTCCTAACTCTGTGCTCAACATGAAGGCTTGCTCCATCATGGCTTGAAAGGTGTTCAAGCATGCTGGAGTCATGAGGTAGTAGTGGTCGGGCACAGGGGCAGGGGGTGTTGGTGCAGCTTCAGTGGAAGTACCAGCAGTGGGGACAGGGTTGGAGCGAAGTTGCTCTTCCAGCTGGCCGACTTGTTGCTTGCTCTTCCTGAGCTGTTCTTCCAACTCAACCAAGGCTTCTCCACGGGCAACATAACGATCAGAGAGCTGCTCGTACTGGGCACCGTTAGCCTGTAGCTGGGTCTGCAGCAAGTTGATCTGATTTCCACAGTATTGGTGTTCCTCGACCAGATCATTGAGGCGTCGCTGCTGGTCGTCGATCTCGAGCAATGCCTCTTCATAGTAGTCATTCGCTGTTTCTGCCCAGCGGGACAGACGGGTAACCATAGGATTGTAGCAGCAGGGGGTGGCCTCCACGGTGCAGACTGGGTTGCCTTCCTCCCGGTAGGGGTGGTGTACGAACTCAGTCACGGTGAGCTCAACACGGTGAATGGCGTTGAGGCGAAGGAATGCCTCACGAGCTGCGTCCTAAAGAGCTGCTTCTACCAGATCTCTGTGGTAACGAGTGTGGAAGCAATAGGGTGTCTCGCTCCCTATGCGGGCCTCAACCGAAACCGCGGCTTCCCATACCGGGTGTCCTTCGATGCCATGTCTCCTAATCCGGTAGGTGGGTGCATCTGGGTACCTTAGGCACCATAGCAATAACTGGAGGTGTGACACGAATCCTTCTTCCCGTGGAACTTTGATCTCCCAAACTCCGACATGGTCCGACATCTGTTTTGGAAGTAATTTAGGGTCAGAGAGGGATAATATCAAAACAATTTGAGCAAAGGAGATGGGGATAAGAGTATGAGAAAAAGTATGTTTGTTTTGTGAAAATAGTTTGTATTTGCAAAAATAATCCTACGTAGGGATATTTCCCTTTAGCCAGCTAGTCAGGGGTAGGGCGCCAATTGGTCTTTTCCTACAGTCGCACTGCTCTGATACCAGCTCTGTCGACCCCCGTTTTTGAGAACGGGAAACATTCGTGTTCCTAGTACCATATCCCTGGATCGAGTAGTTTGGTACCCACGAATACAGTTTTGAATTACCAAGTGCAAAGTGCACGAATAGTCTTACAACGACTTATTACAATAATAGGCCCGAAGGCAATATCCAATACATAAAGGACCTATGGGTCCGAATTCAACCAAATCAGAGTTTAGATGAGATAAGCAGACGGAAAACAGTGGCATGTTGATTGCCACAGGCAACGACTGGGGACTAAGACCTAGCGCGCTCAATTGTCTTCATTCCTCCTGGTAGTAAGCATAGGGGTCCTCCAGTTCTTCGTTTTCTTCATTTGAAGTTTGTTCATATAGCAAGGGTGAGTACCCAACGTACTCAGCAAGTCGATACAGAATAGTGCACATGACAGGGTCATTCAAAGGATGGCTAAGGTTCATTTACACAAAGCCAATTTTCACAAATCATTTCACAAGCCTAACATCTAGCCAGTCAAGTTTTAGTTCGAGAATATGTTAAATCGGCGATGGTTCTGTCTGCCATCCATCGTGATACCAAGGATGGTTTCCCGTCTCTGGTTCGTCATGGTTTTTCTCGGGAGTCTATCCCTCCTCGCAGGTCGAGAAGTTAAGTCCACCAGCAAACAAAATCATTATGCATACCAACCCATCATTTTAAAGTTTAAGAGTCTAGCAACGGGAGAAACTTGTCACGTCGCTCATTAACCGCGAGCACGGCTATTCGAATAGATTGATTGACTCACACTGCAGTGGATGTACACTTTACCCGTACTTTGCAACTGCTCATTCAATGAGCTTACATCCCTCTATATGAGACGGTCACGGCAAAGCCTTTCGATAACCTCACTTTGGCAGTAACCGCTCCATGAACTTAAGTCCTCATGCACTCTAGTCGTCATTTCCTAGCAGTGAGAGGAGTTCTGGCATTCCCGAGGTAAGAGAGAAAACTCACTTCATCTTTAAGTCATCGTTAGGTTCAGGTTACTATTCACATAAAGGCCTTTCATCTCATCACAATCATGCACACTACTCTTGGTAGGTCCCTAACTCAACACTTACACCTGAACCACTATGCAGGGATACTGCCTCCGCTCGGCTATCTACTCTGCTAGGTCTATACCCATTCGAGAAGTACGGTTGTACTGGTTCGCTCTAAGTTATAAGTCTAAGGCTCGGTCCTTAATTGACTAGGGACGGTACTAGTCTTTCCCAAAAAACCACCCAAATCCATCCATCCGCCCCAATCTGAAAACATTGGTTTGTATTTTCATTTTTCATCGCTATTTCCAACATGATCAAGGCAACGTGGCGCTCATGTCTCCACTTGCCGTGTCTCAACTATCTTCCCAAAGATAGTTGCCCAAGCACGAGGCTTATTTGTAAAATCATGAGTATGCAAGAATCTAGTATAAGCGTGGCTAAGCATTTTACCGAAGTTAGCCTCCGTTCATATCACATGGAAGGTTTAAAAAGAATATTTCTAATGGTATTCAATATCAAGGCAGGATATACCAAGTATAGGCACTCATTTGTGTATAGCATGCAATTTGTAATTGAAATCAATATCATTTCGCAAAGTAGGATCAATATGCTCAAAGGGATGTGTAGACTTGCCTTGCTCGCACACTTGTTGGCCAGGGTCTTCAATGTAGTCAGTGCTCGCTGCCTCGGTTGCGATCTGTACGTGCGAAAGATCAATTGAATTCGATGAGAATTCAATAAAATACCGAGAGATCGAAAAGAACCATGAAAACGACTCCAAACGTTCAGCCTAGAATTCTACTCGAGTTCGGACGAGGGTTGTTAGGGTAAAATCCGAGTTTGAAAACGAGTCGATGCCCTAGGGTTTTCGCAAAACGTCGATCGCATTTATTTGAGAAAATAAATTTAGAAATATCAATGGAGGGGTTTTGTACTCGTGGTTTTGAAGGTTCGAGCACTAAAAGAAACATATTTCAAAGGGCGGAAAGAAATAAACAAAATCCGGATTAAAACGACGCGAAACAAAATCTTCGAAAAGTCCGATTTCAATTTTCCAAATTTGCTCCGAGAAAATTATATGAGAAAACAATATATTTTTGCCCAAATATTTTCCCAAATCCTTCCAAAACACTTTTCCTATTTTTCTAAAATTTTTCGCCATTTTTTCCTATTGTTCTTTTTCCTTTTTCTTCTCTTTTTCTTTTCCTTTCTTTTTCTTTTCCTCTGTTCACTATTCACCAGCCCGCCAAGTGTTCGACCGGCTGCTCTCACTCTCTCTCTCTGCTGCGGTCGGTGACCGGTGCAAGCGAGGGGAAAGGGATGGCGGCTCGGCTTACCAGCGACGGTGGCGCTTGGGAGGGCGGTGGAGCTCCAGCGCACGGCGTGGGGCTCGCGGCGACGGCGTTGGTGGCTAGGGTTGCGGCGGGAACGGCGCGGGAAAACGGCGAGGAAACGGCGAGGGTGGCAGCGATGTGGGGGAACAGAGGGGAGAGGATCCATTTTATAGGTGCGGCCGGGAGGGAACGAACGGGAGATGGGTGCAGGTTCGGGCGCGGTACGGCGGGGCGCACGCGGCGCGTGGTGGCCGGGCCCGCGCGAGGAATGCGGGCGCGCACATGGCGGGCACGGGCGCATGGCGCATGGCGAGGTCGTGGATGGGGTCGGGTACGGCGGCGACGGGTGGCGGGTGCGGCGCGGGTCCGACGCGGCGGCGACGGGTGGCGGCCGCGGGCGCGGGGCGTACGGCGGGCAAGCGTGGCGGCAACGGCGCACGGCGCGGGCGGGCCGGGCGCGGTGTGGGCGGCGTGCGTGGCGAGCCGGGCCGGGCGCGGGCGTGGTACGGCGAGCGGCGCGCGGCGGCGCGAGGTCGGGGCCGGTACGGCGCCGAGCACCTCGTGACCAATGAACACATGCGGATTTTGATTTTCCCGATTTTTCAAATCTAATTTCCAATTCCAATTTTCCTTCACTCTAAAAATTCCAAATAAAAATATAGTATTCCCAAACTTAATTAAAAATATATTTTCAAACCTTTCACCACCTTTTATTTATTTGAAAATATATATCACCATATTTAATTTAATCCTTTTTCTTAAATTCATAAATCACCATTTTTAATTCCAACTAATTTTCTAGATTTTATATAAATCCCTTAAACTATTTTATTGCCCATTTTATTTCCTAATTAATATCCCACAATTACCAATTTATATTTTATTTCTCAAACACACATATTTATGAACCTACACCACATCCTATTTTATTTTAAAATTCCTAACCTTACACTTCCAGATTTTTCCTCCCCAACAGAAATCCAAATCATTTGGTTTTTCACAAACATCGAAATGAATCGTTCACATATAAATTCATGCAACCAAGCTGGCAAATAAGAAGCAATAAACACGATCAAGAAGCAACAAGCAAAAGTTTTTGTAAGTTTCAATTTTTAATTTTTGGTTTTTAAATTCTCTGACTTTTAGGGCGTTACACCCTCCCAATTTGGTGACCATTTGCCGAACTTATTGTCTCTTGATCCGATCGACAATATCAATTTCCAAACGTGTTCGCCCTCTTCGAACGACTTAGGCACAACCTTCTTGTTATAATGGCGGGCTACTCGTTCCTTATCTCTTGTTACCTTTTCCAAGGCCCTCATCCGTGACAATACCAAATCTTCGATTCATCTACCATGAGGTTGTAGTAATCATCACTGTAAGCGATCTTGTAACCGAATTCTTCTTGAGCCGATGATGTTCTCCCATGGCAGGACTGCTTCATGTCCATAAACCAATTTATATGGAGGGACTTGGATTGATCCGTGGAAAGCCATCCGATAGGCCGAAAGTGATTCGGCTAATCGGGTGTGCCATTGCTTAGGATATTCGTGATCTTCCTCTTTATCAGCTTGATTAGACTTTTGTTGGAGGCTTCGCCGTCCGTTAGCTCGAGCATAATATGGCGAAGAGTTGAGAAACTCAACTCCCATGCCATCGCAAACCGAACAAACTCATCCGATATGAAGATAGATCCCGATGTGTTGTTATTGTTTGAGGGACGCCGAATCGGTATACGATGTGCTCCTTAACAAACTCGATTGCGTCCTTTGAATCAACCTTCTTTAAAGGAATTGCTTCCACCCACTTTGTGAAATAATATGTTGCCACCAGTATGAATTTATGTCCCTTGCTCGAGGGTGGATTGATCTGGCCTATCATGTTGATTCCCCAAACCCTGAACGGCCAAGGCTTGATAATCGGGTTCATAGCCGATGCCGGTGTCCTTTATATAGCTCCAAATTTCTGACAATCTTGGCAGCCCTTGTAGTAGTTGAAACAATCCTCCAGCATCATCGGCCAAAAATACCCTGCTCTTCGAAGTAGCCATTTCATCTTGTGAGCCGATTGATACGTGCCACATATCCCTTCATGCACCTCTCCGATAGCTACCCTAGCCTGATCGGCACTGAGGCATTTAAGCAGCACTCCATCAATCGTCCGATAGTATAAACCTTCATCGAGCAAGACATATCTCAAAGCCTTGTAGCGCAATTTCCTTGAAGCCGACTGGGAAAGGTTTTGCAGATAGTTGCAGACCTCAAATCTCCAGTCGTCGACTGTCATGGCGGCAATCTCTATCTCGATATCTTTTGTCATCCGCCTGTGGCCTGATGCCCCTTGAGCTAAATCATTTGCTTCTGCATTCTGCTCTCTGGGGATGTGTTTTAGCGTGACTAGCCGAAAGCTATCCATTAGTTCTCGGCATCGTATATAATAGACCATCAGCGCATCATTTTTGCACTTGTATTCCCCTGACAACTGTCTGATGACCAACAGTGAGTCTCCCATTATTTCGATGGCATCGGCCTCAACCTCCTTGAGAAGATGTAGTCCCTTAAGCACTGCCTCGTATTTGGCTTGATTGTTTGTTGCATGGGGGTTGATTGAGAAGGCAAATTCGAAGCTTGCCCCCCTTGGTGATATGATGACCAAGCCGATACCGCATCCATTCCTGCAAACCGAGCCATCGAACATCAAAGTCCAAGGCATGATCTCCACCGAGCCGATTGAACTATCTCTGTGTTCTACGATGAAATCGGCTATGGCTTGTCCTTTAACTGCCCTGGGTGCCTGATACCTTAAGTCAAATTTAGTTAAAGCAAAAATTCACTCCCCAACTCGTCCCTTGAGTACTGGAGCCGATAGCATATATTTTACTACATCGGCTTTGCATACCACTGTGCACTCGTTGGATAATAAATAATGCCTCATCTTTGTGCATGAAAAATACAGGCAAAGACATAATTTCTCCACTGGTGAATACCTTTTCTCTGCGCCCAGTAGCCGTCGACTGAGATAAAAGATGGCTTTCTCTTTTGCTTCAATCTCTTGAATCGAACCGAGCCGATGGACTTGTCGTCGCCGACGGATACAGCTTGAATGGTACTCCTTTTTGTGGAGAAATCAATACTGGAGGCAAACTTAAATAATCCTTGATATTGTCTAACGCCTTCTGCTGCTCTGCCCCCCAATTGAACGCTTGATCGGCCTTCAGCCAAAGCAATGGTGTGAACGGCTCCATCTTTTCCAAAAGATTGGCTATGAATCGCCTGATCAAGTTGATCTTGCCGATCAAAGATTGTAATTGCTTCTTGTCCTTTGGAGGTTGTATTGTTTTGAAGGCAATAATGCTCCTTGATGTAACCTCAATCCTCGTGAACAAGAAACCCTAAAAATTGCCCGCCGACACGCCGAACACACATTTCGTGGATTCATCTTCGTGCCATATTTCCTTGTCTGCTCCAAAACCTGTCTAAGATCGGCTATATGGTTTTCCATTTCCCTGGATTTGACAACAACATCATCAATGTAATTTCAACTAGAGAGCCGATCATGTCATGGAAAATGTAATTCATGGCCCTTTGATAAGTTGCTCCAGCATTTTTCAAGCCAAACGTCATGACGACCCACTCATACAAGCCGATTGCTTCTGGACATCTGAAAGTAGTCTTGTGTATATCTTGTTCGGCCATAAAGATCTGATTATAACCCGCATTACCATCCATAAAACTTATGATCTTGTGGCCGGAAGCAACATCTACGAGCAAATCGGCTATGGGCATTGGGTATTCGTCTTTAGGGGTAGCTTTGTTGAGGTCTCTGAAATCAATACACACCCTAAGTTTGCCATTCTTTTTCATTACTGGAACGATATTTGAAACCCACTCAGCATATCGGTAGGGCCGGATGAATCCAGCGTCATATAGCCGAGTGATTTCGGCTTTGATTGCATCGTACATATCGGCTTTAAACCTCCTAGGAGGCTATTTGAATGGCCGATAGCCCGACGTGATAGGCAGCCGATGCACAACAATAGATGGGCTAAGACCAGGCATCTCGAAATACTCCCAAGCAAAACAATCTTTATATTCCTTTAACAAATCAATAAGCTGGGATCTACAATGAGAAGACAAATTTTTGCTAATATATGTCGGCCTAGGCCTATCTCCAGAGCCGATATCTATCTCTTCTAGCTCATCGACCGACATAAAACCCTTCCCAAGCTTGCCATCATCGTCTGCAGTGTCCTTGCCATAGACGTTTGAGCCCTCCACGACGCCCTCAAAGTAATAATTGAGGCTCTTAGTCTCCAATAGGTTGTATGGCAGAATCGGACACCTTTAGAAAATCGGCTTGCCAAACTTTGCCGGACAGACAATTAATACCGTCGATTTCCCAAAGTGGCAAATCGGCATTAGCAACGCTCACTGACCTATCGGCTGGCACGATTTCAATATTGTCGCCTTGCCATTAGATTAGACTTTGATGCATTGTGGAAGGGACACAACAGTTTGCATGAATCCAGTCCCTCCCAAGTAGCAGACTATAAGATCCCTTCCTGTCGATGACAAAGAATGTTGTGGGCACGGTTTTGCTGCCGACAGTCAGCTCGACGTTAAGCACATCCTTGGCATCCGATGGATTGCCGCCGAAGTCTTTGAGCACCATGTTTGTCTCGATTAGATCTTCGGCTCCATTGCCCAGCTTACGAAAAGTGGCATAGGGCATGAGATTGACTGCTGCTCCTCCATCGACTAGCATCTTTGATATCGGCTTCCCGTTAACAAATCCTTTCACATACAGTGGTTTGAGGTGCCGATTGTCATTCCCCTCTGGTTTTTCAAAAATGGCTTGTTCTGGGAAGAGTGCTAGTTTCGCCAAGGAGTCTTCTACGCTATCTGCATCGGCCTCTGTGGCACTGAACTTGGCTGGTAGTATAAATACCATGTTAACCGATGTAGTAGCTTTTCCTTTTCCTTTTGCCGCCCTCCTTGCTTGGTCGGCTGGGCTTTCATCAGACGGGCTTTCATCGGTAGTCGGCGCCTATCTCTTGATGCGCCATTGTTTCACGCCTTGCCGACATTGTTCCTGCTGAATCATCCTCCATACTTCTTCCCGCCCCTCGCTCTTGAGCCGTTGAATGTTTCTCTTTTGTGTTTTAGTGAAGAGGTTTGAAGGGCACCATTGGGGGTTAGCCGATTGCTCATCTTCGGCTTCTTCTTCGTAGTACTCGTTTTCATCATCGTCTTCGAAGAAGTCTTGGTGGACCAGCCCAAGCCGATCATGTACCAATTGCCGGCTCTGGTTGAGCTACATGGCCCTTGGGATGACTTGGGCAGGGCTTTGCATCGAATGATCCATGTATTCATCTTCACGATATTCGCTGCAGGCCGGGTAGTTGTCTATCGTCGGCAGCTTCATCCCCGATTCCCAACAGAATCGGAAAAACTCACAGCGCTAGTGCGGGTCGTAACCACTGTGGATTCTAACGAGTTGGAGTCCCCTGACCTCAGTCTCCCTGACGTAAGGCTTGCCGCACCGGGCCTCCTCTTCCTCACAAAAACGTTGTTGAAAACAGGGCATGGGGTCCATGCGCCTGGGTCGGCGATCGGCCGATCGGCCGGTGGAATGCACCATATTGACTGGTGTAGCTTGATCTCCAGCTGGTTTCTTTTTGGCCTTAACCCCTTTGAGAGTTTCGGCTAAGTCGTGCGTCGCCTATTCCGCCGATCAGCTTGCCTCGAGGCCGGCCTAGACCATGTTGGATCGGGAAGGGATTGCCATCGACTTTTATTGGCCGAGGTGAATCGGCGAATTTCAACTTCCTGGCCTCAATAGCCGACTGGATTTGCTGCTTGAAAACCTTACAGCCGTTAGTGCTATGGGAGGTGGAGTTGTGCCACTTGCAGTATTTCTTCTTTTTGAGTTCTTCAGCCGATGGGATCGTATGGCTGGGCGAAAGCTGAATTTGCTTATCCTTCAGTAATAAATCAAAGATCCTATCGGCCTTAGTAATGTTGAAATCATACTTCTCTTCCTTAGCCGTTTTTAGTAGCCATTGGCAGACGATGGCCTTTTTGTTTTTGGTCCATTCGGCTGCAGCAACTTATGCGTCATCATCACTTGTTTCTGAATCAGATTCGACGATGACATGGGCAACCTTCTTGACGGCCTTCCTTGATTCCTGAAATCGTTGCTCGTGGGCCGTTACCCTCTGCGCCATGTGGGCTAGGCTGTCGAAGTCTTGAGCCAAAAACCTTTCACGGATCGATGGTAGCAGTCCATGGAAAGCCAAATCGGCTAACGAGGAATCAGACAACACCAGACTGTAACAGCGGTTCCTCATCTCTCTGAACCTCTGGATGTAGTCTTGAACCAATTCCTCGTGTTTCTGCCTGATGCTTGTCAGGTCCGACAGCTTCATCTCATGGTTGCCTTTGTAGAAGTAGCTGTGGAACTGCTTCTCGAGATAAGCCTAGCTTTGGATGGAATTGAAGGGCAATGAAGAAAACCATGCAAAGGCCGATCCTGATAGCGACAGCGGGAACAAGCGAACCCTCAAGGCGTCTGTAGCCGATGCCTCTCCGCATTGTGCTAGGAATCGGCTGATGTGTTCATATGTAGAAATATTGTCTTGCCCAGAGAACTTGGAAAAATCCGAGACTTTTTATCGGTTGGGCAATGGCACCTCTCGAAATGTTCTAGACATGGATACCGATACATGTTGCCAGAATCTTTTGGTTTAAGGCCGAATTGATAGCGCATGACGTCGGCAATCAAATCGGCCCAAGTCGTGTTGTCTTGAACCTGTTGTATCGGCTCGTACTGATCATGTTGCATGGGTGCTTGCCGATACTGAGGTGGCATCTGAGGCCGATAATGCTGGTCTTGATAGCCTCCCTGGTACTGATACTGAAGTGGGTTGCCAGCGAGAGAAGGCCGATTTGCCGGGGGTGTTGGCGGATCAAGGAAGAGCTATCGGCCACCAGCATTGTACTGTGCCCCTTGAATGAGATTGGCAACCGGCTCTTGCTTCCGATTGAAGTTGAACATACCGGCTAGCTACTCCTGGGAAGGAGGTTGTTGCCAGTTCAGAACGATGGGCGGTGGTCTTGATGTCGATGCGGCTACAGTCGGCTGATTGAGGACTCCTCTTGGTGGTCCTGGCTGTATCGGAGGTGGGATCAGCCGGTTTTGGGTTGCCAAGACCTGTAATTGGGGAGCTGGTCGTCTTTCAAGTAGGTTGGCCCCTGCTGCAGCTAATCGGTAATCTTGGAATCGCTCAAAGTGGCAATCATCTTATTCAGAGTGTTGACCAAGATGCCACTTTGATTGACGAGTGCATGATGCACAGCTGAATCGATCCGGTCTTGCAAAGTGTGCGCCCGAATCGTCTTGTTCTTGCTTCGGCTGCTCCATCTTGCGTTTTCCTTTGTATCGTCCGAGAATGACGCGTTGAAGTCGTCTATGCTGAATTTGTACTTCTGGTGGATGGCCCCAGACCTGGTCTGGGTAAAAGATTGCAGATAGTTGGCCTGCAACTCCACCACCATCTTCTTGTAGTCGGCCAATTGCTCGGCCGACAATTGTTCCATCTTGATGGGAACCATGTTCTCCTCGCTGATCTCGGGCCATTTGACGTTAACCATCACGTCGACTATGTTACCCGAGTCAATTGGTCCCACTGGGCGTGCCAAGAAGCGTGTTGATGAGAAATCTTTCCCACGCACTGGCTTGGGAGATCTGCTTAACTCCAATGCAGGTCCGCCCTTAGCTACCTTACATGAACTAGACGTGCCAATTGGTTTGATCTGCTAACCAATAAGAAATAATAAACAGATAGATGTGTTAAGGTTAAAGTTAGATCCCACCAGATCGGCTCAGGGAATCAATTTACATATATTGGCTATCCCGAAGCACATTTAAACTAAGTGACTGGGATAGATCGGCTATGCCGAGACAGTATGAATCACTTAATTAAATATACCTCAGGGTAACGAATATATGTTTTATATCCTAGCCGATGCTGCAGTTCTAACGTGAATCGACTAGTACTCCGATATATCTTATGAAAAGATATCAATCTAACCTAAATACGTTAAACCTAGATCAATTGGTTATCGGCTGATGCCGACAGATTGATTGGCTTAAGGCATTTAACCAGATTGAGATCTTAACATAAGAGGTAGCTTTAATATATCTAGTAGTAAATAATGCTAAAAGATAATTAAAACAGTAATGTTAGCTGAAACTCCGACACTGTCTCTAATGATAAACATCTAGCCGATTAGATCTTTAATAATTCTAAGGGCGACTTAATAGGTCATAATGATGCAGCATTACGTACAAAAAGAAGTATTAGATCTATATGAACCGATGTCAATCCTTCAAGACGGTGGATACAGCATATAACCTAATTCAGCATCTAGATCTAGCTCTATCGGCTACTGTCCCTGAGAGAAACGAGCCGATGACAAGATAGATCTAGATATTATTCTAGATTATATGTCGTATATGATAACTTGTGCAGTTCATAACATTAAATCTAGAGTATCATGACGATGTAAGCACTAGATCCGACGATACAAACTACTAATGACAAGTATTTACCTTATTCGGGTGTCGAGATCGATGCATCCCGAAGCGGGATCAAGAACTCGTCTAAAAGAAAAAGTTTGGTGATGCACCGAGATTGTATTGATGTGTGTTGTGTTTACAAAGAGCCCTCGGGTCTTATTTATACCCAAGAATAACGCTATCCGTGTAAGACATGGTTTCTATCTAATCTTCTATTTAAAGTACGACAATACCCCGAGACATTGTCTCATGCCTACAAAAGGAATATCTAAACAAAAACCTACTTTACGATACAATTGCCATTATAGGGCTCTATCCATAGATAGCAATATCTTATCGAACATTTGGAAACCGAATCTTCCTTTTATCTTCAAGCCCTTTTTTATCGGAAACGGTTCCATCTTCTTCTCTGAATTGGAATTGGCTATCGGCTGTCCCTATCCGATTCGGCCTTAGCCGACCGGTTTACCGCCGATTTGATCGTGGCCGATGCAGCCTCCGTTTCTCCGCAGATCATTTTCCAATCCAATTCCACTTCGTTTCAACCTTGAACTCAGAGATTTGGTTACCAAATTTGGTCGTTAACAGTAGGTCAAGTCCTCTTGAATATCAATTGGTCCAGTCTTGCCTGCTCTTCTGGTACTCTCAAACATTTCTTTAACTGAGTAACATGGAGTATGTCATGAATACCATGTTAGTGATATGCCCGAGAGGCAACATGGAGATGTTGGATATCATGGTCAATGTTTATGTATTTATGAATAAAGTGTCATTCAGTTCCATGAAATAGACATCTTGTATTGATCAATAAGTACGTGACTTATTTATGAGACTCTATATGTATGAATCTATTTCTAAATGATCCCTGATCATATATCATATTATTGGAACTAATATGATTCTAAGATCGGCATGTTTATTGATTGATCATCATGTCTCATAGATCATGGGTATGGAGATACCAAATCAATAAACATGGACATATGTGTTAGAGAACACATTGTTGGATAGACCCACAATGAGACACTACAGGAATTAATGTGCCATTAGTTGGTCTCAGGTAGTGTTGGTACAAAGTCCTTAGACCTGAGATCACCATGGATTTCAACTTGTGTAGTAGCCTACTTTGGGACTACCAAACGCTATTCCGTAACTGGGTAGTTATAAAAGTAGTCTTCGGGTTTGCTATGAAACATGTAGTGGGATGTGAATGATCAAGATGGAATTTGCCCCTCCTTTGGAGAGATATCTCTGGGCCCCTCGAGGTAATGGATTATGAAAGTACATGGCCATGCCGAGTTGATTGAGGAGTCAATCAACACACAAATAATCCAATACGGTTCGAGTGAATGGTTAAGCTATTGAAGGTATGGCACACATCTTGCCTATAGCTCAATAGGTATCATGAGGCAAATGGATTTGTGTACACATTACTGGTTCAGAGTCGATATTATATTCTTGTATACTGTGGTGTCAATATGTGCTGCTTGGCGCCGCTATTGACAGATCGGCTGAGTTGGACCCGAGCCGACGATCGGCTGAGTTGGACTCGATCCGACGGTCGACTGAGTTCGACTCGGGCCGAAACCGAGTATACCTGAACCTACAGGGTCGCACGCTTAAGGGGATCGGAACAGGCATTCGAGTTGGACTCGAATACGGCTCGATCGGATAGGGATCCGATCGGATAGAGTCCTATGGGCTTACGAAGTCCGGCCGGCCAACTCTATGAGATTCGGATAGGATCCAATTCAAAATAGAGTCCCGATGGGCCTCTAGGCCCAACCGGCAACTCTATATAAAGGGGTGAGGGGTGGAGAACTGCTGCATGCAATTTTGGGAACCGAATCAATCTGATCACGCGTGTCTTCAGAAGTCGGTGAGATCAATCTCCACGAAAACCCTCCCCACTCCCGAGCCAAACCCTAGCCTTGCATCGCGTGCTAGCACACGGGTGTTCGGTGTTCTGTTCCCGGACGTGTGGATATCGGTAGAGGCGCTGCTACGTTGCAGTGATGTTCGTCGGCTACAAATCGGCTGTGGTGGAATCGGCTACGGTCGGGCGCATCGGAGCGAGGCGCGCGAGCACGGTCAGAAGACTCGACGAATCGGCTACTCGGTGAATCGGCTAATTGGTGAATCGGCTGTTCCCAGGAATCGGCTGTTGGCTTGCGGGAATCGGCTATCGGCAAATCGGCTGTCATCGGCCAACACTGTTTCGGATCGGATAGCTCCTGATTGGCTAATCCGCTGCACTCTACTCCAATCGGTAACGATCTATCGACCTTACTTGCAAGTGTTCCTGGTTTGCGCGGTAGAAATTTTTCGTTATTAGCTATCGTAGCTTCTGGGTAACCCTTCACCTTGGGCCCCCTTTGCTGAAGTCGTCCATGATGGAGGAGAAAGTCTCCAGCCTTTGGCCCATGCACTTAAGGGCCGCCTTCTCCTCTCGAGCTGGGTCCTATCTACCAAAGTACTCACAGGCTGCCTTCATCCTAACCTTACAGGGCTGCAGTCCTCGAAGGGTGAAGTTATGGGCCACCCGAGCTTCGGTCAGGCTCTGTTCCTGAAGGGCCTCGATTCTGGCAACCAACTCCTCTACTTGATCGCGCTCGACGCCAGAGGCAGGGTGTTGACTAGGTAGCCGCCGGGATCGGCTCCTGTATATCTCTGGGGAAAGCGCTGGTTCGTGGTTCCCGATATAGAACCACTCGGTGTGCCACCCCTTGTTGGAGGAGGTTGGGCGACGGGGATGTAGCGTTTGGCCATCTTATCCCGGAACGAATCCCGGCCCCACCGACCATGCCGCCGACTATTCATCGGAGGTAGAAGTAGTGACGAAATAAATTAAAGTACGGGTCTATTCCAAGATAGGCCTCGCACAAGTGGATGAAGAGAGAAATTTGGAGAATGGAGTATGGATTAAGGTTGCGAGAGAGATGTTGTAGTAGTGGAGCAGCCCCGAACAAAGGAGTGGGCCAAGACTCCAAAACCGTGAAGGAAGAAGAAGGAAAAGACAACCAGCTCACAAGAGTCGGGGTCGTGAATAGCTCCCCATGCCGGCGCCACTCGCGATCTCCCGCGGCGAGAGGACGCCCGCCTTGCACCAGCCTCTATCATCTCGCTCCCGACACACGAGGGTACGAAGGCCGAGCTCCGCCGGTGCCTTCACCGCCACCGATTGAGCTCTTCCCACCTTTCTTCGAGGTATTCTTCACGGTGCCATCGGCTTAGTTGAAAAAAATTGCCGACCCTTGCGGTAGCACACCACGCAACGGCAAAGTGGAGGGGACGGCCTTGTGCACTAGAGCGGCGAGGATCCATGAGGCAAAAGCGATGGCGTGAGTGCGAGGAGTTTGTGAATTTTGAGCGAAAAGGGCATGAAGGAGGAAGAAGGCAAAACAACGAGGCTCAAGAGGGGGCCATGATGGGGCTGACAATGCTATTTTTGGAAAGCATGCAATGCCATTAATGACGTGTGTGGGGCATCCGAGGCGCCCCAGCCCATCTGGCTCCCAGGCAGCCACGACATCCCAACGGTTGATGTGAGTCATTGATTACCCCGAGCGGTTAACGGCGCACGCACGGTGTGTGTTATGCGCCCGGTGAAATTGCCATCGTGCCTACCAATCCACCCGAGTGACAAATCTCGACCGTCGGATCCACAAGCTATTGGAGATAAGTGGGAAACCTGACGTATGATCAGCCATTACGTGACCCTGGTCTTGACGGCCTTAATGGGACGTGGCTGGTGCACAGTTCAAATCGTCAACGGCCCACGTGCATAGCATGCGCCCCGAGTCCAGGCAACCGCCCGACGACCAAACCCCTCGAGATCTTCCTCTGACCACACCGACTGCCATAAGCCTTCGGGCTATCGCGTCTTGGTCATTAGCCTTCAGGCTATGACCTTGGTCCGACCACCATCAGCCTCCAGGCTATGGCGCGGCCGACCGCCATCGCCTTCGGGCCATGGCGACTGCCCATCGCCTCCAGCCGATGGTCTCGAGCCGACCACCATCGCCTTCGGCTATGGTATCTCGGTCATCGCCCTCCGGCTAGGGCCTCGAGCCAACCACCATCGCCTTCGGGCTATGGCATCTCGGGCATTGGCCTTTGGGCTATGGCCTCTAGCCGACCGCCATCGCCCTCCGGCCATGGCGCGGTCATGTCACGGCCGAAATTCAGATCAGAATTTTCAAAGCTATATGTGTATTTGTTAACAACCAAATTTGGTAAAGCATGCATCGGATTTGGTGTTAAGGCCAAAGCAGATTTGAAGGAAATCGTGATTCTCGGAAATAGAGTACGCACCAATTGGAAACCGAATCAGCTAAGGTGTTCATCGCCGACACCGAGTCGACAAGGTAAGCCGATGTAGTCGATTCTAGTAAGATGTTATTGGAATCATTGTCGGATCAGGTCGATGTGCTTCATGAGGATTGTCATATATGGATAGAGTCCGAAAAGGCAATTGTATCTATTAATTAGGTTATTTTAAGTAGTTTCCTTATAGATTGTGCCGGTAAGAGTCCGCCTAAGGGTCTTGTTCGTATTTTTATTTGTAATAGAGAAAAGAGTTGTGTCCGACAAGGACATATTATGTATTTGGGTATAAATATAGCCCAAGACAAGTGTAATCAAGGAAGAATCAATTCAATAACACTTTCGACGCATCGCCACCTTTTCTACTTTCGTTTGTTTCGATGAGTTCTTGCTTTCGAGTTAGGCCGCACCGAGTTCAATCTCCGACAAGGGGTAAAACTTATTTTGGCAGCTTGCGTTCTCGGGATTAGTGCTTACATCTTGTTCACGTAAATCGTCAAGTTATCATGTATGCTATATAATCTAAAAAATTGCTATCTCGTTGACGAGAAATCTTTCCCACGTGCTGGCTCGGGAGATCCGCTAACTCCAAAGTGTGCACGTTCTTGGCTACCTTCGTGATTAAGGCGTGCCGCTGGTTTGATCCCGTAACCAACAAGATACAAGAAATAGACATTAAGTTAAAATTAGATTCTACAGATCGGCCGAAGGCATCATTTTATATATAATTACTATTCCAAAGCACACTTAAATAAGTGATTGGGATAGATCGGCTATGCCGAGACAAGATAAATCGCTTAGGTTAAAAGCGTATTAGGGTAGTAATTATTTACGTTGATATCTTAGCCAATACTGCAGATCTAATGTGAATCGGCTAATACTCCGATACATTTTATAAAAAGATGTTAATCTGATCTAAATGCGCTAAACCTAGATCAATCGGCTGTCAGTATAGCATGACGGATTGACATCGGCTTAGTGCACTTGGATAAATTAAGATCTTGATATAAAAGGCAGTTTTAATATATCTAATAGTGAATATAACTATAAAGATAGTTAAAACAGATAAGGTCGGCTGAACCCCCGGCACTGTCTCTAAAGATAAACATCTAGTCGAATAGATCTTAATAGTTCTAAAAGCGACTTAATAGATCAATATGATGCAGCATTAAGTACAAAAAGAAGTATCGGATCTATAAAAACTGATGTAAATCCCTCAAGGCGGTGGATACAACATATAACCTGGTTCAACATCTAGATCTAGCTCTATCGGCTATTGTCTCCCGAGAGAAACCAGCCGACGGTGAGATAGATCTAGATATTGATCTAGATTATATGCCGTATATGATAATTTGTGCAGTTAATAACATCAAAACTAGAGTATCATGATGATGTAAGCACTAATTTCGACAATACAAACCGCTAATGACAAGTAATTACCTTGCTTGGAGGTCGAGATCGATTCAGCCCGAAGCGAGATCAAGAACTCATCTAAAAGAAAAAGGTTTGACGATGCACCGAGTTTCTATTGATGTCTGTGTTTTTACAAAGAGCCCTCGAGTCTTATTTATACCCGGGCATAACAAAGTCCATGTAGAACACGATTTCTACCTTATCTATTATTTACGCACGACAATATCTCGGGGCCAGCACCCATGTCGTATTACAAAAGGAATATCTAAACAAATCCCTACTTTATAGATACAATTGCCGTTACGGGACTCTATCCATAGATGGCAATATCTTAACGAACATTTGGGAACCGAACCTTCCTTTTATCTTCAAGCTTCTTTATCAGAAACGGTTCCATGTTCTTCTCTGAATCGGAATCGGCTATCGGTTGTTCCTGTCCGATTCGGCTTTAGCCGATTGGTCTCCTAGCCGATTTAGTCATAGCCGACGCGACTCTCGTTTCTCCTCGCATCACTTCCCGATCCGATTCCGCTTCAATCTCAGCCTTGAACTAAGGGATTTGGTTACCAAATTTGGTCGTTAACACATGCCCCCTAAGTCCGTGATAAGATAATATCGTGGATTTGCCGCTTTTCAAATTCCCGTGACTTCCGTCCTATTCCGTTTCGGCCATTGAAAAACTCTTTACATATTGCCCGCCCGTGCCGAAACAAGCCACGCCGTCACTTCCCGCTCTCAAGCCCTAGCCGAAAAAACTTCTCCTCTTCCTTGGCGACTTCGTCGAAAACGCTCCCGCATCTTGCCGTCGCGCACCCCCGGCGTCGATCTCCCCGCACCAATGGCATCCTCACGTGCTCCTTCCGATGCGGCCTCCGCGGAGTACCCCGAGGTAAGTTCTTGTCTCGGCTCAAGCCCTTTACTTTGCACGATCCGGCTTTTCTCCCTTTTTTGATTCCATTATTCCTTCTTGCGATTTGTAGCACCTATCCCACCAAATTGCGATCCCTAGCCTTCTTCATCCCGACGAGCCGCCGTTAGGGCCGATTGGTAGCCTAGACCCCACCGAGTTCATCAACGCTGAAACTAATCGATCCCTTTTAGGTTTTCTACCCGGACTTAGCTTATCGGATGGACCTTCAAATCCCGGCCCTCAATGCACAAATCTTGCCATCTTGGTATGCTATGATGTCGGCTAGCAAGCAAGCCACCCGGGACGAAATAGGAATTGGCCAATGCTTAGCTTTGACTTTAGTCGACATGTCAAAGGATGAACCACTTCTATCGGCCGCTAGTTACTTTTGGTCGGACACACTGAACGCATTCCTCTTTAGGCAAGGGCCAATGACACCAACCCTCATGGACATAGTCATGCTAACCGGCCTGGACATAACATCGGCTGTTGCCCCCTCTGATCTGAATATCAAGTGCCACCACAATTTCAAGACCAAGAGCATCGGCGGCTGGAGTGGATTCATATCAATGAACATGAGGGACGACCCGGTCTCCAACAGGGAACATGCGACTTTCTTGATGATGTGGTTGGAGAAATTCATTTTCTGCGGATCAAGTTGTGGACCGACCACCAACTGGCAACATGTAGGTGAAGCATTAGTGGAGGAAAGGAAAATTCCCCTAGGGAAATACCTGCTCGGCTACTTGTACCAAATGCTAAGCAATGTGCCAATGAAGCTGGCTTCGAAACAATCTATCAACACCAGAGGGCCCTGGTGGCTACTTCAGCTGTGGCTCAACCTGTACACCTATAAAGTTTCACATCGGCCAAACCTGCTTGAGGCCGATTTCCCCCTAGCCGAGCCGAAGTACCGTGATGACGAGGAGATAACTACCCGGTGCTGTATGTCATATGGAGAAGCTACTTCTTCTTATTCAGGTTCGAAGCTGTCAGCTGAATACTTCAAAAACTAGTTCAGCAACTTCTACAATGGGTTCCCAGCCGACTCTACCATTTGGTTTGCTTATGATAAGTTCAACAAATTTGAGCGGCCAGACGATCTTCGGCTAGATGAGATCAATTCCCCAAAGTTTGATAAGCCGAGAGAGATCTTCACTACTGCCATCTCTCCTTGCATCCTGCCAGTCGGCATCCACCAAGGAAGAAACATTCGGAAGAGCTACGAGTTCTACCATCCGATGGCAGCTGCAAGGCAACTTGGGCTAGGTCAATTGCCGAATGGGTTGAACTACTCAGACAAGATCCAAGCCAGATGCGTTTTTGATGGCAAAATCATGATGCTTCGGCTGTTAAGCCTCCCAAGCCCTCCTCTTGGCATCTTTGGGGTCATCGAGCTAGCGATCACAAGGACAAATGCCTTCAGCCGATGGTGGGCAGAATGGAAATCACACATATTCCACCAATCGGCTTCCATGTATCTCACCACCATCGACCCTGACATGATTCCATCGGTAAGCAATTCTTTTCTAGTCTTTTCTCCTTTATCGGCTATGTTGTGCATGTCTTGTTACTTACACCTTTGTTCCTGCAGACGAACGATGTTTCTCCTCCCCGGGCCAGCCGATCAGGAGCAACCAAACGGCTGTGGGTTGGCGCCATCCATAATCGGCTTCAACGCGCCGAAGGTGTCAACCCTACTCCACGGCCAAACCCTCGAGCCTATCTGTCGGCAAAAACGGGACAAGCCGTCGGCTGCCGCTACACCGGTTGTGGCGAAGAAGCCTGCCAAGAAGCAGAAACCAAGCCCATCCGATGACCTATCCCCCATCGACCCGAAGTCGACGCAATGCTCGACGATGAGGTCCTTAGCGAAGAAGTCTAGGACACCGTTGACGAGGCTGCACCGACTCCAGCCTTCTCCGACAAATACGCTCGAACTCCGTCACCGATGAGGCCTTCGTGCGTAAAACACCAAGTCCACCAAAACGCCCGTCCGTCCGACGCTCTGTAAGCGACTTTCAATACTTTTGGTCTCCCGACTTCTTTATTCATACTCGTCTTACTATATTCTTTACATCAGCAGAGGAAGAAACTAGCCACCAAGAAGAAAATGGCTCCTCTCCGTTCAGTAAGTATTTCGACTCCATACGCTTTCTCTTATCAGCCGATCTTTAACTTTGTGCTTTTTCCAGCCTCCTTGCGTCCCAACACCTGCCCCTAGGTATCAAGTGAACACACTCCGTCGGCCGCAGTGACAGAATGCCGATGACAAAGCTACATCGGCTCAAGCAGTCCAAGTAAGTATTATAACCGTCTTCTCCGCAATCGGCTCCATGATTTCTATTCATGCTATAACTGTTCTTTGCCTGGCAGAGCGTAGCCGATCTCCCGGGCTTCGACTTGTCGAGTTCGTTGACCCGCATAAGGCCGCCGACAAGGCCCCGGTGCCGCTTGATGAAGACCCGAGGACCACGCTAGCCGACATTGCTAATCGGCTAGAGAGCACATTGGACGCACCGGTAGCCGATTGCGGTTCCGTCCATAATCGGTTCAAGAGATTCAAGCCATGCTTCTAGACAACTTGGCTAATACAATCGCGCCAAGATCCTTCCTTGAAGCGCACGGCACAAATATGAGCGGGCGAAGCAACGCATAGCCGATCGCCGAGAGAACAAATCACTAGCGACGACCATCAAATCTAACCAAGAAGAGATCAAGGCGAAGAAGGCCAAGTTTGATGCGTTGAAGATAGAGCCGATTGCCAAACTCGACCAGCTCCGCGCGTTGGGACAAACTAGTAGCTGAACTCGTCCAGATTGAGACCGAGATCGTGGTCCAAGAAGAATATGTGGCCGGCCTGCCGAAGGAGATAGAAGATGAATGATCAAGCATCAAGGCGGTCGTATCCTATCTCGACGGATTCGACGAAGGCAAGAAGCCGTGGCCGGGACCGATGCACCGACGTTAAGGCAATCGAAGACATCGACAAGATCCGTCGTAAAGCGATCTCGGCTATTGCTGAATTCCTTGGGCGCTGAGCCGATTGTAACAGTTGGCCAGGGCAAAACTTGTAAATCTTGTAATCTAATTGTTTTTTCAATTGGCTCTCACCATCTCTTGTGACTGATTTGAACTATCTTTCGTAATCGGCTTGCCTCACTTGATCTTCGCTGAATGCATGCTTGCCGATCACATTACCTCGTACTTGTCATGGCCTCGAAAGCATAAAAAATTAAAGAAAAACCTCATATCTGTTTTCTTGATATCTCGTTGTGTATGTATATGCCCCCTAATTTTGTTGATGGTGTCTTCGCGTGAACAAAATTAGTAAGTCAAAAACTTTATCGCGTCGCCGATCGAGCCGATTGTAGAAAATCAGGTGAAAAACATGGTGCAACAACGTCCTAAAGGCGATGCGTGCATCATGACGCATCGGCTAACACGAATCGGCACAACCACAACCGAATCATGAATTGATCCACACACTTGGGTAATACTTTTTCGTATACTTGCCGTTCGAGCCCTTCCAAACACCTCTCCATCCAGTCCTTCTAGCATATAGGCTCCCTTGGAGGAATTGCTTCCACCCACTTGGTAAAATAATCCGTTGCCACCAAAATGAACTTGTGTCCGATGAGGACATCAACACTATCGATATATCCACGCCTCCACATGTACAACTTCATGGTCCAATAACCCGCGCTCGTGCACGTCAACTCAACCATCATGTGAGTTTATTCTTGAGTTTATGTTCCTCTTCTTTATACTCTGGAGACGTGTGCACTCTTGTTTTACTCAGAACGATGGAGAGGATCCAACGGGAGAGGATTAGCGCGGGGTGGATTCCGACTGCGAACAGTGCCAAGTTCTAACGGCCGCCACGACTTCATGCGAACTCCAATTTGGGCGTGCAAGTACTTGATGGAAAGGTTATCAAGTCTAATTTCAAATGGATCCGGCCTCATATCAATATCTGTCCGGAGCGGCCGCAATTATCATTTTTCTACCGAGTGTTTTTCTGTCCTCGGTGCTGCGTCACCTCTTTTGGCCCAATGGGCTATGTATCAAGTTGGGCCCATTATTGGCGTGTCCTAGGGTTTAACACGACCCCAGCACCCCTGTGGTCATCTCTCCCTCTTCTTAAACCTTCAGCCGCCACCATGAACGGTGGGTTTTGTTGATTAGAGTTAGCGTCTTGCTACTTGCACACAGCGCGCGTGTCGGCTAGACCGCCCGTCTGTTTGTCTTCGAAACCCCGCCATATTGTGAATTAAAATTGATTCTTTCATCTTTATATCTAGCAATTTCAGTGCTTGTTTTACTTGTTCTTGCTTGTTCTTCGATTGCTTGCGTGACGTGTTCCCTAGTGGTGGGTTGTCGCGAACCGCAAGTTCGCGCCAACCACCGGAGACGGTGTATCGGTTGCTAAGGCGCATCGTCCTTGGACGGTTGTAGTCAGGCTGTGAACGTCGCCTCCGTTCTCCAATAGAGTTATCCTTCACCTCTCATCGAAAGATCGGGACAAAACCCTAGCGGGTTGACACCATGTCCCTTGCACGAGGGTGGATTGATCTGGTTGATCATGTCGATTCCCCAACCTCTGAATGGCCAAGGCTTGATAATTGGATTCATAGCCGATGTTGGTGCCCTCTCGTATAGCTCCAAATTTCGACAATCTCGATAACCCTTGTAATATTTGAAACAATCCTCCGCATCGTCGGCCAAAAATACCCCGCTATTCGAAGTAGCCACTTCATCTTGTGAGCCTATTGGTGCGTGCCACAGATTCCTTCGTGCACTTCTCCGATAGCCACCTTGGCTTGATCGGCTCTAAGACACTTAAGCGGCACACCATCAATCGCCCGATAGTATAAATCTTGGTCGAGCAAAACATATCTCAAAGCCTTGTAACGCAATTTCCTTGAGGCCGATTAGGAGGGATTTTGTAGATAGTTGTAGACTTTGAACATCCAATCATCGGCTGTGATGGTGGCAATTTCTGCCCCAATACCTTTTGTCATCGGCCTGTAGCCTGATGCCACTCGAGCTAAATCATTTGCTTCTGTGCTTTGCTCTCTGGGGATATGCTTCAATGTGACGAGCCGAAAGCTGTCCATCAATTCTTGGCATCTTTGATAATAGACCATCGCCGCATCATTTTTGCACTCATATTCTCCCGACAACCGGCCGATGACCAATAGTGAATCTCCCATGATTTCGATGGCGTCGGCTCCGACTTCCTTGAGAAGATGCAGTCCCATAAGCACTGCTTCGTATTCGGCCTGGTTGTTTGTGGCATGGGGGTTGATTGAAAAGGCAAATTCGAAGCTTGCCCCCCTTGGGGATATGATAACCAAGCCGATGCCGCATCCGTTTGTGCAAACTGAGCCATCAAATGTCAAAGTCCAAGTCATGATCTCTATTGAGCTGATTGAATCATCTCTATGTTCCACTATGAAATCGGCTATGACCTGTCCTTTAATCGCGCTAGGCGCCCGGTGTCTTGGATCAAATTCTATTAAGGCAAAAATCCACTTCCCAACTCACCCTTTCTACACCGGAGCCGACAACATGTACTTTACTACATCGGCTTTGCATACCACGGTGCATTCATGGGATAACAAGTAATGCCTCAACTTTGTGTATGAAAAATACAGGCAAAAACATAACTTCTCCACCGGTGAATACCTTGTTTCTGCGTCCAACAGCCGTCGGCTGAGATAAAAGATGGCCTTTTCCTTTCCTTCAACCTCCTGAATCAGAACTGAGCCGATGGACTTGTCGTCGGCTTACAAATATAGCTTGAAAGGTATCCCTTTCTATGGAGAAATCAAAACTGGAGGCGAGCTCAAGTAATCCTTGATGTTGTCCAACGCTTTTTGCTGCTCTGCCCCCCAAGTGAATGCTTGATCGGCTTTCACCGAAGCAAAGGCGTGAACGGCTCCATCTTTTTCGAAAGATTGGCGATGAATCGTCCGATGAAATTGATTTTGCCGATCAAAGATCGTAGTTGCTTCTTGTCCCTGAGGCTGAATTGTCTTAATAGCATTGATGCTCTTTGGTGTAACCTCTATTCCTCTCTCATGAACAAGAAACTCTAAAAATTGCCCGGCCGACACGCCGAATGCACATTTTAGCGGGTTCATTTTTAGGCCATACTTCCTCGTCCTTTCCAAGACCTGTCTCGGATCGGCTATGTGGTCTTCTATCTCCCTGGATTTGATGACAACGTCATCAATATAGATCTCCCTAGAGAGCCGATCATATCATGAAAAATATAATTCATGGCCCTTTGATAAGTTGCTCCAAAGATTCTTCAAGCCAAATGTCATGACAACCCATTCGTATAAGCCAATTGCTCCCGGGCATCCGAAAGCGCCTTGTGAATATCCTCTTCACCAAGAAAATCTGATTGTAGCCTGCATTGCCATCCATAAAGCTTATGATTTTGTGGCCGGAAGCAAGATCCACGAGCAAATCGGCTATGGGCATTGGGTATTCGTCCTTAGTGGTAGCTTTGTTTAGGTCCCCGAAATCGATGCATACCCTAAGTTTGCCATTTTTCTTCATTATGGAACTATGTTTGAAACCCACTCGCATATCGCAGCAAGGCCGAATAAATCCAGCATCGTATAGCCGAGTGATTTCGGCTTTAATCGCATCGTGCATATCGGCTTTAAACCTCCCGGGAGGCTGTTTGCACGGCCAATATCCCGCTTTATGGGCAACCGATGCACAACAATAGATGGGCTAAGACCAGTGCATCTCGAAATATTCCCAAGCAAAACAATCTTTATATTCCTTTAATAAGTCAACCAGCTTGGATCTAAAACGAGAAGACAAATTTTTGCTAATATATGTTGGCCTAGGCCTATCTCCTGGACCTATATCAATTTCTTCTAACTCGTCGGCCGACATGAAACCTTTCCCAAGTTTGTCGTCGTTGTCGTCCACGATGTCCTTGCTGTAGACGCTCGAGCCCTCCACGACGCCTTCAAAGTAGTAATTGAGGCTCTTCGTCTCCAATGGGCTGTATGGCAGAATCGGACACCTTTAGAAAATCGGCTTGCCAGATTTTGCTGGACAGAAAATCAATACCGTTGATTTTCCAAAGTGGCAAATCGGCATTAGCAACGTTCACCGACTCCGGCTAGCACGATCTCAATCTTGTCACCTTGCCATTGGATCGACTTTGATGCATGGTGGAAGGGACACAACAATTTACGTGAATCCAGTCCCTCCCAAGGAGTAGGCTGTAAGATCCCTTCCCGTCGATGACAAAAAATGTCGTGGGCATGGTTTTGCTGCCGACGGTTAGCTCAACGTTCAGCATGCCCTTGGCTTCTGATGGATTGCCGCCGAAGTCCTTGAGAACCATGTTTGTCTTGATCGATCTTCGGCTCCTTTGCCCGCTTCGAAGGTGGCATAGGGCATCAACTTCACCGCAGCCCTCCATCGACTAGCATCTTTGACATTGGCTTCCCATTGACAAATCCTTTGACATACAAAGGGCTTTAGGTGCCGATTTTTGGTCCCCTTTGGTTTTTCGAAACCGCTTGCTCCGGGACAAGCTAGTCCCGCCAAGGCGTCTTCAATACTATCTCGCATCGGCCTCGTGACACCGAATTCGGCTTGTAATATAAAGACCATGTGAACCGATGTAGTAGCTTTTCTCTTTCCTTTTGCCGCCCTCCTAGCTTGGTCGGCTGGACTTTCGTTGGCTGGGCTTCTATCGGCTGGGGCCACTTGTTTTTTGGCGCGCCATCGCTTTGTGCCCCGCCGACGTTGTTGCCGTTGGATTGTCCGCCGTACCTCTTCATCCCGCCCTCGCTCTTGAGCCGCCGGATGCTTCCCTTTTGCGTTTGGGTGAATAGGTTCGAAGGGCACCATTGGGGGTTGGCCGATTGCTTGTCGTCGGCCACTTCTTCGTCGTATTCGTCTTCATCTTCATCCTCGAAGAGGTCCTGGTTGATCGGCCCGAGCCGTTCATGTATTGACAGCCCGCCTCGATTGCGTTGCATGGCCCCGTGGACGAATTGGGTGGAACTTTCCATTGGTGAGTCCCCGTATTCGTCCTCACGGTACTGGCTGTAGGCCGGGCAGTTGTCAATCGTCGGCAACTTCATCCCCGATTCCCAGCAGAATCAAAAAAACTCGCAGCACCAGTGCGGGTCACAACCGTTGTGGTTCCCGACGTATTGGGGTCCCCCGACCTCCGGTTCCTCGACATAAGGCTTGCCACGCCGAGACTCCTCCTCTTCGTGAAAGCGTTGTTGAAAATGGGGCATGGGGTCCATGCGCTTGGTCGCCGATCGCCCGATCGGCCAATTGAATGCACCATGTTGACGGTGCGGCTTGATCTCCGGCCGGCCTCTTCTCGCCCTTGACCCTTTGAGTGTTTCAAGAAAGCCGTACGTCACTGCTCGTCGATCGCTCACTTGGGGCTAGCTTGGACCATGTTGACCGGGAAGGGGTTACCATCAACTTTCCGGTCAAGGTGACTCGGCAAACTTTAGCTTCGCGGCCTCGATGGCTGACTGGATCTACTGCATGAAAACCTTGCAGTCATTAGTGCTATGGGAGGTGGAGTTGTGCCACTTACAATACTTTTCTTCTTGAGTTCATCACCGATGGGATCACGTGATTGGCCGATAGTTGAATTTGTTTCCCTTTAGCAACAAGTCGAAGATCCCGTCGGCTTTAGTGATGTCGAAGTCGTATTTTCCTCCTTGGCCGTTTTCAGCAGCCACTAGCAAACGATGGCTTTCTTATTCTTGGTCCATTCGGCCGCTGCAACTTCTACGTCATCGTCGCTTGTATCCGAGTCGGTCTCAACGATGACGTGGGCAACCTTCTTGACAGCTTTCCTTGATTCTTGAAATCGATGTTCGTGGGCCGTCATCCCGTGCGCCATATGGGCCAAGCGTTGAAGTCTTGAGCCGAAAACCTTTCACGGTCGGCGGCGCTAAGCCCGTGAAAAGCCAAATCGGCTAGCTGGGAATCGGACAAACACTGTGCTATAGCAAAGTGGTTCCTCATTTCTTTGAATCTCCGGATGTAGTCCTAAACTGATTTCTCATGCTTCGCTCGATGCTTGTCAAGTCCGACAACTTCATCTCGTGGCTGTCGGTGTAGAAGTAGCTGTGGAACTATTTCTCAAGATTGGCCCAGCTCTGGATGGAGTTGGTTGGAAATGAAGAAAACCATGTAAAGGCCGATCCCGTAGTGAGAGCGGGAATAAACGAACCCTCGTGGCGTCGTAACCGATGCTTCCTCGCATTGCGCCGCTTGGCGGCAATGAAAAAACCATGTAAAGGCCGATCCCGATAGTGAGAGCGGGAATAAACGAACCCTCGGGCGTCGTAATCGATGCTTCCCGCATTGCGCCAGAATCGGCCGACGTGCTCGTACGTAGAGGTATTGTCCCGCCCGAGAACTTGGAGAAGTCTCAAACTTTGTACCGGTTTGGGAGTGGCACTCTCTCAAAATGTTCCGAATATGGATACCGATACATGTTACTGTAATCTTTTGGCTTGAGGCCGAATTGATCGCGCATTACGTTGGCAATCAAATCGGCCCAAGTCCCGTTATCTTGAGCTTGCCGTACTCACTCATATTGATCGTATTGACGGGTCCTTGCCGATACCGAGGTGGCGTGTCTGCGGCGGTAATGTTGGTCGTGCTGGCCTCCCTAGTACTGATATTGAGCTGGGTCGATGGCGGGAGGCGGCCAATTCACCAGCGGTGGTGATTGGTCAGGGGAGAGTCGACGACCGTCGGCATTGTACCGTGCCCCTTGAATGAGGTTGGCGACCGGTTCTTGCCGCCAATTGAAGTCGAACATGCCGGCTAGTTGTTCCTGGGAAGGAGGTTGTTGCCGGTTCAGAACGACGGGCGACGGCCTTGAAGCCGATGCAGATGCATTCGGCTGACTGAGGACTCCTCCTGGTGGCCCCGGCTGTACTGGTGGTGGCATCGGCTGGTTCTGGGATGCCAAAACCCTGTAGTTGGGGAACCGGCCATCGTGAAATAGGTTGGCCCCCGCCGTAGTTGACTCGGCAATCTTCGAGTCGACCACGGTGGCAATCATGTTGTTGAGGGTGTTGACCAAGATGTCACTTTGGTTGACGAGGGCGTGATGTACAGCCAAATCGATTCGGTCTTGCAAAGTGTGCAGTCCCGAATCATCTTGTTCTTGCTTTACCTCCTCCATCTTGTGCTTCCCTTTCGTGTCATCGGAGGAGGATGCCTTGCAGTCATCCATGCTGAATTTTTTACTTCTGGTGGATGGCCCTAGATCTAGTATGGGCGAAAGATTGTAAATAATTGGCCTGTAGTTCTTCCACCATCTTCTTGTAATCAGCCAATTGCTTAGCCGACAACTGCTCCATCTTGACAGGAACCATATTTTCTTCGCTGATCTCGGGGCTCTTGACGTTAACCATTGCGTCGCCTTTATCAGACTTGCCGATGGTCCCACCGGGCATGCCAAGAAGCGTGTTGACGAGAAATCTTTCCCACGCGCTGGCCTAGGAGATCTGCTTAACTCCAGTGCAGGTCCGTTCTTGGCTACCTTCAGTGATTAAGGCGTGCAGTTGGTTTGATCCTGTAACCAACAAGAAACAAGAAATAGGCATTAAGTTAAAATTAGATTCTACAGGATCGGCTGAAGGCATCAATTTATATATAATTACTATTCCAAAGCGCACTTAAACTAAGTGATTGGGATAGATCAACTATGTCGAGATAGTATAAATCACTTAGGTTAAAAGCGTATTACGGTAGTAATTATCTACATTGATATCTTAGCCGATACCGCAGATCTAATGTGAATCGGCTAATACTCCGATACATTTTATAAAAAGATGTTAATTTGATCTAAATGCGCTAAACCTAGATCAATCGACCGTCGCATAGCATGACAGATTGACATTGGCTTAGGGCACTTGGATAAATTAAGATCTTGATATAAAAGGCAGTTTTAATATATCTAATAGTGAATATAACTATAAAGATAATTAAAATAGATAAGGTCACTGAAACCACGACACTGTCTCTAAAGATAAATATCTCGGTCGAATAGATTTTAATAGTTCTAAAAGCAACTTAATAGATCAATATGATGCAGCATTAAGTACAAAAAAAGTATCGGATCTATAAAAACTGATGTAAACCCCTCAAGGTGGTGGATACAACGTATAACCTGGTTCAAAATCTAGATCAAGCTCTATCGGCTATTGTCTCTCGAGAGAAACCAGCCGACGGTGAGATAGATCTAGATATTGATCTAGATTATATGTCGTACATGATAATTTGCGTAGTTCATAACATCAAAACTAAAGTATCATGACGATGTAAGCACTAATTTCGACGATACAAACCGCTAATGACATGTAATTACCTTGCTTGGAGGTCGAGATCGATGCAGCCGAAGTGAGATCAAGAACTCGTCTAAAAGAAAAAGGTTTGGTGATGCGCCGAGTTTGTATTGATCTCGTGTGTTTTTGCAAAGAGCCCTTGGGTCTTATTTATATCCGTGCATAACAAAGTCCGTATAGAACACGATTTCTACCTTATCTACTATTTACGTAGGACAATATCTCTGACATAGCCCCATGTCGTATTACAAAAGAAATATCTAAACAAATCCCTAGTTTACAGATACAATTGCCGTTACAGGACTCTATCCATAGATGGAAATATCTTAATGAACATTTGGGAACCGAACCTTCCTTTTATCTTCAAGCTTCTTTATCGAAAACTGTTCCATCTTCTTCTCTGAATCGGAATCGGCTATTGATTGTTCCTGTCTGATTCGGCTTTAGCCGACTGGTCTCCCAGCCGATTTAGTCATAGCCGACGCGGCCTATGTTTCTCCGCAGATCACTTCCCGATCCGATTCAGCTTCAATCTCAGCCTTGAACTCAGGGATTTGGTTACCAAATTTGGTCGTTAACACTATCTAACCCCAATCGGCTAGCATCTGTTACTAGACAATAGCCGATAGGGTTAGATATCAACGTTGACCTAGGTTATATAGTGTAGCCACCATCTCGAAAGGCTTTCATCGATTTGTTTAGACCTTATGCATCTCTTTATACTTAGTGTTGCATCGGTTAAGTATGACCTATTAAGTATTATCTAGAATTGTAATATCTATCTTATTCTATGATTGCTTTTAGAGATAGTTTCGGGGTTCCAACCGATCTTACCTGGTTTAGTTATCTTGTTTCCTACATGTTTACTTGATATGCTAAATCTGGCCTTCATATTAAGATATCATTGTGGTAAATTATATTAAGCTTGTTATTCATCTGTTAGGTCATCTTAACACTTGATTGATTATTGTTTAATATATTTAATCTATATTGATATCTTAGTATAAAGTGGTATCGGAGTATTAGCCGATACATGTTAGATTTATTACATCGACTATTGTGGAGTCTCCTCTGGAGAGGTCAACACCCACAATACCACATAACCTCCCAGAGTTTGGTTATGCGTGAGATAGTACATATACAAGAACTTCGTACATTAATACAAACTATTAATATTCAAGTACAAACCATACAATACAAGAAAGTCACGACACTTCCACAGGATAGCTCGAGTGTAGAGTCGACCTAGAAATCGTACTCATCGTCCTAGTTTACTAGGGTACTAGGAAATTCTTCTTCAACTTCGGGTTTTCTAAAGATAATTTATGCAATGTTGAGCACCGATGGTACTCAAGCAAGCCAAACTGAATTCAACTATATATGGATAAATATGCATGATAACTTAAAAATAATATGAGAAGTAAATCTAACCTTAACATGATGATATATATATATCCTATTTTTATTTTAGAATATTTTATGTAAACATCAAAGAATACGAATTCATAAACTTAACTTTAGCCTTAATTTTATATTCTACCCCTTCCTAAAAGTAGTTATATATGAATATTCAAATTTTATAATAGCATTTAAGAAAGGTGCCCTTCTGCAAATTCGACTAATTCGCCTGACATTATTTCACCAAGACCTATAATACGAGCAATCCCATCCCCCACTTGAACTACGCGACCGATATTCTCAATCCCTACTTTTCTATTATATTGTTCAATACGTTCATGGAGAATTTTATGAATTTCATCGACTCGAAGGGTTGCCATTAGTGTTTCTTTACTATTTTTTTCAGAAGCAAGGGGAAAAATAATGCCTAAATTCTAAAGGAAAGTAGAAGTTCAAGGACTAATTAATTTAATTATCTCTTCCATTCCATGGCCCCGAGAATGCCAATATTAGCACGAATCGTACGGAAATGTAACTCGGTATTCAAACAACTATTCAGAGTTCCTAGAGCTCCTTGTACGGCTTGTTGGAAAACCCGTTGTCTGGACTCCGATTCATCGCCCTTTGTTTTTCAAAATAAAGGGTTTCGTTTTTAGACTTTTCTAATTGTTCCAAACTAATAGAAGTGGCATTAATCAAATTTGCTTTTTCTCGTTCTATCTCGTAGTATCCATTCATTCGATACTCATCCGCTTCTAGTTCGACTTTCTCGTAATCGATTCGAGCTTTTTCGAGCTGCTCAATGGTCCTCTACGCAATTCTTCCGAATTTCGAATAGTACTCAAGATCCTCTCGTTTTCGATTATCTAATAAATCTTTTAATGAAAGTAGATTACCTTGCTATTAAGTTTACAACTTTTATGATCTCTTCCCGAACCAAACATGAATCTTTCGATTCATTTGGCTCTCACGCTCCCTTTTTCTTTTTTGCTATGGCTACTCGATCACTGATCCAATTTGACTACCTCTACGGGATAGACCTCAACAGAAAACTGTTGAGTAACGGCAGCAAGTGATTGAGTTCAGTAGTTCCTCATAGAAAATTATTGACTCTAGAGATATGGTAATATGGAGAAGACAAAATTGTTTGAAGCACGCACGTAACCTAAGCGCCCCTTGTTTCAAAGAGAGGAGGACGGGTTATTCACATTTAATTTGATGGTCGAGGCGAATTGAAAGCTAAGCAGTGGTAATGAAGACCCCTGGGGAAAATAGGGATGTCTCCTACGTTACCCATAATATGTAGAAGTATCGACGTAATTTCATAGAGTCATTCGATCTGAATGCTACATGAAGAACATAAGCCGATGACTAACGCGGAGACCTAGGATGTAGAAGATCATAACATGAGCGATTCGGCAGCATTTGGATTCCTTTCCTATATATCCACTCATGTGGTACTTCATCATACGATTCATATAAGATCCATCCTGTCTAGAGATCGTCATATACATCTAGAAAGCCGTATGCTTTGGAAGAAGCTTGTACAGTTTGGGAAGGGGTTTTTTGAGAGAAAAGAAGAATCTAGACACAACTCCATTAACCGGGAGTATGGCGTATTTGAATACAATCAACTCGCGCAGCATTTGTATATTTCTAACCTTTTCGATGTGTGAACGAGATCGGACTATCTTAATAGGGGTGCCAAACCAAACCGAGAATGACACGTCAATTCCCTATTTAATAGTTGTTCATCACACACTTACCTCGCTTGGAGAGACCTATGGATTATCTTAACAAACGGTACCGATCTGGTTAGTATCGACGTTTTTATCCGTTGTTTACATAGTTGTTCTCCAATAAGACTTCTACGGCAACATAAGGCAAGTCCCCAAGGAGATCGAAGAGAAATATATAATTGTTAAGCCGATATAATCGATCCAACTGATGGGCGAAACTATGTCCTTATTCCGGCACAAGAGTTTTCATATTTTATGGCATATAGCCAAAACCATATTCATATCACATGAATTGATAGGATTTCTATTTACTTATCACATGAAATAATAGATCATTTTCTACTCTATTACATGAAATGATAATATAACTCTCTATGACATGCAGAAATATTAATACATGCAATAATACTCATTTTGTTATTCTTATAATTTTATACTTAGTCCAGCTATCAATGTGTTGTCTAAGTAGACGGAAAATATATCTAATCACATGAAATAATAGAATTCTCCTTTGCTACATATAAAATGATAGGATTTTTCTAATGCATGAAATAATAACTTATGTGATCTAAACATTTGAAATCACATGCATTAATAATATTTGTAATCTAAAGAATGGTTGAAATCATATGAAATGATAAATTATAACTACCTAACTTAACTAACCCATCCCACGAAATATTTCTAACTAAATATATTATTAAAACATGGTAACCAATCATTTGAACTCTACAAATGATCAAGGATAGTTTGACATGCCTTCAGGACTAGTGGTCTCAAAACTCTTCTTCTCTTTGAACAGCAAGTGAAGGTGTTTGCGTTGATGATATGGTCGAGTTCTCGTTTCTTTTACGAACTCGACGTCGCGATCTATCGATAAATGATAAAATAAATCAAGCGATCAACTCCAAATAAACACCAAATAAATATAGAATTTCAAAAGGAGTTTAAAAGGTTATTTTTGAAGTTTTAAAGGGAAAGTTATTTGTTACATCCTAAAACTTAGAATTTAGGCTTGAATAAAGTAAAATAAAAAGAGTATTTAGAATATTTTAAAGGGAAAAATGAATAGTTTTTAAAGCTTTAAATAGGAAGATTGTCTGCTGAATTTTAAATTTTGAAATTTGAGCTTGAATAGAAAAGAGTTAAAGGAAATATTTTAAATAAAATAAATAGGTTTAAGAAAAATGGAAGGAATTAAAATTTGAAAGGAGTCAAAAGGGTCAAACTATTTTTGTAGGGTTATTTGTCAAATCCTAAAATTCAAAATTTGGGTTTGACATAAAATAAAATGATTTACAAAAAGTTGAAGTTAAAAATATTTCTAAAAAGAGCATACATAAATTTGAAGAAAATAGGAGAAATTTCAAAATTATAACGTTTTGAAGTGAATAAAAGAATCTATTGGTCAATTAGGGAATAAACTAATTTTCTAGAAGTTATTTATAAATTTCCTAATCTTCTTTCTTTTTCTTTTCTTTTTCTTTATTTTCTCTCCTTCTCTCTCTTCTTTTCTTTTCTCGTCTTCTATGTTTTATCTCTCCATTTTCTTTTTCTCTAATTTCCTCTTTCTTTCTCTCTTTCCCTATCTTTTCTCTCTCTTTTCTCTCGTTTCTTCCTCTATCTCTCTCCGCCGGCGACCCGTGATGAAGAGGACGCGCACGGCGGATGACAATCAAAGCTTAGGTTTATGGGACTTCACTACTAGAAAACCCCCGTAGCTACGCCAGATTTAGAGTTAGACACGCTTTATTTCGTCTCTATGTCAATGTAGACACGTTTCCATAAAGCGTGTTAGAAGCGTCTTCGTACGTAGCGCGTCAGGCCTTGTAGATATGAATTCTTTAAGCGTTGCTACGAAAGAAAGAGACATTTCATAAACACGTTATATGCATATCTAAAAATATAGATACAATTTTGCAGACACAAGTATAAAACGTCTCTAGTGGTGTAGTTACGTAGTAATGTAACGCTTTATTGCGTGTTAAGAAACATAGACACAATTTATAGATACATATACAAAACATGCCTACTAATATAGACGTGTTTTGTAATGACGCCTTATAACGCAACAATTGTTGTAGAGACGATTTAGTAGAGCGTTACAGATGACATGGCACGTGACATGGCGGATGATGTGGCACGTGACATGGCGAATGATGTGGCGGGTGATGCGGCACGTGACATGGCAGATGATGTGGCACGTGACATGGCGGGACGTTTCATAGTAACACCAAAATGCGTATTAACAAAAGTAGAAACAATATTGTACATACATTTTTATTACGCGTCTACGGATAAAGACACATTTTATAGTTACACCATATTGTGTATTAAGAATTGTAGAGACAATTTATAGATACATCTATTTTCGTGTGTACTAATATATAATGATTCTTTTATTTGCATTTATAATTGTAATATATCTTTATATTTTCTAATTGGCTAATAATTTATAAATAAATGATCCATGACATTGCATTGACAATCAATTCTTTGCTTCACCAAAAATAAACCGAGTACTTTGAACCAACAAGTATAGTACTTGACATACTTTGGACAGACAATTGTCTTGATAAAAGAAACACAAAAAGTGGCAAGAACATACAAATAGTTCAAAATCTTGCACTAACAAATAAAACCTATGCTTCATTGTCCGTTCTTGCCCTTCTCCATCGCAGCTTCTACTTCTCCCTTGAGAACTTGTAACTTTCTTCACCTGCAACGTGACATGGGGTTAGACAAATGACACGATTTGAAGAAACAATAAAACTGTAGGTTTAATCTTTTGAAAAAACTTACATGTGAACGGGCCAAGGAATAGTATAGCCAATAGCATCTAGTAGTGTACGAATATCAAAAATAGGCCTAGGTATCAGCTCATCTCCTTGATTTCTAATGTCAATGTTTTCAAGTCCTTCAACATAAACCCCAACATATTCCTTTCCAAGCATGGTTCCTCCAATCTCTCGTCCGCAATCATTAGTCACTAATCGCGCTTTGGCCACAATTCTTCCTTTGTTTCTTAGGGAAAGAAGATAGACTGGATAATGTCTCTACCATTTTGCAAAACATGAAGATAAGAGTCTTATACATTTAACTAATTTAATTACAAAAGAAACAAACAGAATAGAAGCATACCGATTCTAACGGTTTCAAACTATTGGCTTTAATTCTTCGAGTCCTCTAGAATAGGCAGTAACTTATATTAGTCAAAATACAACATCACTAAAGCAAGTTAACTCATTATAGACAATATTGCAATGTTAGCTTAGACATACCATGTTTACCAATATTGGATCTTCTGAAAATTTGGGGCTGCATTACCATTATCTTCATGAATTGATCTATGAAAATGTGCTTCTTGCAAGAAAAGGTTGAGTAAAAACCATCATGGACATTTCGATTGTCATAGATTGACATATCGTGGAGTCAAAACCACCAAGAACAGCTAGCTCGAGTGTTATAGATGCATGTTTTCTGTATTAGCGAGCGTGATTAGTACATAGATATTGCACTTAACTGTGCTTGTTTTGCTTCGATTGCAAAAACCAGTCATATATATAGCATGCAATAGTCAGTATAAAAATGCATCCCCCTAGTAATAATATAGTTTCCATTCACATTGCCATGTTGCCTGATAGGTTATACAATAGAAGTCTAAACATGCTACAATAATAATGCTAAGGGCATTAAGCTATAACATGCACACATGTATGTCTAAAATACAAGAAACTGTAACATGCACATGTATGTCTAAAACAGAAGCACATTTAACTTGGTCTACAATAGGCAAAATGAAAGATTACCATGGCAACTGTTTGCTCTCTATGTAAAGACGTACGGGCTTCGCTGGATGTCTCATGCTGCAAAGTGTCATCGGTCATATTACATAATACATTGGCAAAAACTTTAATATCATTACTGTAGCTGAGTACATTAGAAATAAAGTATGTATTCTATTACCTGCACTTCAATTGTGCGAGAGTGCACATTACCAATTGAGTGTGTAGGGCTGTGATCAATATGACTTTCTGGTTCTACAAGTTCATCCTTGAAAAAAATTAAGAGAGAGAGGAATTACTTCTAGGTGGTAGGCATATATACACTTCATTGTAACATGAAAGGTCACATATATGTAAAAGTAATAGATTGAACCATTAAGATGTTTAGAACATAATAGCATATCTAATGATTGTTATCAATGAGAAAAAAGATGTAGTTGTCATTCTCAAGAAGGAACGGATGCTTACTTCATCATCATGTAGATCCGCTACCATTTCCTTTATGAAATCCTCTTCAGGAAACTTTTTTAACATGAAACCAAGCCAGTGCTTCATGATACCACCCATGCGTTGCATCTTATTCTCCATTTCATTCACTTTCTCTTGGTAGCTCCTTTCTTCCGCATTTTGAGTGACAAAAGTTAGACCTTGAGACAGCCGAACTTCACTCCAAGCATTTATCATCATAGTACCCCGTGCTTTTAACTCCTTAGCAACTATCTCATTGAACACCTCATTAAAATCTTGAGTTGAAAGACTACCATTGTTGTTTTGTTGCCTTATTTCTAATTCCTCATATGATGCATTCTATAGAAATAAAAACGGTGCACCGTCACAAAATGGTAAACGAAATTCGTGAGCTTAATATAAATGCTTAGGATCAGAAAATATACCATTACGCATCCACTTTGTGGGTAGTGTAATCGCCATTCTTTTTCTTGTGAGAAGCCTCCCATAATTCAAGCCTATTAATCTTACTTTTATGGTTATCTTCCCTGCACAAGAGAGTAAATTGAGGCTCATTACAAATCTCAATTAGATGATTCTGAATAAAATAATTAACTTCGATGAATATATTTCACCATCTCTTTTTTTAGCCTAGCATGGCTTTTTCTGCCTGATGTGTGTGTATTCTTCTGTTCTTTTGCGATCCTAGAGTTTGTCGCACATAGTTTCTACAAGGATAAAAGAGTGATGAAGTGTTGTTACACTCGTTGATTTGAAACCGCATATAAATAATAAATAAAATGATGGCACCTTATGTGGTTCTCGCACCAAAATCCGACAAGAGCTTTCCTGAAGTTCATTCACTTTGTTTGGTTTCTCATTTATGATTTCATCTAGAGATCTCTCTTCACGATTGAAATATTGTTTCTTCAACTTCGATTTGTAGGATCGCCACCTATTGTTAACAGTCCTTAGCACCCACCCCTTGTAAGATTCAAGTGTTTGGCGAGGAACTTAAAGTGTTCCTATAAAGAGTAGAGGTAGATGTTACTGGATAGATGAAACTTGAGGTATTTGATTGAACTAGGTACTAAGATTAAATTTACCTCCACATCCTTGATTATTTGTTGCTTGTGAATATTGAACATATCATTGTCCCATCTTTCAATGTGTAAAGGAGCTAATGATGGTTTTTCTCGCTTATCCGTCCAAGGTACCGACAAAGAATGGAGGTCGACCTTTCATTAGGGACACCATTTTCATCGATCCCTACAATTACCTTTCCTCCTTGTAACTCCACTAGATTTGAAACTCGAAATCCCCTAAAACTTGTCTCACCTCTCCATTTGGTCCTACATATAGGAAATAGATTGATTTGACACTACATTTTGATATGAAAGAAAAAACATGAACTTACATATTATCTTAATGGGGTTCGTGTCCGTTGGCTTGGGAGGCGAGGTAATAAGCCATCAACATCGTGAGGACCTTGTAGGTCATCATCCTCGCTCATTTTCGGTAAGTTGTCCCGCCCATTCTCATTCTCGATATGTTCTCTTGACCATTCTCGAGGTTCTACATCATGTTCTTCTTGAAGGTTCAAGTTCCTTAACCGTCGAAGTGGTCTTACCATGATTTCTTCTGCATACACATAAAAGAATAAAAACCTTAGCTTGCTAGTTAGTTGGCATAGGACAGGGACAATATGCAGATAAATATAAATTCATTACTCCCTTGAGCAATACAAAAACTATCTACTATAATATAAACAGTTAACAGACACACTACATATATGCTGCTCCTCAACGAGAAAATAAGACATCAACAGAAACAATTTTTATTTAGGCCACCCATGATAATTTTTTAGCTTTCTCTATAGAGATTTCGTAAAGCCTTCTGGGACGATCGAGCTAGGTGATCTGCGAGTAAAAAGGCGAGAGCAAACTATAATCGACTTCAATATAGGGATAAACAATTGATGCACGAGTTATTACCAGCATTCAATATTGGGATAAACAATTGATGCACGAGTAAAAAGGCGAGAGAAAACTATAATCGACTTCAGGAAAATCAATTAATGAAACTGGAAAAACACACTCCCCATTCATAAAAAGGTTATATTCCTAGGTTGTATATCAGAAAACAAAGTTTGAGAAGAAAAACCTATATTACCCCTTATTAAATAATGTGTGATTGGAAATGTAGCATGGTCGAGGTTGAGATGGGGAGAAATTTAAATGCAAAGTTATTAAATTTTGAATTATTTTTGGGACGGAGCGTGAAATTAATAAATTGACTTGTTAACTTCCAAAGGGTAAAATTAGGATTTTATTTAGTGCTACAGCCTACTTGTTAGCTCACTCCATTCTGAACTATTTTATACTTTGACCTAGCACATAGAATGATAGAGCGATGAACAAGATGACGAGTGTTTTTTAGGCTTTTGGAGTTGAAGATAACAGAGCTTTTGGGAGGCTTTTGAAGGTCCACGGCAGAGGATGTTTCGCCTAGTGCGAAGGTTCAGAAATTTGTGTCATGCAAAGAATGAGGTTTGATGGGTTACTGAACATGAATTGAGTATAAGTCTGGATCATGCAATAGGCTTGTGTCTTCTGTATGGGACTTCTTTAAATCCTTCCTCCACAATTAACGGAAACATCCCTTTTCACTACCTATCAATATAATCATGTGAGCTTTTATGATCCCGATACTAAGCTTTTTCACTCACACCGCACAAATTGCTCAACTTGGCACTTTTGAACAATTTATCCCATACGGAATCGCGGCAGAGTACTCGTCATGGGGAGAAGATGGGAAAAGATTGGGTACCTCAATTGGCTATGACGATTCTTGTGTCGTCGCCGCTCACTCCGGCGGCGGCGGCGGCGACGCACCTCTGCCGACGTCCCTCCCTCCGGCCAAGACGGTGTTCTGCGGATGCGTTCTTGAGGAAGAGATGGGGAAGAGGAGGAGGAGGAGAAAATGGAGAAATGGTTACTGCGGAAGGTTGCGGAAGTTTTGGGGAGGTTGAGGATTTTCGGGAGATGTAAGCGCCAACGCCAAAAATTTCGCGCGCTGCCGCCACGCCAAAAATCATTGGAACAGTGGTACAGTGGTACGACTGAACTATATCGCAGCGCCAAAAATTATAACCATGAAGAATCAATAGCGCAGTGGTAGAACTACGTAGGCTATAAGCCACCGACCCGAGTTCGAATCCTGGGGCCTCCAATTTTTCCCCTGTTTTTAGCTTTTGCCTCAGTTTTTTTCCCTATTTTGTTTTTATCTTTTGCCTCAGTTTTTCCCCTATTTTTAATATAATTTTAGCATGCAATACAAATTAAAATTGGGTATTTTATCTTAGCAAACATTACATAAATTTTGTTCATAATATTAATATGTATTTTTTAATATTTCCAACATATTGTTTTATCATCCTTTACATTTTTAAAATTAGTACCTTAATATTTTATGAATTTTTATCACCATTGTGAGATAAAACCATATAAACCTTTATATTTTATATGACCTAATGTTTTTCCCCTATTTTTACTATATTTTTAGCCTTGCCTCTATTTTTTTCTATTATTAATATGATTCTAGCATGCAATACAAAATAAAATCAAGTATTTTATATTAGCAAACATTACACAAATTTAGTTCGTAATGTTAATATGTCTTATTTTAACATTTCCAGCATATTATTTTATTATCTTTTGCATTTTTAAAATTAGTACCTCCATATTTTATGAATTTTTATTACCATTGTGAGATAAAACCATATAAACCTTTTTATTTATATGACCTAATGTTCATAACCTTTGTGGTATGTATGAAACCATATATCAATGCCTTTATGGACCTAATGGGAGTAAATATATGGACCGAAATAATGTTTATTGGACGCCTTTATCTATATATTTTAGTTTATAGCACCTAATGCTTATAACCATTGCCTGACGGAACCATATCGTTCTTTATATTTTCAATATCACCTAATGTTTATTGGACAACTTTATGTATATTATATTTCAGATTCACTTAATGCTTATTATTCGTCGGATCCGGCCTTTGTCTTCCCTTTCGCCGCCGTCGCACCGGCGGTGTAGCAAAGGCGCGGCTTCTCCCGAATGTATCCGATTCGCCTCCCTCCCGCTTCCAACGCTCGTGAACTTGTAATCTAGCTGTATGAGATGTAAATGCTTACTTTCGTGTTATCGCAATTGGATGATGGCATGACATGCGATCATAGCAGGGAGGGCCTTCATGTGGTTGATGTGTCGTCATTGATGTTTGGTGAAAATTCGTTAGACATTTGTAAATATATCAAATGCTGCAATCTAATCTGAAAATTAATAAATTTGGATGTATCCTCTCGTTTCAAGATCGTTTTGTACATTATATATACTAATAAATATGCCTGTGCATTGCAACGGGCGTCATTTTCCATATAAGCCTTTTTTTAGCATTGGGACTACTGGTTATTTTAAAAACACTCAAAGAATTTTCTATAAAATAGTCGGGCGGACGAAAATTTTATGTAGAAACCCTACATCTATATCTATATCTATAACTATCTATAAAGCAAATAGTGTTTCTACTCAAAATTTTCGTCCACCTGACTATTTTGCAAAAAACCCCTTGAGCTTTTATAAAATTAACTCGTAGTCCCAATGCTGAAAAGAAAGGGAGGGCTTGGATAAAAAAAAGACCTCCGGCGCTCCTTTGTCCGTACGCCCCTCCCTCCCGTCCCATCCGCACCGCGCTCGCACCCTCCTCCCCGCCGCTCGACGCCCGCGCCGCATCTCGCGTCGCGCTTGTGCCCCTCCCTCCCATCCCTATCCGCGCCATACCCTTATTTCACCCATTGTAACGCAAAGACATAGTTGCTAGTATTTTATAAATAGTTATAATTATAGATTTAGTCGTGTACAACCGAAAAAATAAAAATGTTGCCCGAAACGAACTTGGCTCTCATCTGTCCTAACAACCCGTCCTATCTCCCCGTACGTGTGCACATTCTCTCCCGTCGCTTTCTCTCCCTACCCGGCGGCCGCGCGAACGGAGGGCAGGAGGAGGAGGAGGAGGAGGCGGCGTCGAGGCGGCTGCGCGGGAGCGCGGCCCAACAGGGACACCCCCTCTTGTGCTCTAACCGCCCAAACAACAAAGAACAAGCAGCACTCATGAGCTAGGGTTATCGCCGCACGACACACCAACAAAGCAAAGCGGCTAGGCGGGGGTGGCGGTGCGGCTGCGGGCGGTGGCCGCAGCGGCGAAGCGGCGGGGCTGCGGCAGGGCGGTGGGCTTCCGCAGGTGCAGCCGGCAGCTTTTGCATTGCAGTGGGCTTCGGGCGGCAGACAGAGATAGTAGTAAGTTGGATTTGAGTTTGAGCAAAGCACAAATGTTGGTGACCCCATCCGTAGTACGCATCCTCTTCCTCCTACCTAGTATGCTGCTATTATTACGCTACTAGATAGATGATCATGAATGTACGGAAAGCTTATTCTGAATGAGATTTTCTCACAAATTTCCTTTCACTCTGTTTCATCAGGTTACATGTCACCATACCTTTATATACAAGATGAGAAACCATTCCATGCTAGTGCTGTTTGTGCTGCAGAATACATTCAATTACTGTTCCATTTAGATTGCAACGAATGGGCCCGAGTTCAGAGTTAGCACATTCATCTGGTAATCTTGACATTGGCGAACTTGTGCACATTTTATCTTATCAAGGTCGGCAAAACATGGTTACTGCTCGGATGTAGCGATGCATGCCCCTTCTTTGACAGTACACAACATAACATATGCACTACTGTTATACCAACATTGGATGGAAATTTAATCTTGCTTGCTAATTGCATACTTGTAATTTGCAAATAGAGATGCTATGGGGAACATAAAGATGAAGCTGAACTCTTTGACCCCTGAAATCAGCAATGAGGATGAAGATCCCTATTCAGTTAAATCCCTAGAGTTGTGAACTTATGATTTGAACTGTATTTTTCCTAATTAATATCCTCTATGCAAGACTTAAGAGTGTAAACTTTTGTGTGTTATCTATCATGTATGCTAGCAAAAACAAATGTACTGTTGTGTGTTTTTAATGCTTTGAATTATGAATTTGTGTGATGTGTTCTAGCCAAGACAAACGTACTATTGTGTGTTTTAAATGATTTGAAGTTTGAACTATTCATGAATTGTTGTGTGATTTTGAATGTTTTCTATCTATAACATTTACTCCATTTGTAACTTAAAATGATGAATTTACTCCATTTGTAACTTAAAATGATAGTTCTATTTATGCGATTATGATTTATGAGTATAAACATGTGCGTATTTTGAAATAGGTTTTTGGTTTTTGATTGTTTTTTTTAAATTTTCGCCCGTATTGGTTCGTTTTCGTACATCCTCATATTCCGATTTCATTTCCGAACCCGATCTTGTTTTTGTCAAAAAAATATAGAAACGGAAATAGAAATGGGGTTTTTTCGTCCGTTTTCAACGCTCCACACACACAGTGCCACTGTTGATGGCGGACTCGCATGTATACAGGGAATTGGTCAATCAATCCCTTTTTGAAAAATTTCACGGTTAGGCCAAGTGCCAAAAAAGAAAGAAATTGGATACAAATAACGTTTGAGAAATAAATAGTGACTAATCTTTTTTGGTTGATGGAATCTAAAAATAGAGTAAATTTCACATCTTGTAATTAGTTTTGGTTATCTGTAATGCAAAACCATAAGTTCTACAATTTCTTTCAAGGAATCATGTTTCCTCATGCAAGATAACAAGTTCAATTATATTTTTTTATCCGTGTCAATGATTAAATATAAATTATATAAATACTACGTTATATGGTATTTGTATTTTTACAATTCAAATATATTATTTCTTCATCCTTTTCAATGATTACAAAAATTATTTACAATACCAATATATCATTTATTTATCCTTGTCAATGATTAAATAATGTATATGTTATATGATAGTTGTATCTTTTTACCAATTCAAATAAATTGTTTCTTTATCCTTCTCAATGATTACAAAAATTAGATTCTCTTGATCCAAATAAGTGTCATTTCTTTTTCAAATCAAAATTCATATTTACTTGTCTACCGATGGTTATTTGATACACTTTATAACGTATCTACATATTCACGGTTCAAAGCATGTCAAATTTTGTATCAATTTGATATGTTTTTCTAATCAAGTCAGAAAGCATCTATATCCAGATATAATAATTGTTTGATATGCTTTACAACGTGTCTATAGGATAATGACACTTCAAAGCGTATCTAACTCTGTGTCATTTTCTATTGATGGTTAGTTGATATGTTTTACGACGCATATACATGCTATTCACGGTTGAAAGCATGTCAAACTTTGTATCAATTCGATACGTTTTTCTAATCAAGTTAGAAAGCATCTATACCTGGCTATAGACAATTATTTGATATGCTTTACAACGTGTCTACGGGATAATGACGCTTCAAAGCGTCTCTACCTCCATGTCATTTTGAGACGACTTCAATAGCGTGTTAAAAAATGTCTTCATATCACCAGTAACACTATAAAGCGTGTCTAATATCGTAACAGTCTGACACATTTTCAAAATCGTGTGAAAAAGCATCTTTACATGTCGAAGTAGAGATGCTTTTAGACTGCGTTACTACTACAACGTATCTATAAGGGGTTTTCTAGTAGTGCTTTTCTCCATCTAGAGATCACGAGGGTTCCATTTCTAAGGTCGGTTAGGCCGGAGAGGGAGTAGGAAGGGTGGCGACGGCGCCTAGTCGCAATGACGGAGGTGCTCGCCGCGCAGTGCTCCGGTGATGAAGCGGCCAAAGTAAAGAGTTGGGGAGCTTCTAGAAGCTACGGGGATCCTAACTAGGGCTTTGGTTCAGTTGGAGACACACTGGGGTGACCTAGCACCGTGCATGCGCCGGTCGGAATAGAGTAACTCCGGTGGTGCTCATCGACGGTGGCTTTCAGTGGTCTTTCAGCTTGAGAAACTTAGGGGAAGGAAATCTAAAGATATGTAAATCATCGACATACCTTTGGTACGGCCAGTTAGGGTTCTTTAGAACTTCCTTTCGGATTCTTCAAAATTCGAGTAAGATGGTATATAATAGCTAAAGGGATCTTGGGGGAAATATGGAGAAAGAAGTAAGGATCAACTTTCGTATACACCATTTGGCCTATCATGGTCTATATATAGTTGATTTAGGTTGGTTTCTAGCTTGGATCACGCGGCAATAGCGGTTCAGCCGTATATCGGTTTGCCGTGGATGAGAACGATGACGACGATGCTCCAATCCGGTGTCTACACGTGCGCAAAGAAGAGTCGGTGTTCCTAGGTCGGTTTGGTCTTCTGGGCAATGCCCCCACGGCGCAACGGCTAGAATCGCGGCAGCCACTCGGTTTGACCGAACGAGGGAGGAAGAAGAAGGAAAGAGGGAAGGGAAAAAGAAAAAGAAAAAGAAAAAGAGGAAAAAGAAAAATGGAAAGATTGGAAAAATAGGAAAAAGGAAAATAAAAGAAAAAGGGAAATTTTGAAAAAATTAGAAGAATTTAATTTAGGTTTTAAAATTAATTTAAATTCAATTTTGGGAATTTCCTTGAATTAAAAGCTAAATTAGAATTTTTCAAAAATAAGGACCAAGAATTAATAAAATTTGATTTTCTAAATTAAAATAAGGGAAAAATTAATAAATATTAGGGAATTTAAATGTTTTAACATTGAGGACATAACAAAATTATTCACAAAAAATTTCTTCATTATTTTACACATTTTCAAAAGTGTATATTTTGAGGATGTTACACCTATGTTATAAATACATATAACCTCTGTCTTAAAGTAGTTTTAGACATAAGTGATTTATATTGTCTCGGCACACTGTCCGATCTATCCCAATCACTAGGTTTAAATATTTTTTGAGACATAGATTATATATTATTGATATCTACAGCTAATCGAGTAAATCTAATTTTCCCTTTGTTTTTTCCTTTATTGCCGATACTATGCATATTGCATCGACCCAATATTGAACGATACGTCATCGGTCATTAGCCGATCGGCTATCATTTATGGATTTAACTTTGTTTTCTTTCTTTGTTTCCTGTTGGTTGCACGATCAAACCAACTGGCATGTCTTTGAAACCCAAAAGCAAGATTTAGGTCCTGCAGTAGAGTTAAGCAGATCTCTTAGGCCGGTGTGTGTTTTTTGCGTCAACACACTTTTAGCACACCCGGTGGAACCTGATTAGAAGTCATACATCATGGTGGAGCTCAAATCGACCAATGTTGACCCAGAGAACATCATTCCTGTAACAATGGACAAATTGACGCCAGAACAGAAGGCGGAGTTTGAAGAGATGATGAATAACCCGCAGAGCCAATTTTTGCATTCATTTGTTCAGACTCGCTCAGGCATGGTGATTGCATCATCAACGGCACAGAAACAACCAGGGTTCAATCCTCTTCTCTTGGTCAAACAACGACCTCAACACATAGGACAAAACATCCCTCTGGTTACTCTAGAATAAGTTGCAACTATGTTCAGAACAAACCAGTTGGTTGTTGAGCCGATTCCACAGATACTGATAAGGCAGCAGACACCAATTCCACAGCAGCATTAGCCTTTTGGTACTCAGTTTGTTGTTGATCAGCAAGCCCATATGGTGCATCAGTCTCCTCAACATCACATGGGAGGCAATATTAATTTTCAGTATCAGCCTCATTCACCTCAAGTACAATATCTGCCAGGGGCATCACCTCAACCCCAGTATTTGCCTCAATTTATTCAGTTTAATCCGATACAACAGCAGTTTCAAGGAGCACCTCAACTAAAGCCTTGGGCTGATATGATAGCCGATGTGATGAGGGAACAGTTTGGTCTTATGCCTAAGGATGCTGGTAATTTATATCAGCATCCATAATCGGAATACTTTGAGAGGGTGTCATTACCAAACCGATACAAGGTCCCAAATTTTTCAAAATTCTCGTGGCAAGATAATGTGTCAACCTATGAGCATGTCAACCGATTTTTGGCTGAGTGTGGTGAGGCGTCGGCCACTTGTTGCTCGAGGGTTAGATTATTTCCTTTATCTTTATCTAGATCGGCTTTTATATGGTTTTTATCTTTGCAATATAATTATGTTCAAAGTTGAGACGATCTAGAAAAGTAGTTTCATAAGTACTTCTACAAGTGGATCCATGAGATGAAATTGTCCGATTTGACAAAGAATCAAACGAAACATGATGAATCTATTCAAGATTATATTCAAAGGTTTAGAGGTACGAGAAACATATGTTACGCTTGGCGTTGACAGATTCTCGTTGGCCGATCTTACTTTCAAAGGTTTGTTGACACCAATTAAGGAAAGATTTTCGGCTCAAGACTTTGAGAGCTTGGCTCATTTGGCTCAAGATGACAACACATGAGCAAAGGTTTCAAGAAGCTAAGAAAGCATTTAAAAAAGTAAACCATGTTAATACATATGCTTCGAATCAAGAAGAAGATGACTCCGAAGTAGCAATGGCCGAGTGGGCATGGAACAAGAAAATTGTTACATGTGAGTGGGTAATTCCGCAAAGGAAGAAAAATATGACTTTGATATTACCAAGGCCGACAAGATCTTTGGTTTACTACTTTGGGAGAAACAAATTCAACTACCTCTGGTCATGTAATTCCATCGGCTAATGAGTTGGGAAAGAGGAAGTATTATAAGTGGCATAATACTGAATCTCATAGTACTAATGATTGCAAGGTTTTTAGGCAATAGATCCAATTGGCTATTGAGCAAGGAAGATAAATTTTGATGATTCAAAAAGGCCGATGAAGGTTGATGGTAACCCTTTTCCTGTTAACATTGTTCATACGAGTGGGAGAGTAGCCGATAGAAAAGATTATCTATCCACACAGCTTAACTCTATCAGAATCATCAATAAATACCAGAGAAAATATCATAGGCAGGAAAAGAGATACTATGAGGAAGATGATAGTTTTGATCCCATTGGAGTTGTGAATTCTTTAGGTTTTGCTGGAATGAGGGGATGAGACTGCAGTCAACAGAAGTCCAGGATGCAACAACTATGATAAGGGCTATGCTAGAGGTTAAAGCCGATCTTGTCCTAGGGAAAATCGGCTAAGACAGAAGCAATTGCCTATTCATCGAGATTGAGTCTAATTTGTCGATTTTTCACAAGAGGATTTTGATGAGGATAAAGATGAAATCGTAGCCGTAATGGTGTCCTTCTAGTATTTTCACTAAGAACCGAGAAGAGGAGGGTTCAAAGGATGAGGACTAGAGAGCGTTTCCAAGAGGTTCAAGAGGAGATCAATCATCGGCTAAAGAGGGAAAAGCAAGAGTGGCGTGTCAAAGAGTGACGTGTCAAGAGTAAGGTGCTTTCAGCCAATGAGGTTGAAGCCGATAAGGCAAAAAGGCTAGCTAAGGGGAAGCTATTGCTTATGCATCGGTTAATATGGTTTTGTACTACCAAAGAAAGTATGAGGCTAACCAAACCAATGCAGATGTCATGGAAGAATCTTTAGCCAAGTCGGTTTTATCACCGAACAAGCTATTTTTGAGAAGCCGAAGGAACAGGTACCGCATCTCAAGCCATTGTATGTCAAGAGATTTGTCAATGGCAAGCCGATGTCTAAAAATGTTAGTTGATGGTGGAGCTGCTGTGAATTTGATGTTGTATGCTACATTCAAGAAGTTGGGAAAGAATTCGATGATCTCATCAAGACTAACATGGTTATTAAATATTTTGGTGGCAATCCTTCGAGACCAAAGGAGTGTTAAATGTGGAGTTGACAATTGGCAAGCAACTTGTTCCTACCACGTTTTTGTCATCAATAGGAAGGGTTCATATAGTCTCGTTGCTTGGAAGGGATTGGATTCATGCAAATTGTTGTATTCCTTCAACCATGCATCGAATTTGATCCAATGGTAAGGTGACAAGATAGAAATCGTGCCACACCATGTGTCACCAATGTTGGTAATGTCGATCTAACTATTTGGGAGATGGATGGAATTGATTGCTTGTCCGGAAAAGTTTAGGAAGAAGGTTATCTAAAAGTGTCCGATTGTGATATACAACCGCTTGGAGATGAAGAACCCCAATTATTACTTTGAGGGCGTCGTGAAGGGTTCAAATTTCTACACCAAGGATATGTAGATGATCTCGATGGCAAATTGGGACCAGTGTTTTATGTTAGCCGATGATTTGGAAGAAGTTGATATAGGTCTAGGGGATAGGCCTAGGCTGACTTTTGTCAAGAAAATTTATCTTCGATTTTAGAACCAAGTTGATAGAACTTTTGAAAGAATACAGAGATTTCTTTGCTTGGTAATATTTTGAGATGCTAGGACTTAACCTATCGATTGTAGAACATTGACTTCCTATCAAACTAGGATATCGGCCATATAAACAACCACCTAGAAGATGTAAAGCCGATATATATGATGCTATTAAAGCTAAAATTACTCGATTATATGATGTGGTTTTATTTGGCCATGCCGATATGCCGAGTGGGTTTCTAATGTAGTTCCAGCTTATCAAGAAGAACGGTAAACTTAGGGTTTGCATTGATTTTTGAGATCTAAACAAGGCTACCCCTAAGGATGAGTACCCAATGCCGATTGCCGATCAATTGGTTGATGCTGCTTCGGGGCATAAGATTATAAGTTTTATGGATGGCAATGCTGGATACAATGAGATTTTTATGGCGTAAGAAGACGTTCATAAGACTTCTTTAGATGTCCCTGGTGCAATCGGCTTGTATGAGTGGGTTGTGATGACTTTTGGCTTGAATAGCGCCGGAGCTACATATCAAAGGGCCATGAATTACATATTTCATGATCTGATCGGCTTGTTGGTTGAGATCTATATTGATGATGTGGTAGTGAATTCAAAGGAGATTGATGATCATATAGCCGATTTGAGAAAAGTTTTTGAAAGAACAAGAAAATATGGCTTGAAAATGAATCCCACAAAGTGTGGTTTTGGTGTATCTACTGGACAATTTTTGGGTTTTCTTGTTAATGAGAGGGGATTGAGGTAACGCAGAGGAGTATCAATGCAATCAAGAATATTCAACATCCGATGACAAGAAGCGCTCCAATCTTTGGTCGGCAAGGTGAATTTTACACGAGATTTATTTCTAACTTATCCGGAAAGATGGAGCCCTTCACACATTTACTCGATTGAGAGCCGATCGGGAGTTTACTTGGGGTGCAGAGAAACAAAATGCCTTGGATAATATTAAGGAATATTTGAGTTCCCCTCCAGTTCTAATTACTCCATTGAAAGGAGTACCTTTCAAGTTGTACTTGTCGCCCAATGAGAAGTCAATCGGCTCGGTCTTGATTCAGAATTTGAGGGCAAGGAGAGAGCAATCTTTTATTTAAGTAGAAGGCTTCGGATGCGAGATAAGATATTCTCCAGTGGAGAAATTGTGCTTGTGTTTATATTTCTCTTGCACAAAATTGAGACATTAGTTGTTATCCAATGAATGCACCATAATTTGCAAGGCCGATATCGTTAAGTACATGCTATCGGCTCCGTGTTGAAAGGAAGAGTTGGAAGTGGATCTATGCCTTAACAGATTTGATCTCGATATAAATCTCCAAAAGCAGTTAAGGGCAAGCCGTAGCCGATTTTATTGTCGAACATCATGATGACTCGATCGGCTCGGTTGACATAGTGCCTTGACACCGATTTTTGATGGATCGGTTTGTGCTCATGGTTGTGGTATCGGCTTGGTCATAATATCACCTAGGGGGCAAGTTTTGAATTTGCTTATAGTATTAAGCCTTATGCCACCAATAATCAAGCCGAGTATGAGGCAGCTTCTCAAGGGATTAATAAACTTAAAGGAAGTTGAAGCCGATGCCGTTAAAATCATGGATGATTCTTTGTTGGTCATCAATTAGTTAATGGGAAATATGAGTGCAAGAATGATATATTGATGATCTACAATGAGAAGTGTTGAGAATTGATGGATAGTTTTCGGTTGGTGACTTTGAGGCATATTTCTCGAGAGCGAACGTTGAAGCTAATGATTTGGCTCGGGGGCATCAGGATACAAGCCGATGGTGAAAGATGTTGAGGTAGAAATCACTACAATCGTAGTCTATGATTGGAGGTATGATATATTTAATTATTTGAAGAATCCCTCTCTCGTCGGCTTCAAGAAAATTGCAATATAAAGCTTTGAGATATGTCTTGTTGGATGATGAGCTATATTATCGACGATTGATGCGGTGTTGCTAAAGTTGAGTGCCGATCAAGCAAATGTTGTGATGGGAGAAGTGCATGAAGGTATATGTGGTACTCATCAATCGGCCCACAAAACGAAGTGGTTGCTTCGGTGAGCGGGTATTTTTGGCCGACAATGTTAGAAGATTGTTTCGTATATTATAAAGGTTGTCAAGATTGCCGAAGTTTGGAGCAATTCAAAGAGCACCAAGATCGGCTATGAATCCTATAATCAAGCCATGACCGTCAGAGGTTGGGGAATTGATATGGTCGGCCATATCAATTCACCTTCAAGCAAAGGACATAAGTTTATATTGGTGGTAACCAATAATTTCAGAAAGTGGGTGGAGGCAATACCATTGAAGAAGGTTGATTCTGGGGATACAATTCAGTTTGTTAAAGAGCTTATTATATACCAATTTGGTGTTCTCGATCGTCACAATCGATAAGGGATATATCTTTGTATCGATGAGTTTTTCCAATTTACGTAAAGCATGGGGATTAAGTTGTTGAATTCTTTACCATATTATGCACAAGCCAATGGGCAAAGCGAAGCATGTAACAAGAGTTTGATTAAGTTGATTAAGAGAAAGATTTCTAAATTTTCAAAGCAATGGCATAGCCGACTGGCTGAAGCATTGTGGTCTTATCGGATGGCTTGTCATGGATCGATCCAAGTTCCTCCTTACATGCTAGTGGGCATGAAGCTGTGTTACCATGGAAAGTGTCATCGGCTCACGGAGGATTAATTTACAAGACGAGTTGATGTACCGATGATTTTCATAATGTCATGGTAGATGAATCAAAGAGTTGGTCGTGCTTTGGATGCGTGCTTTGGAGAAAGTAACAAGAGATAAGGAGAGAATTGCTCATCATTATAATAAGAAAGTTGTGCCAAAAATTTTTCGATGGTGAGTTGGTTTGAAAATTGATTCGTCGATTGGAACTCGTGATAATAAATTCGGCAAGTGGTCACCAAATTGGAAAGGGTCTTTTCGGATCTACAAGTCTGTTTCTAAGGGAGCTTATATGTTGCAAGGGCTTGATGGAGAAGTTTTGGAAGAGCTCTCAATGGGAAATATTTGAAGAAATATTATCCAAGTGTTTGGATCAATTCATGATTCGTCCGTGTTATGCCAATACATGGTAGCCGATGTGTTAACATCACCTTTACATGGTCGATCTAAGTTATATCGCCCATAGTCTTTTAACTTATCATAATCGGTAGTGTTATGCCAATATGTGATGGCTAGTATTTGTGATATCGCCCTTAGTCAAGCCATAATTTTATCGTGTTTGTTTGGCATTGTAAAATTAGGGGGCATACATGCATACAAAAATATGTGGACTTTAAACCAATATTCATAGAAGTTGTATCACGAGTTCACAAAAGTTTCAAGCTCCTATTAAAAAATTGGTTCATCTAGATACAAGCCTGTTTATAGCCGATATGGCCCTTTGCCTAATTTGTTCTACTTCATCAATTGTTTAGGCATCAATTGCATCGGTTCCTGGGATCATCTTCAGAGACTTGGTTAGATTCGACAAATGTCTTTAACTTGGATCTATGCTCTTCGATGGCCCTGGGGAAATTGTCAAGCTTTTGATCTTCCGATGCTAATTCGGCATTGCACTTCTCTAGTTTGGCTAGTAGCTCTGCCTTGCGATTTTTCAGCTGATCAATGTTGGCCTGAGTGGCCGATGAGGTGATATCCAAGCCCGTGATCATGACTATGTCCAAAAGGGTTGGTGTCATTGGTCCTTGATTAAACAAGAAGACGTTTAGGTGTCGGACCAAAAGTAAGTTGCGGCCGATAGCATGGGTTCATCCTTGGTCATATCGCTATAGTCAAAGCTAAGCATTATGCTATTCCAAGCTCTTCCCAATGGGTCCGCTACTAGCTAATATTCTATTGTACCAATCCGGCCAGGTTTTGTCGGTAGATGGCCAAGATTGAAGGTTCTAGCCCAGATTAGCTAAGCTAGAGTTTGTCGCATGAAAGGAACCCTATTGGTCTCGGCATTGATAAACTCGTAGGGTCTATGTTGCCATTTGGTCCCAAGAAAATTGGTTTGAATGGACCATACTAGGAATTGCAACTTGTTTGGAAAGATGCTACGTAGAGAGAAGCGAATCACGAAGAGGAAAACCAATCGTAGCAAGAAAAGAAGTTATAGCCGATAGGGCTTACCTCGAGGAACTCAGCGATGGGGCACCGAGGGATTGCGTAAGTCGACATCGCTGGAGATGGAATAACCGCCGCAAGGGGGATCGCCTGCGATGGTTTGTCGAGGGCTTTGAGGAGATCGGGTGAAGTCAGGGACAGCTGTGGTTAAAGCAAAGAAAATGGAAGTAACGGCATGAAAAACTTCAAAGCGGTGGTTATTATTTAAAGAGGTGCGGTAACGGACGGGATGGAAAGCCCAAGATCTTCTTGGAGATAAGATTAGGCAAATCCGTAATATTATAAATATAGCGGACTTGGGGGCATGTGTTAACGACCAAATTTGGTAAATCATGCATCGATTTGGAGTTAAGGCCGAAGCAGATTTGGAAGAAATCGTGATACTGGAAACATAGTGCACACCAATTGCAAACCGAATCAGCTAAGGTGTTCATCGGCTAATACCGAGTCGACAAGGTAAGCCGATGTAGCCGATTCCATAAGATGATATTGCAATCCTTGTCGGATCAGGTTGATGTGCTTCATGAGGATTGCCATATATGGATAAAGTCCTAAAAAGGCAATTGTATCTACTAATTAGGTTATTTTAAGTAATTTCCTTATAGATTGTGCCGGTAAGAGTCCACCCGAGGGATTTGTTTGTATTTTGAGTTATAATAGAGATAAGAGTCATGTCCGACAAGGACATATTATGTATTTGGGTATAAATATAGCCCAATACTGTGTAATCAAGGAAGAATCAGTTCAATAACACTTTTGCGCATCGCCACCTTTTCTACTTTCGTTTGTTTCAAGAGTTCTTGCTTTCGAGTTGGGCCGCATCGAGTTCGATCTTCGACAAGAGGTAAAACTTATTTTGGCGGCTTGCGTTCTTGGGATTAGTGCTTACATCTTTATGACACTCTAATCTTGTTCACGTAAATCATCAAGTTATCATGTATGATGTATAATCTAAATCAATATTGCTATCTAACCCCAATCGGCTAACATCCGTATCTAGACAAGTCGTAGGGTTAGATATCAACGTTGATCTAGGTTATATAGTGTAACCTGTTAGTGATATGCCCTAGAGGCAACATGGAGATGTTGGATATCACGTCAATGTTTATGTATAAATGAATAAAGTGTTATTCAGTTCCATGAAATAGACATCTTGTATTGATCAATAAGTACGTGACTTATTTATGAGACTCTTTATGTATGAATCTATTTCTAAACGATCCCTGATCATATGTCATATTGTTGGAACAAATATGATTCTAAGATCGGCATGTTTATTGATTGATGATCATGTCTCATAGATCATGGGTATGGAGATACCAAATCAATAAACATGGACATATGTGTTGGAGAACACATTGTTGGATAGACCCACCATGAGACACTACAGAATTAATGTGCCATTAGTTGGTCTCGTGTAGTGTTGGTACAAAGTCCTTAGACCCGAGATCACCATGGATTCCAACATGTGTAGTAGCCTACTTTGGGACTACCAAACGCTATTCCGTAATCGGGTAGTTATAAAGGTAGTTTTCGGGTTTGCTATGAAACATGGAGTGGGATGTGAGTGATCAAGATGGAATTTGCCCTCCTTTGGAGAGATATCTCTGGCCCCTCGAGGTAATGGATTATGGAAATGCATGGCCATGCTAAGTTGATTGAGGAGTCAATCAACAGACAGATAATCCAATACGGTTCGAGTGAATGGTTAAGCTATTGAAGGGATGGCACACATCTTGCCTATAGCTTAACCGGTATCGTGAGGCAAAGGGATTTGTGTACACATTACACGTTCGAGCCGATATTATTCTTGTATACTATGGTGTCAATATGTGCCGCTAGGCGCCGCTATTGATGTGGTCGGCTGAGTTAGACTCGAGTCGACGATCGGCTAAGTTAGACTATGGCCGAAACCGAGTATACCGAACCTACGTGGTCGCACGCTTAAGGGGATAGAATAGATATTCGAGTTGGACTCGGATACGGCTCGATCGGATAGGGATCCGATCGGATAGAGTCCTATGGGCTTACGACGTGTGGGGCGGCCAACTCTATGAGATACGGATGAGATCCGATTCAAAATAGAGTCCTAATCGGCCACTAGTCCCGCGGCCAACTCTATATAAAGGAGGGAGGGGTGGAGAGCCGTGACACGTCAATTGCAACGCGTGCAACGAAGTCGCCGAGATCAATCTCCATGGAAACCCTCCCCACTTTCGAGCCAAACCCTAGCCTTGCATCGCGTGCTAGCACACGGAGTGTACGGCGTTCGTCCCGGACGTGTGGATACCGGTAGAGGCGCTGCTACGTTGCGCGCTGTTGATCGGCTTTGGATCGGTTGCAATCGGAGCGATCGGTCGTGGTGGAATGGCACGCGGTCCGGCGCATCGGAGCGAGGCGTGAGAACGCGGCCTGACGAGTCGAATCGGCTGATTGGCGAATCGGCCGTCTCCGGAATCGGCTACACTGCTCCGGATCGGATTGCCCACGATTGGTTATTCCGCCGCACTCTACTCCAATCGGTAACGATCTATCGGCCCTTACTTGCAAGTGTTCCGGTTTGCGCGGTAAAAGTTTTTGTTTTTGGCTAGCGTAGCCTCCGCGTAACCCTTCAAAGGGTATCGAGCTAATCTTGCTTAGTTCGGGTTTTAGATTGGATCTGGAACAAGTTTTGCGCACGGGTTGATTAGATCAATCGGTTTACGGGATCTCGTTGAGGAGAGTAGATGGTAATTGCGTTCCTTGATAGTGTATCGGAACGACGTAATGTGATTACGTCGAAGCAATTTCCAAATAACTCGGTTTGAGTTGGGTTCGAGATAGCGTTCCTTGATAGTGTATCGGAACGGTATAATGTGATTATACCGAAGCTATCTCGTAGTCCGACTTTGTTGCTGCTCGCGCCTACGCAAACCATCTCCCTTGATAGTGTATCGGGATGGCATAATATGATTATGCCGATATGGTTTCCATAAGCGATTTCATAGATTGGATCTATGAATTTCGTGTGGTGTTCGGGCGCCGTGTGCGTAGCCCCTTTATAGGTCGTCTCGATGTCGTATCTGCGCGATAGGTAGAAAACGTTTCTACGCCTAACTTGTTTTTGCAGAGAATGCTTTGAGATAGTTTGGCCCTATTGTATGTATGAGATGCATGTGATGCATGTAATATTCTTTCATATGTGCAATCCCCTGTAATATTCTTTCATACGTGCAATGCTTGTAATATTCTTTTCATGACCTGCGAGTCGATGTAATCTTCAATTAGAGCTTCTATAGTAGTAGTTTAGTTTTAAGATATCAAGCATTCGACACTTGGAAGATGGTGCCGAAGATGGAGATCCTCACTGCCGACATGGAGATGGAGATCACCATGTGAAGGGGGCCATACTATTTCATTATATGCTATTCTTCTTGCTTTCATATGTGATATGTTTGTTTGATAGGATAGCATCCTCTCAAAATTAAGTAGTAATGATGCCCTTCCAAATGTTGCACCGTCACCGTTATGCTCGTCAATGGTGGGTCCGCAAAGCAGAGTGCCATTCTCTATCATAACACGAGGGGTATATGTCGAACATATACATGCGAGGAGCATTTGGTTTACTTAACAAGGCTATCAAAACAGTTTTGGGCCTTGGGGCATAGGTTGGGGCCGGGGCATGGAGATGCCACACCAACAACAAGAGTCACATAGAGATGTGATTAGCAAGGAGTTGCTTACCGATGTTACTAATTTTCTAGGTGATGCCAAAGCTCACTAGAAAATTAACTAACATGTGGATCTTGACCCAATACGTAACCTAGAGGGAAGGTGGAAAATATAATGGGAGTCTTATGTTAAATTGTTTAACAAAAGACATAACATAAAAAATTAAATGGAACAAACTTTATGGATTGGTATCGCAACTTGAGAATTGTTCTCAAGCAAGAGCGTAAGGAGTACGTTCTTGAAGTACCCTATCCCGAGGATTTGCCAAATAATGCCACCGCAACTGCACGGAGGGCTTATGAGAAGCACACTAATGATGCCCTAGATATAAGCCGTCTCATGCTTGCTACAATGTCCCCCGAGCTTCGAAGCAATATGAGAGCAGCGATGCTCACACTATTATTCGGGGCTGCGTGGCATGTTTGAGAACCAAGCTAGGGCCGAGAGGTTCAACACCTCAAAGTCCTTGTTTGCGTGCGAGGCTTGTTGAGGGGAATCCCGTCGTCCGCATGTGATAAAGATGATTGGCTATATCGAGAGTCCTGGAAAAACTAGGTTTTCCCCTTAGCCAAGAGTTGGCTACCGATGTGATTCTCGGGCCGCTCCCTCCGAGCTTCGAGCCATTCATATTAAACTATCACATGAACAATATGGATAGAACCTTGGCTGAATTGCATGGGATGCTAAAGACAATTGAGGAGAGTATCCGTAAAAACGGTCATCATGTGATGATGATGCGAAGGCAAAGCGCAAACCACTGTCAAGAAACTTTGCACCAAGAGGAAGTTAACTCCCGATGAGATCGCGAGTGCCTCCAATGCAAAGAAGGGCAAGAAAGGGTCGGCGGCATCGATGCCGTTTGCTTCTTCGCAAGGAGACAGCCACTGGAAAAGGAACCGCAAGAAGTACATGGAGGATCTCAAGAAGAAGCAAAGTACGACTTCGCCGGGTATTAATGTTATAGACATTAATCTCGCTACTTCACCTACGACTCTTGGGTATTTGATACCGGATCAGTAGCTCATATTTGCAAATCGTTGCGTGGAATGAGAAGAAGTAGAGGATTGAGAAGGGCGAGGTGAACCTGCGCGTCGGCAATGGAGCAAGCGTTGCTACGATTCTTGTCGACACGCACCACTTCATCTACCTTCGGATTAGTTTTGGAATTGAATAATTGTTATTGTGTTCCAACACTATGTCAAAACGTTATTTCCGCTTCATGTTTGCAAGCGGAAGGATATGATTTTAGATCAATGAACAATGGTTGTTCAATATATCTCGAGATATGTTCTATTTTCATGCTCCATTGGTGAATGGATTATACGTTTTGAATCTTGAAGCGTCTCCCATCTATAACATTAATACGTAAAGGCAACTCTCTAATGATATAAACCCCACGTTTATTTGGCATTGTCGCTTAGGCCATATAAATAAGAAACGCATGGAGAAGCTCCATAAGGATGGATTGCTTCACTCTTTTGATTTTGAATCATTTGAGACATGTGAGTCTTGTTTACTTGGTAAGATGACAAAGGCACCTTTCACGGGACATAGTGAGAGAGCAAGTGACTTATTGGCACTCGTACATACCGATGTATGTGGACCAATGAGCTCAACGGCCGAGGTGGTTATCAATACTTCATTACCTTTACCGATGACTTTAGTAGATATGGTTATATCTACTTAATGAGGCATAAGTCCGAATCCTTTGAAAAGTTCAAAGAATTCCAGAATGAAGTATGAGAATCATTTAGGGAAAACAATCAAGTTTCTACGATCGATCGTGGAGGGGAATACTTGAGCCAAGAGTTTGGTAATCATCGAAAGATTGTGGAATTGTTCCACGCTTAACTCCGCCAGGAACTCCACAATGGAACGGAGTGTCCGAACGGAGAAATCGCACCTTGTTGGACATGGTGCGGTCGATGATGAGCCAAAGTGATCTTCCGTTATCCTTCGGGGATATGCTCTTGAAACACTGCGCTCACACTAAATAGAGTTCCATCTAAGTCAGTTGAAAAGACACCATATGAGATATGGACAGGGCAACCCCTAGTTTGTCTTTTCTCAAAATTTGGGGATGCGAAGCTTATGTAAAACGTTTAGGCCGGTCGACAAGCTCACACCCAAATCGACAAGTGCTTCTTTGTGGGATATCCTAAGGAAACTAAGGGATATTACTTTTATAATCGGGAACAAGGCAAAGTGTTTGTCGCCCGACACGGTGTCTTCTTGGAGAAAGAGTTTCTTTCAAGAAGGGTTAGTGGGAGAAGGGTGCATCTTGAAGAAGTTCAAGAAACACCGAGAAAATGTTTCGCGACCACAGAACCACAACAGAGGTGCAAAGTGTTGCGCCACCGCTTGTAGATACACCAGCCCCACGGAGAGTCCGAAAGATCACGACGTGCACCGATGTGTACACAAAAGTGGGAACAATGTGATATATTGTTGTTGGACAACGATGAACCTAAGACCTATGAGGAAGCGATGGTGGGACCCGATTCCAACAAGTGGCTTGGAGCCATGAAATCGAAATAGAATCCATGTACGACAATCAAGTTTGGAACTTGGTTGATCCACTGATGGTGTCAAAACCATTGAGTGTAAATGGGTTTTTAAGAAAAAGGCCGATATGGATGGAAATGTTCACATCTATAAGGCGCGATTGGTGGCGAAAGGTTTTAAACAAATTCAAGGAGTTGATTATGATGAAACCTTCTCGCCCGTCGCAATGCTTAAATCTATTCGGATTATCCTAGCGATTGCTGCATATTTCGATTATGAGATATGGCAGATGGATGTCAAAACGGCTTTCCTAAATGGAAACCTAAGCGAGGATGTATACATGATACAACCTCAGGGTTTTGTCGATCCAGAATCGCTCGGAAAGATATGCAAGCTACGAAATCCATTTATGGATTGAAGCAAGCATCTCGGAGTTGGAATATTCGTTTTGATGAAGTAATCAAAGGGTTTGGTTTCATCAAAAATGAAGAAGAGGCCTGTGTTTACAAAAAGGTCAGTGGGAGCGCAATTGTATTTCTAATCTTATATGTGGATGACATATTACTGATTGGAAATGATATCCCTATGCTAGAATCTGTCAAGTCTTCATTGAAAAATAGTTTTTCCATGAAAGACTTAGGGGAGGCAAGATACATATTAGCATTCGGATCTATAGAGATAGATCCAAGAGGCTAATTGGATTAAGCCAAAGTACATACATTGACAAGGTGTTGAAAAGGTTCAACATGCATGATTCCAAGAAAGGTTTCTTGCCCATGTCACATGGCATTAATCTTAGCAAGAATCGGTGCCCTCGGACACATGATGAGCGGAATAAGATGGGTATGGTTCCATATGCTTTCGGCAATTGGATCCATCATGTATGCCATGCTTTGTACACACCTGATGTCTCGTACGCTTTGAATGCTATGAGCAGATACTCGAGATCCAGGTGAAGGTCACTGGATCGTCAGAAAGAATATCCTTAAGTACTTGAGAAGAACTAAGGATATGTTCCTAGTCTATGGAGGTGAGGAAGAGCTCGTTGTAAGTGGTTACACTAATGCTAGCTTCCAAACGACAAGGATGATTATAGATCGCAATCTGGGTTCGTGTTCTGCCCGAACGGAGGCGCATCACTGGAAGAGTTCCAAGCAGATACGTTGCCGATTCTACAACGGAGGCCGAGTACATTGCCGCTTCTCGGAAGCCGCAAAGGAGGCTGTTTGGATCAAGAAATTCGTTTCGAGCTTGGTGTGATGACTAGTATGATCGGTCCAATGTCTCTCTATTGTGATAATAGTGGAGCCATTGCGCAAGCCAAGGAGCCGAGGTCACATCGAAGTCCAAACACATACTTCGGCGATATCATCTCATCCGCGAGATAGTGGACGGAGGTGATGTCAAGATATGCAAAGTGCACACGGATCTCAACATAGCCGATCCCGACAAAACCTCTCCTCAGCCTGGAAGCATGAGGCGCACACAAGAGCAATGGGTATTAGATACTTACATGATTGACTCTAGTGCAAGTGGGAGATTGTTAGTGATATGCCCTAGAGGCAACATGGAGATGTTGGATATCACGTCAATGTTTATGTATAAATGAATAAAGTGTTATTCAGTTCCATGAAATAGACATCTTGTATTGATCAATAAGTACGTGACTTATTTATGAGACTCTTTATGTATGAATCTATTTCTAAACGATCCTGATCATATGTCATATTGTTGGAACAAATATGGTTCTAAGATCGGCATGTTTATTGATTGATGATCATGTCTCATAGATCATGGGTATGGAGATACCAAATCAATAAACATGGACATATGTGTTGGAGAACACATTGTTGGATAGACCCACCATGAGACACTACAGAATTAATGTGCCATTAGTTGGTCTCGAGTGTAGTGTTGGTACAAAGTCCTTAGACCTCGGATCACCATGGATTCCAACATGTGTAGTAGCCTACTTTGGGACTACCAAACGCTATTCCATAACCTGGGTAGTTATAAAGGTAGTTTTCGGGTTTGCTATGAAACATGGAGTGGGATGTGAGTGATCAAGATGGAATTTGCCCCTCCTTTGGAGAGATATCTCTGGGCCCCTCAAGGTAATGGATTATGGAAATGCATGGCCATGCTAAGTTGATTGAGGAGTCAATCAACGCATGATAATCCAATACGGTTCGAGTGAATGGTTAAGCTATTGAAGGGATGGCACACATCTTGCCTATAGCTTAACCGGTATCGTGAGGCAAAGGGATTTGTGTACACATTACAGTGTTCGGGAGCCGATATTATTCTTGTATACTATGGTGTCAATATGTGCTACTAGGCGCCGCTATTGATGTGCTGGCTCAGTGAGTTAGACTCGAGCCGACGATCGGCTAAGTTAGACTATGGCCGAAACCGAGTATACCTCGAACCTACAGGGTCGCACACTTAAGGGGATAGAATAGATATTCGAGTTGGACTCGGATACGGCTCGATCGGATAGGGATCCGATCGGATAGAGTCCTATGGGCTTACGACGTGTGGGGCGGCCAACTCTATGAGATACGGATGAGATCCGATTCAAAATAGAGTCCTAATCGGCCACTAGTCCTAGTCGGCCAACTCTATATAAAGGAGGGAGGGGTGGAGAGCTGTGACACGTCAATTGCAACGCGTGCACGAAGTCGCCGAGATCAATCTCCACGGAAACCCTCCCCACTTTCGAGCCAAACCCTAGCCTTGCATCGCGTGCTAGCACACGGGTGTACGGCGTTCTGTCCCCGGGACGTGTGGATACCGGCAGAGGCGCTGCTACGTTGCCGCTGTTGATCGGCTTCGGACGCTGCACCGGAGCGACGGGCACGTGGTGGAATCGCCGCGAGGTCGGGCGCATCGGAGCGAGGCGTGAGAACGCGGCCGGACGACTGAATGGTCCGATTGGCGAATCGGCTGTCTCCGGGAATCGGCTACACTGTTCGGGATCAGATTGCCCCGATTGGTTATTCCGCTGCACTCTACTCCAATCGGTAACGATCTATCGGCCCTTACTTGCAAGTGTTCCTGGTTTGCGCGGTAAAAGTTTTTGTTTTTGGCTAGCGTAGCCTCCGCGTAACCCTTCATAACCACCATCTCGAAAGGCTTTCATAGATTTGTTTAGACCATATGCTTCTCTTTATACTTAGTGCTACATCCGTTAAGTCCGACCTATTAAGTATTATCTAGAATCATAATATTTATCTTGTTCTATGATTGCTTTTAGAGATAGTTTTGGGGCTTCACCGATCGTACTCGGTTTAGTTATCTTGTTTTCTACATGTTTACTTGATATGCTAAATCTGCCCTTTATATTAAAATCTTATTAATCAGAAGGTCATCTTAACACTTGATTGATTCTTGTTTAATATATTTAATCTATATTGATATCTTAGTATAAAGAGGTATCGGAGTATTAGTCGATACATGTTAGATTTATTACATCGGCTATTGTGGGGTCTCCTCCGTAGAGGTCAACACCCACAATACCACATAACCTCCTGTGACTCCGCTATGCGTGATATGGTACGAGATACAAGAAATTCGTACATTAATACAAACTATTAATATTCAAGTACAAACCATACAATACAAGAAAGTCGCGACACTTCCACAGGATAGCCCGAGTGTAGAGTCGACCTAGAAATCGTACTCATCTTCCTAGTTTACTAGGGTACTAGGAACTTCTTCTTCGACTTCGGGGTTTCCTGAAGATAATTTATGCAAGGTTGAGCACCGATGGTACTCAAGAAGCCAAACTGAATTCAACTATATATGGATAAATATGCATGATAACTTAAAAGAATATGAGATGTAAATCAAACCTTAACATGATGATATATATATATCCTATTTTTCTTTTAGAATATTTTATGTAAACATCAAAGAATACGAATTCATAAACTTAACTTTAGCCTTAATTTTATATTCTACCCCTTCCTAAAAGTATTTATATATGAATATTCAAATTTTATAATAGCATTTAAGAAAGGTGCTATTTCCATGAAACTCGGATTCAACCATAGACACAACTCCATTGGACCGGGAGTACAACGTATTCAAATACAATCAACTCTCGCAGCGTTTGCCCAGCCTTTACCCGAGGATTAACCTTAGTTAGCCGTGCTAAGGGTAACATAGCATTTATATATTTTTAACCTTTTCCGATGTGTGAACAAGATCGATGTACTATCTTAATAGGGGTGCCAAACCCAACTGAGAGAATGGTACATCAATTCCCTATTTAATAGTTATTCATCACACACTTACCTCGGCTTGGAGAGACCTATTGTAGACCCCGTTTTGAGGACGGGAATCATTCGTGTTCATAGTACCTTATCCCTGGATCGAGTAGTTTGGTACCCACGAATACAGCTTGAATTACCAGTGCAAAGTGCACGAATAGACTTACAACGAAATTATTACAATAATAGGCCCGAAGGCAATATCCAATACATATGGGACTCACCAGTCCGGATACATCCGAAAACAGAAATTAGATAAGAGCAGACGGAAGGAAGCAAAGATGCCGATTGCCACGTGCATCGACCGGGGACTAAGACCTCGTTGCGCTCCAATGTCTTCATTCCTCCTAGTAGTATGTGTACGGGTCTTCCTCATCTCCTTCATCCTGAGGTTTGTGCGTATAGCAAGGGTGAGTACCAACCGTACTCAGCAAGCCAACACGGAATTGATGCATATGATAGGGTTATTCAAGGAATGGCTGGAGTTCTTTGCATAAAGCCAATTTTCACAATTCTTTTCTGAGACCTATCAACTAGCCAAATCAAGTTTTAGTTCCATAGTTCATTAATTCGCGACGGTTCCGTCTACCATCCATCGTGATTTCAAGGATGGCTTCCCGCCTCCGACTCGTCATGGTTTTCCGGTGAGTCCACCCCTTCTCGCATCTCGAGAAGTTGATCCACCAGCCAATAAAAATCATCATGCAAACCCATCCCAGCATTTTTAAGTTTCAAATCTAGCCAAGCGAAAGTCTTGTCACGATGCTCAATATCCGCGAGCACGGCTATTCGAATAGATTGATTCATTCTCACCGCAAAGGATGTACACTTTACCCGTACCCGCGACGCCCATTGAATGAGCCTACATCCTTTATATGAGACGGTCACGGCAAAACCTTTCGATAACCTCACTTTGGCAAGCACCGCTCCATGAACTTAAGCCCTCATGCACTCTAGCCAGTCCTTTTCTAGCGTGAGAGGAGTTCGGCGCACCCGGGTAAGGGAAGACTTTCCAATTTTTTTTTAAGTTTAATTAACATCAGTTCAATCCCACCATTCATAACAAAGGCCGCACCTCATTCTCATCCCATAACCACATCATAGAGAACCATCTATGCAAGGATACCGCTCCGCTCGGCTATCTAATCAGCTAGGTCTATACCCATTCGAGAAGCACGGTTGTACCTGGCTCGTTTCCGGCTATCTCATGGCTCGGTCCTTAATTGACCAGTGGTCGGCACTTGCCTTTTCCGGAATCCACCCAAATCATCCATCGCCCGCCTAAAACATTTGTATAGTACTTTCGTTTTCATCAAACTTAATTCATTATGGCCATGTGGCGCTCATGTCTCCACATGCCGAATCTCGACTACCTTCCCTAAGGTAGTTGCCCAAGCACAAAGCTTTTCATAAAGTCATGAGTATGCATAAATCTAAGTACAAAGCATGGTATAAGCGGCCTACCGAAGTTATGCTTCGGTTATTTGTATCACATCGCGAGTTACAAGGAGTAATTCTAAAGGTAAACAATAGCAAGGTATGGCATAACAAGTATAGGTAACTCTCGTAAAGCATGCAGGTTTAAAGTTTAAAATAACATCATTTCGCAATTGGGATCGATATGTTCAAAGGGTGTGAAGACTTGCCTTGCTCGCACACTTGTTGGTTGGGGTCTTCCGTACTTAACACCTTCCTCGGACGCTAATCATACGTGCGAGAAATCAAATTTGAATTCGATCGATTCGAATAAAATCCAAGAAGATCCAAAAGAACACCAAGTAAATTGCAATAGCTGCTCCTAACACTAGGCTATGACTCTACGCGAACCTAGGCTCGAGTTTTGACGAAATCGAGTTAGAGCGAAAGAGTTATAAGGATTTGAAGTTTTGTAATGAATCCGATTTTGTGAAGAAGGGTGCGATATTTATTTTAATATGCTTAAAGTTTGAGGAATACTAGAGTTGATGATTCAATTAATAAAAGGAGTGGTCATCTTTCAATTTCGTCGAATTATTTCTCGGGTCGAGAAGTCCTAGGGTTAATAATAATCGAATCTCGAAATATTTGATAAACCTTGAAGCTTAGATGCCGAATAACTAACTTGGATTTTTGAGTTTAGAAACTCCATATTTATATATAAAATAATATTTAGGTGAATAATGGGTTTCACAAAAGAGGGAATTTTTGGAGGAGAATATGCTAAGAAGTTTGACTTATAGGTTCATAATTATTTGCAAATGAATTTTTAGAAAAGAACAAATAATAATCTAGATAATTTAGAGTGACGGTGGTTACTTTAGCTTTGGTAATCTTATTAGAAGATGAAATAATGACCCAGTAACATTATTTCGGTTCAGCCAAGCTAATTAATATGGAAGAGTTCATTCTTATGCTTTATTAAAAATTGAATTTTAAGATTCGAGTTAACTTTGGGTGGTTTGGTTTCTAGTACTTAGTCCTAGAATGACTATTGATGAAATAATGTTGGTTGATGGGTAATACTTTATTGTAGCTAAAAATATGCTAATAACCTAAAATAATTTTGGTGAGTTAATTTTAGACTTTGAAAAGATAAAATACCATCCCTAAATAGTTTAATTAAAAATCATACTTTATCATCATGGTTGTAAAAATACTATAAGTGGAATAATTATATTTTATTGTAACTAAAATAATTCAGGTAAATAATTTTAGAGTTTTTTTTTGGAAAAGATCGTGAACTAATAGATTTTATTTTCCTAAGCAACCTTTGTAAAAATTATTCCAAAATGAATTTATATTTATACCTACTCTATTCTTTAGAATCTTATTATTATTTTCCTAATTTCTTTTCTTATTTTCTTTATTTTCCTTTATTCCCTTCTTACTCGTTCTTTGCTTCGCTCCTCGACGTCCGCCAATGGAAAAGCAACAACAAAAAAAAAAATAAAATAAAATCGGCAAAATTTGCGCGAGACGGGGTTCGAACCCGCGACCTTGCTTCTCCCTCTCGTCTCTCTCCATTGCGCTACGGAGCGCTTCGCTCCTTCCTTTCCCTCTTTTTATTTTATTCCTCCTCCACTGTTCTTCTTCTTCCACGCGGCACCGCGAAGCACCGAGCGGACGGCGGCGAGGATGGCCGAACTAGGGGTGCGAGGGGGTCCATTCCCATCTACGTGCTACGGCGATCTCGTTTCGAGCTCGGCCGGGCCGGGAGACGGTGAGACCGGCTAGCGACGGTGAGCTTGCGGCGACGGCGAGCTCGCGCAGCATGCTTCGACCGGGTTTTGCCTAGAAGCAATGGCTTGCGAGCATCTAAGGGCTAATAGCGTTACGCCTAGGGGGTTAGCGGGACGGGAAGGCAACTGGGAAGGCCGGCGCGACGGACCGCTCGCTCGCGAAGGCGATGGAGCTCGTCGCCGGCGTGCCCTAACGACGGAACGGCCACGGCGAGGGGGTGGGGAAGTATCTACGGGGCTCAGCGCTGCTAATGGAGGCGGTAGTTTGGCCGAAACGGCATCGGGTGGGCTAGCGGCGTGTGCGCGACGGCGGCCGAGGCAGTGGAGACACGGCGGCTTGCCGCCGTGGTGCTCCGGTGGCTTTCTAGTTGAAGTAACCGAGGGAAACAAAGTGATAACAATAAGGAGCACGATTGTACCTTTGATTTGAAGAAAACCGAGTGGTTCCGGCAAATTTTGGAGAATCGCTAGTTGCGCCGAAATTAGGGTTCGTCAGACCTCTCCCGATCCCTCAAAAAATTATAGCAAGACAGGGCATGATTGCTAGGGAATTTAGGGAAATGTAGAGGGAAGGATAACGATTCACTCTTGTATCCATGACTTGGCTCGCCGTGATCTATTTATAGGGTTTGAGATCGACTCACCATCGGGTTAGCGCGGTGAGCATGGCGGGTGCGCACGGGGACACGGCAATGGCGGCGAGCGCCGGGAGGAAAAAGAAAAAAGTGGTGTGGGAGCGAGCATGTATGCCGAGCTTGACGTGCGGTGACGGGACAGTGGCATGGTCGCGCGTGACGTGCGCCGCAGTATGGCTCGTGCTGGACGCCGGCGGCAGCCGAGAGCACGCTGCAGTACGAGGGGCGACGCGCGACGTGGGCCGACGCACGGCATGGCGTGGCATGAGGCACGCGACACGGCGTGCTTGAACGGGAGCATGCGCGGTGTTCGGGCACGGCTGTGCGGGAGCGTGGCGTGCGACGTGCCGAGGATGGTGTGGACCGTGGTCGCACCGGGCGACGCGGCGAGACACGACGGGGCGACGGCATGGCGTGGCCGATCGATGATCCACGTGCGTGACCGGCCGATGACGATGGGAACGTGCACGCGCAAGGTCTCTGGTACGGCGGATAACGCGTGGCGGCTGCGAACGGGGTGATGGAACCGATCGAACACCCGCCGATCAATGAATAGTGCCATTTCCTATTTTTCCCGAATTAAAAATTCTATTTTCCCATTTCTATTTCCTCTCACCCTAAAATTCAAAAAAATGAATTCTAATATTTCCAAAATAATTTTGGATTCATATTTGCAAACATTTTCCTTATTTTTATTATATTTTTGATTTATCTCCTTCTTATATTTCCAAAAATTTGATCCCTTTGCTTTTTTTTAAAAGGATTTTTTTTTCATTTTATTTTCTATTCTCTATTATCTCCTATGATTCAAATTCAAAATTTGATTACCCTTTCCTTATCCTTCTAAGGTTTTTGCCAACCTTTATATTTTCTAGGTTACGTTTGTAATTCTACGCTTTGTATATTTTTTTTATCCTTTTGAAATATAGATCCCTGGAATTTTCTTCCCTATTTGGGATTTTATTTTTAGGGTTTTGATCCCAATTTCACATCAAACAAGGTTCAAGAGAACTCTTATGCAACCGAGCCGGCCAATAAGAATGAAGACACAATAAGAAGCAATAAAACCGTAAGGTTTTTGTAGGTTCCGATTTTTAATTCCCGGTTTTCAAATTCTCCGATTTTCGTGGTGTTACAAACCTACCCCCTTAAAATAAATCTCGTCCCCGAGATTTGGGTTGGGCCGTGGTTGGAAGTCTGTTGGTTCATATGAGACTGGTCTATTTAGGACTTCATCCCAACAGAGACGATGGATAGGATAATTGCCTATGATGAGAGAAATTTATCACGGAGTTCTTAAG